>JAHXJK010000184.1:1200000-1616687 GCA_019395245.1 Botrytis pseudocinerea | reverse complement strand
ATTGGGATCGATGACGCCCCTGTCCACCACCGTACCAGAGGGAAGATTATGACTCGGTTGTTGATCACTATCCGGGAAGAATCTTACATGATGGCGCTTTCCTACCACCAGAAGTGTGATCATGAGGGACACTCCTCCGTATCTTGCGACTAGCTTCGCACACGCTGAACGAACTTGGGGAAGTTCTTCTTCAAGCACCATACCGTATTGAGCTTCACCAACGCCATCACGGTAGAAGAGAATGTGGGCAGGGAGGTAGCCATTGTGCTTATGATAAGCCTCTAGACGCTCCTCGACCATACCTTGGAGGTCTTCGATGAACTGTTGATTTAGTCAGCAAGAATTCTTTTTGATAGTTACTCATGCATACCTCGGTGTTATGGGGCTGCAGACGTGCTGAAGCGAGATAATGAACATAATTGCTATCGCGGGTAGCAACTACACCAGCTTGAGATGGGCATGCGTCGTCTTGACGCTTTCCAACATGCGTTACGTCAGCACCCATAACCATCGTTCGATCTCGTAGCGGTATATTCTCTATTTTATGATTTATTCCCCCCAGCTTGAAGTTGATCTTGAGACTAGAACACATGATTAGCCATGATGAAGAAAGATTGCTGTACATGGGAGGAACCTTAGCAATGTTTGCCAAAACTCCCAAATCAGGTCTAGCCCCTCTTTCAACGCCATCTGTGCTAACACAAACAGTTGGCATGCCACTAACACAATCTCCCCACCATTTGACATCTGAGTACATGTCGGGGTCACTCTTCTTGGAATTTGGCAGGAGAACAACGACAGAGGGAGGATCGCCCCTCCCACCTCGTTGCTTTAATCTAGTAACTGCATTATCCAGCGAGATACTGAACGTTGCGCGTCTCACACTAGGATTTGCGATCGATAGCATTGGAACATTCTCCATGAAGCTTGCCTCATTTCCCGTGGAAAAACCATAGCGGTACAGATCCGCGCATAAAACACGTGCAAAATTATTCGCTCTGATCTGGCGTGTTTTATTTGGATTCTTTGTATCAATACAGATCAAATAGAGGATGGGATAGGGGTTGGCAATGATAGCAAAGCCGCGTGTATTGTCATTAATACTTTTCCTTGCAACATCGGTAAGAGTCCAACTTGCTGAATTTTTCGGAACAGTTCTCACAAAAGCATTGCTATGGAACTTTAGCGGAGGGGGAATCAGTCGGGTTCTATCCAAAGACAGAAGATTGGGTTGAACATCAAGTCCAAATAACTACGACGATTAGTTTAACAGTTACTCTAGATTGGAGGTAACCTACACGGTAATGGTCAGGTGATGTTGGTAGACCTAGGAGAGGCATGGCAGTGTTCCTGAGAGTCGTCTGATTGACTAGAGGTGTCTTAGTTGCCAAAATCAGCATTTGTCGTGTGATTTCTATTCCGGCCTTTTTCCCGACGGGCTGCCACAAGCAAATATCAAGCATATCTGCTGGGTACCATATTTGTCTTTGCCCTGGAACAATACTTCCTACATTGACACACCAAGCTTCCTGACTACAACCTTGCTGATGCGTAGGATATGCTTAGCATTACAAAGATTAGCTTCGTCGTATAAAGGAACAGTGAAATGAAAAGAACGTTAGATTTTAAAGCTTACTATTCTTAATATGTTGCCAAACAGTGATGGGATTTCCATTATGATCGGTAAAGGTTTTCACGCCGACCGGTTGAATATCGATGCCAGAAACAGACCATTTCTTCTTAGGAGTTTTAGGATCCCCTCTAAATGTGACTTTGACACCTCTCAGTTCTCTAACCACATTTGCAGGTTGTGGAAAAGATCTTCCAAACCTGGCCGAGATCCACTTCTCAAGCAGACACTGATGGAAAAATGCCGAGGTTGTGCAGTTCAAGTTGAGAAGTAATTTACCATCCCCAGGGCGCATGGAGCTGAAAAATCCATCACAGAGGTCCCAGAGCGGCTGCTGACCTCTTTGCTGATCATTTCGTGGTAGAACTTTAACTGTATCGAATGGCGCACTTTCAGGGTAGAATTTGTTTCCCAATCGACCCCCTTGAAAGGTATTCGGAAATATCATCTGCCAAGATATAATGTTCAAAGACTTGAGATCTTCACCAGGGTGGTAGTTCAAGTCTCTTCCAGGAACACGGTTGATGAAACGCCTTAACTCGGCGAGGTTGACAATACGTTCGTAGACAAGGTTTGTTGTTATGGATAGCGGAGCTGAAGCTGGGTCCGCAGGGGTCAGCAAGTGAGTTCTGGTGATAATATTGTCTAAATTATCGCCGCAATCAGTGTAAAGCCTTCCAACCGAAATGATGTAGCTGGAGAAATCAGTGGCATAGGTTGCAGTCGGAGGATTTGCAGCCAGCATTTGGTTGGTCATAGCTCTTTTCAAGTCGGGTTTCACAATGGACCTGTATGTGATCTTGCCATGTTGGTCACGGTTTGGCATGCTTCCAAATTCTACGCGATATCTTCGTAGGTTGATGGTGGGTTTCGTTATTCTGACTTCAAGAAAGTTTGCCCTAATACAGATGTTACCTAAGCCTGGGAGTTGATCATCAGGAGGATATCCAGCGAGGCGAAGACTAGCCTCCGTCCACTTTTCACAATTTTCTTTCCATATTTCCGCGTCTGTCTTCTCTTTGCTTTGATCTTCAACTCCATCATCTGCAGATTGTTGAGTTTGAGTTTGATTTCGGGATTGACCAGAGGTCTGACTTGTCTGATGTGATTGACCTGATTGGATTGGCAGACTCTTGTTGAGTTCAGACAAATTCATGGATGAGCCAGATGCTGCGGGAACAGCTGCCAAGAGACTACGTACTAGAGGATGAGATTTCATAGAACGAGATGGCGAAGCGCTAGTCTCAGAAGGGCCAGATTTCGAGGGGGTAGATGTCGATGTCGGAGAGGGCGGGGACTGCGCGTAGCGTCCTTTTTTGAATCTTTTATTGTACCTCTCTCTACACTCTTCCCTGGGAGCCTCCGGCCGAGCTTTTTGAACCTGACTTGCAGCTCTGTATTTATGAAGTGTGAATTGCTCAAGGAGAGAGTCGAAACTCGGATCTAACATGCACTCATCCTTTTTATGCCACCCATGACCACAAGTTCTGCAAGAGTTTGATCTTCTAGAATCCTTGCATTCAAAAAGTTCATGATCTTTCTCACAGAAATCACATTGTCGCTCGGCATCAAATCTCCGGTAGGGATTAATATCGGGATCCAAAGAACAGTTTTGAGTTCGTCGATGTTCTGATTTTCCCTCCTTGCACAGGGAACAATTTCGTACGTACAGTTGCATCTTGATATCTATTCGTGAAAATTAAAACAGAATGGGACTTGAGAATGAAAAGATACGAATGGAGAAGTGGAAACGGCAGATCTGAAATGCGCCTGACCACTTATGATGATCTATTTCCGTAGGAGATACTCACATTATTATACCAAATCCTTGTAAGAGTCTCTCTACATTAGCATCCATTTTCCTGGCAAATTATCTATCACATGCTTTGCACCAGTTTGATAACTGTTTTATCAACCGGTCTGGCGAACTACATTCAAACTACGCGATACTATGATGCCTGTAAGGAGCAATTGCACAATTCTTCGTGAGATACGCATTTTTATCTTGATTGTGATCCCAGCGGAGTGAACTCATCATTACATGGGGCGGCAAAAATTGCACAAATGATCTCAAGCACACATCCGCAAGTGCAGATGCCTATTGCAAACATTTGGCAAGGCATGGGTTGCTATCAAACTATTTCAAGCATAAAGCACGTATTTTTGCAGCAAACTTAGATCATGCGGGCAAAAATACAGTTCACAAACCTGATAAAATAGCAAGACTGAAGATCCCTAAGATACGTTTGATTGATGGTGATAATGCTTGTGGAACAAGGTGGATATGACATACTATCCCAGAACCATTATATTGGAAGCATTAGAAAAAAGACAATATACACCTGCGATTTGGGACGCATTTCTGAACCATAATTTCTCAGAGGATGTATTGATTTCCGGGGGCACACTTGAGCTTTTAGCAAAATAAGCGAAACTACGAAATGCATTTTTGGCCAAATGTTTCTTGGTTGTGCGAAATATTGACTCTAGTTGATGAGCTGGCCAAGCTTCAGTAAGAATTCGTTCGAAATTTTACCACCAGATACATCTCCCACCTGATGCTGGAAACCACAACTGCAATTTATCATTCCTAAACAATCCTGTAAAGATGTGATTGCTTCTTTACACAATTACCTAAGTAAATAAGGAGGAGGGTAGTCTAAGGACTGTTGGGGATGAAAGAATTAATTTAGACGGTTATGGTTGGTTGTCTAACCGATAGATTGTGTACTGCAGTACATACTCGCAAGCCCAATCATACTTGGTGCCAATTCTTGTTTAACTTCATTCCAGGAGAAAGAGCTTTATCAAACCGGATATATTGATTTGTCGTGTAATAGATTTTTCTCAGCGGATATTAACAAGAATACTCTTTGCCTTGAGTTCGTTCCCTACTCAAAATCCGGTAATGATATCACGCCGATATACCCCAATTAATTACACGAAGTACACTTTAAGACCAGTACCAAGCCAACCGAGCGAAATTAAATCTCACCAAATCTCCCTGAGAAACTCGCAGGAGACACTTATTCTCATTACTATCCATTGAATGAAGTGCAATACACATGATGATGGTCTCGGCAACTCTCCTGCCATTCACAGGAGTCACAACTGCGGATATCCATTTTCTTCTTACATCCTTACATATCTCCTATGCTAGCATAACATCGAAGACAGCAAAGATGTTGAATTGGGCACATTCATTCAGCGGAACGACAAAACCTAAAGCTTTTCATGCGTCTTCTGCAGTTGAGAACTTCTCCCTAAATTTCTGACCGGTTCGCTCTGCTCTCCTCGCGATACTGATCTGATTTCATAACAAGGTGCAAACAATTTTCAACCACATTTGATCTTGATGAGCTTTCAACATACCCAAACCGGCAGTCCTGCCAGACTCGTTGACGTTAAACTGTCTCTAGCGACCTTTATCCTCGGCCAATCATTCTTCCCCATAACAATTCCAAATCCCCCAAAGAAAACAGTAACACACCAATTCAAAAAAATCGCGCATCACATGGAAGCAAATCCGACGTCTTCACCTCTCCATGATCCGAATATTTTTATTTGTCGTCATAAAGGAGCAAAGACCCCAGACATTAAGTTTGAATTTAAACTCTCAATGTCAATGTGAAGTGAGACAAGGCCGTACATAAATCATTTGACTAATAATTACTTTATGAAAACTCTAATCAACACTCCAAATTATTCTCACACCAATTTCCTTTCAATAGAGAAATATCATATCATAGTCCATCATCATAGATACTTTATTTGCTAGAACCCCGCGTCCTCCCATTCCCCTCGGATCCCAATCACGCGGATATCTATTGGTAGCACAACTTTATATAAAGCTTGTTATATCAAAAATTCCATACATATAAGACAAGACAAGACAATAATAAAATAGAATTCAATATTGTGATAAGAATGGCAGTTGTGCATGTGCGGGGATCTCGTATCAACCAAAAAATAAACCTTTCTCCGCATCGCTAAGACTGTCAAAGTGCAAGATGTCGCAATTTCTCGATTCTTATAACTTTTGATTTATGCATACGAGATACTTTATCTGTGTATATGAGGGGTAGAAATGTACTGACGTGCACCAATGTTTATTCCCCTCAGAAAGATTCTCGCTTATTTTCTGTAGACGATGCAACAAAGTGACTTGCATTAAACGTGGGAAGATACGTAAAGTATAGTTCTCACTTGATCAGGTGAACCAAACCCCGCAGTTGTGTTTCTGCTAATACCTCGAAGAAAAATAATGTATAGTGCATTGTTGCTCATTAGCTCTTCTTAACACCTACCAAGCCAATCCCTCGAGTTTACATGAGATCTGAATTCAGACTAGCACTTGTCTTCGCTCATGCAGCAGCATCAAATATTTTGTAGCAAACCAAGATTTCTAGCTGGACCAAGAGTTCCCTGAATCTTGTCCTAAATTTCATTGTCTGTCACCTGAGCATAGAAGCCACCAAATTGTTGTCAATGCCTCGAGCATGATTCGCTGGCGTCAATTATCTCCTTAAATGTTTACCCCGGAATTAATGACTTGGCAAGTTGCCATTTCCTCTTATTTTCCAATGGAGACGGGCGAGGGGATATATAACTCAATTGAAACGTGCTGCTGCGATAAAGGAGCGGAATTAAGAATCGCAGGCGCCTACCATATTCATTTGGAGAATTGATTTTCCCAGCCCAGGATAATTGATTTCAACTGCAATTAATAGCGCTTATAGAAAGTGTATTGATAGCAAAATAAAACGATTGGATATGAAAATTCGGCATTGATAAATAATGTATCGAATGGACGAATCAAGTAGGTATTGCGTATTCCATCACCTACTTAGCTGAAGTTTATTTTTGGGATCTCTAACTCAGGACAACCCAATTCCCCAAATGAATTATGAACACGGTGTATTACAGAGAATTAAATCTCGTGTGTGAACTTTCAATGCGAAACACACATATAAACTTTCAAGGCCGAGATAGAGTTCAGCACGCGGCTTCACTTGAGCCGGCGATAATCCTATGACACCAGGACCTGCATTCCACACAAGTGCGAAGCGGAAAATTCCCTAACTCCTATAGAGAATTTGTTAGACTATCACTCAATGCCGATATCATGAATCATAAGATTCAAGTACCATTCACATCTCATGACTGGCCAATGTATATCGAAAGGAAACAACCCGACACCAGGCAACATTGTCATGGTCAAGCACCAAACCCCAGATTATCTTAGCGAAACTCTACTCTTACTCAGAGTCAAGACGGAAGCTAGAAAACTCTGAATGCTTTGACAAGTGTGATTCCCGAGTCAGCTTTTCGGTGTTAAGTTTATTCTGAGAATATAAAAATAATAATAATAAATTCAATTGAATATTTTCATTCGTCCGGGCAATTATCATAAGTGTCAAACCGGCTTTTCTTCACTAACATTCGAATCAAACACAACCACGACTCTTTCAACGGCAAAAGGTTTTACAGAGTTCAATGCCACGGGGTGCATGAGCATTTGAACACACACCTTTTCCCATACCTCCTGTCCAAACTCGACTCCTTGATTCTTCAACACGTGAAAGAAATTGGCCAACCAATCAAAATATTTACGAACCAACATGCCACATTGTGAGAATACATTTTGAGTTTACACTTGAATTTATAAACTCACATGCAAACGTCTTCTAGAAGGAGGACATCACTTTTTAGATATCGGTATCTTTAGACATTTCGTATCTTGGCAAGCATCCCAACTTCAGTCTTGGTAAATTGACATCATTGATTTTCGTGTCCTTGACTTTTGGAAGATTTCGACCCCGCAAAGCCCCCGAGCCGCAATATCAATCGTGGTGAAATTGGCAACCGTCAGACCGAGACCCTCACCGGTATTCTTGTTTGTTGCAACGAACATTACCCCTGATGAGCATGAGCTCCTCTTTTCTGCCCATGAATGAGCACCCGTTGTGTCTATTACTAATCCCTCTTCATCTTGACACATTTCCATGCACACAATATGAAAGAAACTGCCAACTTCAAAACCAAATTCGGTCGATTTTTCGGTGAGCCCCACTTGAGGATTTCGCCGCGAGACTGCAGCAGACAGCATTCTCCTCTCAAGGCGAGGAAACTCCCGTTTTGGCTTTCGGTACATGCATGAGCGTTGCATGTGATATGTGTCTGAATGGTCGAGAAACTTTTTGCACTGATTGCGCCCGGTCGTTTCCGAATCACCCAAGTGGAGCGCATCAATAAGGTTACCACAGCGACCGAAAAAAGTTAATTGCCTTCACAACGATGGAATTTTTTTTAAAAAGTCGCCTCATGTGACTTTCTCTGCAAAAGGTCCAAACCCAATGTGCGGTTATGCTTCGGCTTGACTTTACTCCTTATGCATGCTGGTCTTGCATAGGCGGTGCACGCTAGTGACACAACACTAGAGCCATAGAGTAAAGCGTGTGACTTGCATGGAGGGGTAATTTTTATACAAAGAATACAAATAAGTGGGAATTTTAAAACCAATAAAGTCAATTGTCCTATCATGTCACCAGCGGTACAAATGATCAATGATAACGCTAAGCTAAACATCTAGATCTCCTGGACTAGAAGATCTAAAGTCTAGTTCCCGGCAAACCCAATGAAAAATCCACCCAAAGGACAAGGAAGGAGAATGTAGAAATCACGTTGAAAGAAAAAATGGAGAGGGGGTGAGCTTGTGTGTACAAAAAAAGGAAAAAGAGGTCCAGTTTACGAGAACTGAATAGTGGAGTAAGTGGTGGATTCCAATTGTCCGAAGCGAGTTTGAGAATTAGAGATCTGTGGAAAAATTGGGATGATCATCTGGAGAATTGGAGCTGATCGCTTGTTTTCCAGCTGGGGAATTCCGGATTCTTGGGGCACCATCAATCTGACATTTGGAGACTCCAAGTGATTAGGTCGTGGAAATACCAATGCGTGTGTGATATCAAAAATTGATGAAGGATGATGAATGAGGACGTCGATTTTATTTCTTTCACATCACACGCCGTCAGCCTTGTGTTACATGTGCGATTTTTCAAGAGATCCGAGTGGATAGAATTACGATCGACTAAGCATCATGACCGTTGGTTACACACATATGGATTCTACTCGGTGGGCAAATAGTAACCGGGTCTCAGAAACGCCGGTATATATTATAATGCAGAAATTTGAATATCATCGCCCTCCTTCAATTTTACCGAGCGCAGCAAAAAATACCCTGAATATCACCATCTCCACATCGTTCATACGTTAGTAACCTGCCTAATGCACCACCGCAAAAAGGCTTTACCACTTTTTTTATATTCCAGATTTTAAATATACATCTGCACGTTGGTTGGTTCGTGTACATGCATACACACACGCACACCTACCGGTACAGCTCCACTTTGTGGAAAAGTCTCAATTGTAAGCTCATCCGTAGATAGTTACATGCTCGTTGGACATCGTTGTTGGCATATTCATCCACCTATTGTCCTCTCAACCGTTTCGCTGGCACACATACGAAGTTTCAGGGCACTATCGAGTGACCTTACATACCGTTGTTCATACATCTGCATTTTCATCTTCATCTTCATTTCCAGCCCTACCAACACTCAAGCTACTAACCATGCATTCACCCTGTCCATCTCTTTTTTCTCTCGACGGTGTCGTCTCAGCGACTACCGAGTGGATCTTTTACCGTAAAAAAAGCAATGATTATATAAAGACGATAATTAATAGGGCCGTGAAGAATAAATTTTTCATATTTGGTGTAATAATTTTCCATTTTTCTTCAATGGTGCTTACGACTTTATGAGGTAGTCATGACGAGTCTATCCCCTATTTTTACATGAGGAAAATACAATGAATGGATAGGCGTATTCATCAACTTCGTATCTGCTTCTTTGGTCATAGTAACGGATGTTACCGTTTCAGAAGTGAGATCTAGGAACAAGATGTATTCTGCATGTACGCATCTGTATCTTGAATAAGTTGAATTCCACATTTCGCTTCAAATGACTTCTCTGCAAAGGAGTAGACTTTTGCGTAATTCCTTCTAGAACCAAAGAACAATTCATTCTTTATGTATGGTCTATAATAGTGACGATTTGGAGTCTTGGAATGTACATTTATTAGTGTCAAGGCTATGACTGCATAAGAAATCTTATGCTTGCATATTTAGGCACTGATGTCGGTATCTACCATTAGATTCGGCTTCTCATTTTTATGCTAATCCATTCTCAATATCACGAATCTCGTACACTACTATCGTCCATAAGTTTATGATGAAAGGAAAAGACCGACCGCCGCAGAAGAGAAGACTTATGTTAAAATAAGATTTGGTAGATGTGAGATATAACGATGGTACCTACAGTTAGTTCTAAACTATATATTCTGGGTCGGAGTTTAATATCCATACCGATTTTATGGGATCGCGATTCTTGATGTGTCTATTCGCTGTATCATCAGATACAATATGGATATATATAACTTGTGATGAAATAGAGTTTCGAGACCATAAGGTACATTTGTATATCAAGCAAGCAAACGGACTACACATCAGAGTCTACAAACGAATAGGTGACAGGGGCCCATCCCACTTCAACATCGAAGAAAAATAGCGACAACGACAATAATAACGACTTCCACAAATTCAATTCAAATTAAATGCCAACAATAATTCAACAACAATAAATTAAAATCTGAAGAACAAACCTTCATTAATTCTCCCTCCCCAAAACCCAACTCAGGTCCCACCTCCTTCTCTCCTATCAATCAATCTCATCTCTCCATCTCTGTATGCAGCACGATCATCTTCTTCACACCATAAGCAAGCGCCCTTCCCTCATAAGCGCGCCGTTAATATATCGCTGTGTATGAAAAGCAGCCCAACCAATCTTTCCATTCCCACACCCTCACATTCACATTTCCATTCTCACTGCACGACCTATCACTCAATTTTCTCCGTCTTGACCAAAACCTAAAATGTAAAATACCCAACCAATAAGAAAAATCAAATCCCATCCATCCCGGCACTTTTTGCATGTATGTATGTAAGTATATCTGAATATTCTAGATGACCATATCTCTACCATCCCATCACATCTAGAATCTCACATCCTTCCTTTCTTCCATCCATAAATGACTTCCAGATCTTTCTTTCACCGCCGTTATGCATGCATGCACAACACATATATAAAATTTTCCCTCTTGGAATCTATTGAGGATCATCTGTACATACACATACATAGGCACGCACGTTCATAGGTAGGTACCTGTTTTCAAGAATGGGCGCTGCACGCACGGAGGACAGATGGAAGGAAGGAAGGTAGTTAGTTGTCTTGCGGTTAAATGTAATGAAACAAAACAAAATATTATTTAATATTATTTCTCATTCTCAGAATTGATAATGTGTTTGTGTGTTCTTCTATTTATCTATTTATCTATCAATTCAGCGGTATAGATAATTTTTCCGTGTACAACTAGGAGTATCTACATATACAATACAACACAACACTACATACAACCGTACATATTATTCCAAGCCCCCTCCCAAGCGAGATCCTAAAGAATGGGATGAAGAGAAACAACGAATGAACAAGTTAACAAATAAATTGAGTTTATTGTACTGATTCTCCACTGGGCTGAGAGAATAGAAACAATGTTGATGTTTTCCTTCTCCTATAGCATCGCTGGGAATATAATAATATTTTTAAATACATATGTTTTGTTTCGTGCGCTTGTACTCCGTAAGTTACGCGCCGTGTTGTTGGGCGGTATATATACACAAACAGATAGATAGATAATAGTGCTTACTTGAAAGTAACTGGGTATATTATGTTATGTTATATTGAATTCAAGACATACAGATAGATAGGTGTATATTTCTTAGGTATTAAGATTGTGCTGTAAGGTCATGAGATGTATTATTGATGTGTTGTGTATATAGGTCAGGTAGGTATGGAGTGAGATATGTATTCAGGAAAAGGATTTGTAGATCGGACTTTGGATTTCGTAATGGGCTTAGATAGGTAGGTAGGTAGTTTACGTTCGTAATACTTGCAGAAATTGAAAGGAGCAGAGCCTTATGGGATTGAGATGTACCATGTTACTTGGATATCAAGATTGATGGACCGGTAAGATGGATAAGATGAATGCTCGATATATTGTTTCTAAACAGTACATAGTCTATAACATGTTAAGCTGAGCTGAGTGATAGGTAACCTTAGTATATGTGGTATAAGGCAGATAGATACATTTCATTTCACAGTATGAAAGCTGAATGAATGATGATACCTAGTAATGATGGGGTGGGTTACCGAACGTGGGGAAGGAAAAGGAGGCGGCAGCGTTGCGTTGCGTAGCGTGACTGATAATTTAATCATCGATACCTACATACAGACAACGCAGCTTACTTTTCTGATCATCCCTTATTCTCTCCAATATCACATCCATACCATTTGGAATCTTGAAACAACTTCCATATCATGAGCCTTCGATCTTACGTCCGGAAATATCATCTGTATTTTCCGTGCTACGTTGTATGATGTTCACAGGTTTATTTTGGATTTGATACTAATATCACCATATAGATATAAGTGCTATGTGATGTAACACCCCACGCTCTCAATCCCATCTTATCTCATCTCAGCTCGTCGTTTCATTAGCTAAGCATTGTCTGTCGGTCATCTTTCAACAACCAGTATATAGACATAAATCATAATAATAAACAAATAAAAATAGAATAAAAATAAATAAAAAATATCCATGAACTCCTCATTCCAATATCCAGCTTCCTAGAATCTCACACGATCAAAAAACACAATCCCCATCCCAAAAGCAAATACCTACCTAAATCATCAATCAGCCCAAGCAAAATCCCACCCGGCGAAGTACTTTCAAACTCAGGGGTAGGTCGCGTGGTTCCCAATTACTCCAGGGAGTCTACGGGTCTTACATGCGCGTGTGTGTGTGAGTGTATTTATAGGATGGATAGAATGGGATTTGATGACATGAATGACGGGGAATGGAAGGGTCCGTACCGGATGGGGAGGGATGGATGGCGCAAAGATGGCGTGGTGAATTCTGAGGTGAGGTCAGATTGGAGTGAAAGGGGTGTTGGTTGGCATGGGATAGGATGGCGATGAGTTGGGCGTGGGGGTTATGATTGTTTGGGGATGAGGATGGTGATGGAGATGATTGTGAGTGAGAATATATGAATGTGTGGAATCTTTTGAGAAAGATAATAAATAGTCATAGTAATAGCAATTAACAATAATAGAAATGGTAATAGTCCACCAGTGGTCACAATACAAATGCAAATCCAAATTCAAATACCAATATGAGCATTTCTACATCTCACTCATTTCCAAACCCAACCTAACGCTATAACATACACACATTTACAATTCCTCTTCAAGAATTCATTCAGGATGAGTAATAGAAACGGAGTCATTAGATACTGAACAGAATAGATATCAATGGTATAGTAAGACGTTTGATGAATAATGAATAATGAATTGAGGTAGATGTAACGATGACCCAGCCCAACCGGTCTGACACTCACTTTCTCACCCCCTCACATTACCACAACATTTCTCGATATTTCTCTAGTAATTTCGAAAAAAAAGAAAGAAGAAAAAAAAATCCTACAAATCTTTAATTGAATAAAATAAAGCAAGATAATATAACCCGAAATAAACTAAATGAGCATCTTCTCTATTTTTATCTACGAAATTAATATGTACATCGTTTATCCTTCATCACATCCTCTTCTTCTTCCGCTTCCGCTTCCCCTTTTTTCCGCGTTGTGAATCGAGATGTTGATTATAATCATTACAACGATAACGACAATGACCATAAAAATAGCAATGAGGTAAATATAAACACAATCTGACAATCCTAAACCCTTATACTTATAAATCTTCTCACAATATGTATCTCAAACAGTAGGAAATCATTCATTACTTCTTTCCTTTCCCACCACTTTTCCCCCTCTCTTTTCCCCCTTCCCTCCCCTCCCTAATTCTCGTTTAATAAATCCCCAATCCCCAATCCTCAATATCAATATCAATATCAATATCAAATCTCAATACTTAATTCCTAATCACTTCATATCATTCATATCATATCACTTCATTCAATATCATTTCAATGCCCTATTCAATATTACATTTTGAAATGAATGAATAAACAAATAAACGAATATCCAATAATCCAATTGTAGCCTGTAACTCCTATTGACAAATCTAACCCAACTACAAATCTACAACACAAATCTAAAAGCAACACATCAATCCCAACCCGGAAACCCAACCAACCGACCAACCAACCAAAGATCCATCAACATCACATACACACTCGGCTAACACTCTTTCACCCTTTTCTTTCCGTGATACTTTTCACTCTCCCTTAATTGTAATCAATCCTAACACAAGTCCTGTTCTCATCCCCAGCCTTATTCATATTCATCATCCTCAAACCACCATTAACATATCCCCTCTCATGTGTCCTCACACCTCACACCTCACATTTATTCGCATTCGCATTCTCACACCTCCAACTTCACCCTTTCACTCTCCAACCCCCCCTATCTTACATACCCATCCATCCACCTATTTATTCAATCATTTGCATATTCTCATCTCATTCACTCATCTATATCCTCCACATCTTACATCTTACATCAAAAATCCAAATCCAAACCAAAAACCCCAATTCCAATTCCTATCCCTTACTCTCTACTCTCTACTCTCCATTCCATCCCATTCCATCCCATCCCATCCCATTACAAACCCATAAATCAAAACCCTGACCTACCCTCTTCTCTTCTCCCTCCTCTTCCCTCATCTCTCCTCTTCCCTTCTTCCCTTCTTCCCTTCTCCCTCTCTCCCCCCTCCCCCTCTTTCCCCCTCCTCAACCCCCCCTCCAAAACCTTCCTCAATCCCTCAAATCTTTCTCTCCCTCCCTGCTAATTTTGTATCTTCCATTTCCCCTTCTCCTCTTTCTTCTTCTCCACTCTTCCTTTCCCCTCTCCCCTCTCCCCATCCTCTCTCTGCTATTTCTTCCTTAGGTTTATATTCCCTTATACCCTTATTCATTCATTCACATTTCACCTCTCGCTCCCCCATAACAAAACTTTCTTCCCAATCTACATCTTCATTCGAATATCCCTCCCCAAATTATTACTATCATCATCATCTTCCTCCTCCTCCCTTTTCATAACCCAACATTTAGCATCCCCATCCCCGCCCTCATCCCAATCCCATCTTTACTTTTCTCAACTACCAAACATCTCATCTTCCTTTCCAAATCACTACTACCAGTTAATCAGAACCATCAACAACACTTCAAGTCACTCACATAATATCAATCACTCACATCATTTCAAGTCACTCACATCACATCATATAATATCAATCATTCACAATCATATCAAAGGAATCAAAAAGTTTGTATCAATGTTTATTTTTTATTCTCTTCCTCCCCCCCCTCTCCTTTCCCCTCACTAAAAACTATCTAATCTCTGCTTGCTTTCACTTTGCAAGTCATAATACAATTGTTCCGTATTCCCATTCCCCTTAACTTTTATATCATCCACTGCCTATCCTTCCATTCCAGTTCCCATCCATTCAGATCATATACAAAGATTCATGCTCCCTCTCGGAAGTTCATGATCTTATTCTCTCAAAAAGAGGAAAAGCTCGAACTGAAAAAAAATCCCAAGGACTTTCTTAAAAATCCATTATGTGGTATCATCCCAACGCCAGTTGAAATAAAATCCGCTGGTATCAAAACATTCTTTGAAAAAGAAACCATTCAGTTTCCTTCATAACACTTTTCCTCCCAAAAAAAAAAAAAGGCTTTTGTGTAAAATGAAGAAGAAAAAAAAGACGCAAAAGAACACAGATCCATAATTTCCCATTCCATACCAGTTTATTCCCATACCAGTGTTCTTTCCATCCCCCAAATATGTGTGGAAGTTGTTGACCTTTTTCTTCCAAGTCGCTATGTGAATATGTAAAAGAAGAAAAGAAAAAAAAAGCAGACAAATATCCCACCCCTCCTTGATCCTGTGATTGTAAAACATTCGCTATAATGCAAACTAAAAAAAAGCAAAAAGACATTAATTCGTGCCCAATGCTATGACCATGTAAAAATTCCACACGTCTTGTTTCTATGCCAAGAAACTCCATGACGATGAATGCAGTTTTGACTGTGAAGTCGATGTATGACTTTATATGTACCAGAAGGTAATATAAGTCAAACGTATAAATTGTTGTATACTGATGTTGTTTACTCGATGCGCAGGGAACCAATTACATTATGCGACTAACACGTAGTATTGTCCAGAAATTTACCATCCCTTGGAATGATACTCTCCCAAGCCTTGACTGAAATATTGATTCCAGCTTGAGTTAAGAGCTTGATCATCCTTATCCATGTAAACACCCTCTGGGTATTGTTTAAGGTTTGCAACGTCATGTGCAGTGTGTCTTCGTTTGAGAGCTGCAGCAGCTTCATTGACTGATGACTTTTGTCTTCTCTCCCAGAGGAGATTCTGTCGAAGACTAACAGTCAATTCAGTTGCGAGCATGTTTCTTCTGGTAGTTCTTGGTGAGAGTGCTTGTTGATGTGCGGTAGCGTTGGTGGTTGTCTTGATAATAGGTTGAGCTCCACGAGGAACTTCGGCAATTGGTTTGAGTCCTCTCATCATAAGAGGAGTTTCATCGGATTCGGGTGATGCTGCAAGGGAAGGACCACTTGGTGAAGAGTTTCGAGATCTTCGGAGAGCTGGAGTAGATCGAGAAGCTTCGGTGGCAAGTGCTTGAGCACGATCGTTTTGGTGAAGCATGGTAGTGATCAATGATCGTCTGGAAGTAAGTTGAGGTCTTGAATCAACTCGTTGAAAGAAGGTCTTGTCATCGATACTTGCGTTTCCAGAGTCCTCGACTGAATCTTCCCAATCGGAAGAGTCATCGTCATCGTCAATGGCAGATTCGTCGACATCATCCTCGTCATCTGTCTCGAAGACATCGTCATCGAATGCTTCCTCTTGAATGGTTCTAGTGGCAACCTCTTCTTGGAAAGAGGTTTGCTTCTTGGCCAAAGGCTTTTGGAGCTTGTCAGTCAATGCACTGCGTGGTTGCATTCTGTTTGGTAGAGAGCTCTCATCTTCGTTTGATGATCCACCGAAGCTGAATTTAGCTGGCTTCTTCTTCTGTTGAAGAGTTAATGGTTTGTCATCCATGGAAGCTGCTTGTTCACTGAGTGAGTCTTCACCGGAAGATCCACCCAGAGCGAACATTTGCTTCTTCTTGGGTGCAAGTGCTTTGGAGTCGGTGGCGAGGATATCGGCGGTGGGTATTGAGGATGGTACGGTGTTGAGGGGGATTGAACGCATTGAGCTGCTGACGTGTGCGGGTGAGAGCGAGAAACCTTTGACAACTGAAGTGGCACTCTTTTCGGAGTTGCTGCTTGATGATTCCATAGTGGCAGATGGGTTTGATGAATGGGCAGAGAAAGACTCGTTTGATGGCATGGCAGGTGATTCATATTTGGGTTGAATGAATTCTGGGATTCTCTCGGCGAGTGGCGCAAGGTAGGGTGTAGAGATTGTAAGAGGAGCCAAATCTTTCTTTTCCTTGATAGTGATGACCATCTTCTCAAGGTCATCAGGGGTAATGTGACGTTCCTTTCCTCGACTTCTGCTGTTGCAAGAATCTTGTCGGTGGATTTGTCGGTGTGAAATGTCGAGTGGGGAGGAATCGGAACCTTCTTCGAATTCGATGGCCTCTTCGTCAACGAGTGAATCTAAACTTCCACTTAATTCTGGAACACTGTTTGAATCTAGACCTTCGGAACTTCTTGAGGATCGTGAAATGATGGGGGTGGTGGTGTTTGCTTCCGACGTTGGCTCGCAGCAAAAGGTTTCTCGATTCCACAATCTCCAGCTCAAGTTTTCTAATCTTTGACCTTCTTCTAAGGATCCAGCACATCTCGAGAAGACTGTGGCGAGGAATGGCAGTTAGTACAGTGAATGGGAGGAATGCCATGACGCGAATGATTTCACGAGTGAATTCGGGGCAGAGAACACTTACCAGTCCACATGCTGTAAAGGTTCTCAACGTTTCTAGTATCGACTTTGTGAATGAGACCGGCGTCAACGGTCAAGACCGGCGCATTTAATCTTGAAGGCATGATGATTGTGTTGTGGAATTGAAATTTTGCTCGAACGCACGAGCTGTCGTGAAAGTGAAGGCACGACTGCGGGAAGAAGTCGCGATGTGATCGCGAAATCGTGGAGGAATGTTGGAGTGTTGTGGTGAGGTGACAAGATTCAAGGTGGTGGCGGCGATATCGAAGAGTGAATAGGTTGAATGACGGGGCGGTCCAAGGAGAACAGGAATCGAGGTATTGGTGGTAATCGAATGTTCCTGCGTGTGTTTATTTGCACGGTGCAGTGTGGATGTGAGGTGAGGTGAGGTGAGGGTGAATGTGAATGTGAGTGTGAATGTTGAATGAGGTGGTAGATGTTGAATGGCAGCAGCAGCAGTGGTGGTGATGTTCGATAGATATTATATCCAAGCAGTGCTCATGTAATGTAATGAATGTGCTGGTCGGCTTTCTTTTAGACGGGCTGACTGTGACTGGCTTTAGCTTTCTTTCCCTTCCCAGCAGAAAGGCGGAAAAGAAAGAAAGCGAAAAAATGATTAAAAAATAATAGTCCAGGGTGGATCCTGCAATTCTTCTTCTTCTTTTCTTTTCAAACGAGCCAGGTCGGTGAATTAAAATCCAGTCAAGCCTACGCTGTGGGGTTGTGAGTAAGGGAGACAGAGGGCTAGATCTCTGCGCTTCTTTGCATTTTTCTCTTCTCTTCCCCGGTGGGAGTGGGCATGGAATGAGGATGGGAGGAGGGTGGAGTGCGAGTGTGGGTGTGGGTGTGGGTGACTGCGTGTTCTCGCTGTTCTCATCTTCCCAGTGCAGATGCCTTAATTGCCCCTTTGAAAGGAGTTATGTCTGCTTGGGGACTAGACTGCCCCCAAGCGTGCCCCGATCTATGCCCGATCGGTCCATCCGTGATCATGCCCCCATTAGAGTTTATTCCCTCATTGGGTTAAGAAAACGGCCCTTTTCCATATGAAAATCGAACGGCCCTAGTCCCCATCGAGCTGGTCTGCGTGCGGCTAGGGGCAATGGGGAAATTGTCAAGGAGTGCAATCATGTGCTCAAGAACCTGAAGATCGGTTCCAAACTTTCCCCATCCTTGTCTCCATCTCTTTACCCCTGGTTGCGAGTGAACGAAGCCATGAGGTCCAGACAAGATAGTGGATGGGAGGTGAATCGTGATGGGGAAATGGGCGCTAGGGCAGAAAGAGTAGCAGTTGAGCGATGCTAAGCAGAATGAGGACAGAACTCGGGATGCGCCAGAAGGGCTCCTTTCCACTTCGGGTATATGTGACTAAAAGCCGATGGAAGGTCATTGCTTGCACTTTCACTCACGTTTCTGGCGAGGGCGAGGGATGGCTATGATGATGGCTATGGCTATGGCGATGAGCTATGGCGATGGCGGTTTTGAGTGAAAGATTCATTTTAGCACCTTACTCATTCACGACCAATCTATCGATACGATTGGGCAAGACAATCGGTAGATGAGAATGGTACCTAAGTATGGGCGTGGTGAGGGTGAGGGTGAGGGTGACTGCCGTTCCATCAATTGTGAACATCTAGCATCAAGCAATCAAGCAAGCAATCAATCAATCTATGCAAATCTACACGCCGAGGCGTCCCTCCCCCCCCCCCCCCCCCCCTTGACTCCATACACATACACATCATGAGGATGAAGTATCCCGATTGCAACTTCGCCTCAATTCGCCTCATCTCATCTCACCTACCCTCACCTCACCTCACCTCACCTCACCTCACCTCACCTCAATTCAATGCACAAGTACAAATCAATGCATGATTGACAAGTGGAGTGGGATCCCATCCATAATCTTGTCCATTACCGCCTTATCAAACGAGCGTGCATCACATGCCCCATTGATCATTTAAAGTATCCGGCTATCTCTCCATCCATCTCGCCATCCAGAGACAGAATCTCCCAGTGCAAACCCTCGAAACCTTATAAACCGCTCCCATATGCTCTACGCCCATGCCGTGGCTACGATCCCCGGTATCACTCTGATCCCGATGATGAATCACGTCCAACAGATGCGAGGCTTATCACTTTCTCCTCTGCACACAAGCCAAAGAAAGTGCCGGACTGGCGGACAGGCGGACGGACTGAACTGGAACTGCGACTGGAACGGCATCGGGGACTGGCATTGGAGCAGAAAAACTTAACCCGCATTCATCCACCACATGATTCAATGGTAACACGGTAGGAACACGGTACCCTGGGCCTTTTCACTCCCAGCCTCTGGTATTGAAAATATGACACTGGTGAGAGTAGCGAGAGTAGCGAGAGTAGCGAGAGTTTGATATTCCACTCAACGTGTCTTGCTTTACTTGTCTACTGACATTGGATATTTTTTAACGGGGAGTGGGATTGGGATGGGAACTGGTATTCGGGATACCCCAATGGCTCAGATCAGATGGGATTTTGGATCATTCATTCATTCATTCATTCATTCATTCATCCCACATTTCCACATCCCACACCCCATATCCCATATCCCATTGCCACAATTCGTATTCCCAGTTTTCAACCCCATCCATTCATTCGTTCTTCACTCATGCATTGAAAAAATGGGTACTTCACTACAAGTATCGTCAAATAATACATTGTATTGTATGTATCTCTACAAATTACCGCCAACTAACCTTTGTAGCATCACCAATCCAATCCCTTATCCCATCTATCAGCTTCTCAATTCCCAACCCCCAATTTCCAATCCCAATCCCATTCGTCCACCTCATCAGCTCTCACCTATTCATCACTCACCACTCCATCATCCCCCTTCTCCAAATGACCTCCCACCACTACCCTTCCATCCACTGCCCATCCATCCATCTACCCACAAGCCCCAACACAAGCCCCAAACAAACCACCAGCACCAGCACCAGCACCAGCACCAGCACCAGCACCAGCACCACCCACCACCATCACTGAAACCCGAAGATCTTCCTGCAGGGACCTCCCTCCCATCTCATCCCATCCCATCCCTCACTGAATCAAATCAAATCAAATCAGCTGATATACACACACACATATACATAAACCCATACATAAAAAAACACAAAATTTAGAGCATATTCCATCCATCCAGTTCTCCCAGTCTCCCAGTCTCCCAGTCCATCCATAACTACACACCACTTCGCTAATCCACTCAGCCCGCCCGTAAACAACAAGCAAGCACCAAATACCAACCCAAGCACCCTAACTACCTCCTATCTCCTCCCTCCAAACCCCGAATTTTTTCTTGAGAAAAAAAAAAAAAAAGAATACAGCCTCATACCCTACCTAAAATTCGTATATACCATTCATTCGCCACATAAGGGTCCTTTAATTCTTCTACATTTTTTGTGGGGTATGGGTATGGGTATTAGTGGTAGTATTGGTATTATAGTATTAGACCCTTCCATGATGTGGTATTCTCATTCTATTTCCATATCTTTGAGCCAGCCGGTCGATTGGGTATATAGTGCAGTGTAGTGTAGTATAGTATAGTATAGTATAGCAGAATAATCCCCTTCTATTTCCTTCTATTCTATTTCATCTCCTTCCATTCAATTCTAATATCCTAATATCCTAGTACGTACCAAAGACCAGGAGAGAGGGAGGGAGGGAGGCTAAGTAAGAAAAGACAAGACAAGACAAGACAAGAAAAGAAAAGAAAAGAGAAGATAGGAGGAGGGAGGAGTTTCGGTGCCGAGAGGATTTACCGATCTTCTCGCTGTTGTATTGCATTATGCTATACTATACTATACTATACTATACTGTACTGATCAACATCGATTCTATCCATACAGATGATTTTCGCACGTATGGGATGATTTCCGTACGGGATGAGGATCAGGGTGCGCAATACGCAATATGGAGAAACTCCACTCCACTTCATTCCTCGGCGCTCAGCCTCATCCTCGTGTGTGTGTGTGTATGTTGTGTGTGTATTCAAAAAGTTAACGTGCTGGCCGGCCAAGAAAATGTTATGATGTGTGGCGCATGAATGGATGGATGGATGGAAGTGGAGAGGACGGTGGAGGCTCGTAGGTAGACTCGTAGATAGATAGGTAGGTAGGTAGGTAGGTGGCGAGCTTTTCTGAAAAATTTTATATTTATATATTACACTATACTATATATACCATACTATACCATTCGAAGAGACAGCTCGGCTCGAATATATCGATTCTCGCGTCTCGCGTCTCGCCTCTCGTCTATTATTCTGTATCCGGTACAGTATCGATGTATTCGTATGCATACATTCCATTCGATTCGTATCTACCCATCCATCTACTTGCGAAATACGAGATTTGATTGAGTATGACGAGTAGGTTGGGGTTTTGTGTTTGCATCTGGGCAGGTATATGAGTATATAGGTTATGTTTCTTGCATGTATATTTTATCCTTCACATAACATTCGCTCCGTCCATATTCTATATACTTTTTTGTGTGTGCAGGGTATGTATGTATGTATGTATGTATGTATGTATGTATGTATGTATGTATGTACTTGTGTATCTACGGTATCATCGATATACCTATGCTCTAGCATACTTTTCTGTTTTTGACTTTTGAGAGATGTGTATGTGTAGAGCTATGCATATATTGTATATGCATTCTCTCTGCCTCTGCCTCTGTCATATCCCACCTCACTCCGCCCCCACTGGAAAAACAAGTAGAAAAGGTGAAGAAGAATAGATATATTAGATATCGGAGGTGATCTTGGACTTGGACCTAGACCTAGACTTGAAATTCATACAAATATAAGTTCTTGTTCGGGGACGAGGCAGGGGGTTATTTTAATGTCTGTATTATATAAGTAGATAGGTAGGTTCTAGAACAGTTGAACCTTGAAAGGGAGATGAGGGAGAGGATATGATTTCTAACTTTCGTTGATTATTAGTTGTGTATATAGTCTGGTGATATTGACATCGATACTTCCATCAACATCAATCTCAATCTCAACGTCAAACTCGAACCCATGGCCAAGCACAACTCTAAATTCTCGATCTCGGGCTGGGAGCCAGAAAAGAACCCCCCTAAAACCAATTAACTATATCAAGATGAACAATAACCCTCCATCAAATCCTCCCCATTAGCTTTTCAATTTTCCGAAGGTTTCTACTTTGCAGCTTGGGATGTGGTGATTCGATCAATATTGATATTGATATCCGATACGACGTAAAACCAAACGTCAAATTCGCCTCTCTCCCGTCTTACCTTACCATCCGGATTAACACCCGTCAATTCTCCCGCTCAAACTTTAACCTTATAACATAATATAATATAATATCCTTTCGACCACTATCCGTCCGTCCCTCGTCCCGAATCCGCAACCTTATATTTGACACCTGTATGTATTGTGATGATTGTTATATTGCGCCGTTTCGTTCAATTTACTAATAATATATCCCGACCCAACTCAAAATCACCAAATCATTAATTCCCGACCGACTCCTGGTCTTGAAATACCCCGGTGTTTTCATTCATGCATTCGTTCATTTACTCGTATCGTATCTTGCCCTATCTGCTATAAGGTTCCAAACCCATACCCATATCATTCACAGCCTCACCCAAATCCGAATCCATATCCATATCCATACCCAAAGCATATCCAACTCAGCAGCCAGCATACATACCCGCCCGCACGCACGCACCTCGGGAGACAGACTCAAAGTCCGCCCAGTACCGAGGTGAGTACCGGAACCAGAACCGGGGAAGAGGAAAAATAGAAGAGATCAAGAGATCAAGATTTCTTGGCGGCGTTTACATAATACATGGTACATAATGCATAGTTAATATATATCGGGATGAGAGAAGTCCGATTTGTTAATTTTTCCGTGAGAGTGATGGAGAGTGGGATTTTGAGTTCGAATTTCGGGTTGATTTTGAATTTGATGTTTGGGTATGTGTGTGTGAGAGTGAGAGAGAGAGAGAGAGAGAACGGAGAAATAGAAAGAGAAAAGGAAAGAAACCCTCAACATATTAATACAACCTGTGGGAAACACAAAAAATGAATCTAGTAACCAAATATCACATAACTGTGCAACCGTACAACCAAGTGAAGTACATCCGATACCTATGTATGTAGAGAAATCGTGTGGTCATTTGTCCTTCTCTCCTGTACTATGATGGGCGATGATATGCTTTGCTATGCTATGCTGTGTAATGTAAGATAATGGATGGTTCTCTCTGTTCTTCCATCCTGTGTTTCTCTTCCTAGGGTGTTAGCAGCCTTAGGGAATGAATGAATGATTGACTGAGCGATCGATATCCGATCATCACGACAGTGGTTTGTATACATGTTCATATCCATACATATATACATCATCAAATTCCCTTGCATATTCTTCAAGATATCTAATAGATACTTATTATTTATCTATCTATTAATCAACCAATATATTTCCCCAGATTGTAATTCTTTCCCTTTTTTTTCTTTTGTCCTCTCTATCCTATCCAGATCTATTTATCTATCAAAAAATTCCTATAAATATATCACATCACATCATCCCCCTCAAAAAACAAAACCCAAGCAAAAATAAAAATAAAACACATTCATTCATTCATCAGTGCCAGAAAAGTCCATTCAGCCTAGAACGTCTAGATCAGCCTCACCGTGTTCGCTGGGAATGTCTCAATATGCAATGCGATGCACGAGATGCACGAGATGGATGGCTGGATAGATAGATGGAGGACGCACTTCCGAATCCGCATTGGGTAATTGTGTGGTATTTTATTTTGGTTTGTGTATTTTGGTTTTGGGATTGGTTTCTGTTTTTGAGTGTTGATTTCTATATCTGTATGAGATGAATAGATGGGAGATAGAGGTAGACGTATATATTTACATTTCGAGAATAAGATTTTGATAAATATATAAATATCATAAATCTAGATTCAAATCCTCAAACTACCTACTATCACCTACTCATTCCTTTCATCATCTTCAAACTCCCATCTCCTCGACCAAATACCTCCATACACAACACCACCATCCATCAATTCCACATTTCAAATCCAACATCACATCTTCCGCATTCCCCTTCCGCATTCCCCTTCCCCTCTCCTAACCCAAAACCAGTAATATACATAAACACAACTGCTAAAACAATACACAACGAAGATTAACCCCGCCAAGCAAATGGCGAACACATATACATACCTAAGTCCATACATACATACACACAGCTGTCAAGACCAATCTCTCTCCACCCATTTTCTATCACAATCTTCCGGATCGAATCTGATAAGTTTTTTTTTGTTTTTTTTTTCGACGGAGGTCTTTCTTTTGTTTTTGTTTTGGATGGGTTGATCGGAAACGGGGGTGATGAGATGCTTCCCCGGAGTTTGGGGATGGTGATGATGATGATGATGATGATGATGTGGTTGGTGTATTTGAGGTTTGGTGTGATTGGGGATTGTGGTTTGATTTGTGGATTTATAGTGATATGATGGATGGGTAGTGATTTATGGATCTAATGCTGTTTTATACTGAAGTCTCTCTTAATTAGATATTTGTTTTTGTGAATATGAAGAAGAGTAGGAGTATATGGATATTGTATATATCTTCTGTAGATATATCAACCCAAATCACATCTAGATCGAATTGACTGACTGATCTATCCACCCCCCACATTATCGCTAACCTTTTATCTACCCCACGTTTTATATTCGGGAATTTGGGGAAGAATTCTAGATTCTGTCTGGATATGGATATGCATTTGGGGCATTGTGTTTTCATATCATGTATCTATTTACTGCTGTACACAGGATTGTGTATATGATCGAGTGGTCTATCATCTTTGTTTTGTTTCTTGGGAATGGGTATGTATGTATGTATGTAATCTTATATATAAATGTATATATTCTAGACACTTGGTTATAGGATATAAATGAATGAATGAATGAAATCGAGAGAATTTACCAAGTGAACAAGTAAACGAGCAATCGAAATAGAATATAACCCCAACCCCAATTCTTACCTCTATCCATCTATCACGAGAAATGGCATCTGTCTATCTATTTGTTAATGGCGATATCAATATCAGAATCGAATCAAATACACTGCTCATCCATTCATCCAGCACCAGATATCACAACATACCAAACAACAAATAAACAAACAAACAGGTCATCTGCACACCATTCGGGTCTTGAAACTTGAATTCTGACGCTTGCAGAGTACAGATGAATCTGGAATTTGCAGTCTGGAGTCTGGAGTCAAGTCTAGAGTGAAGTGAAGTCTGAAGATCGAAGCTTGGACAACTCATGAAACATTATATTATTGTGTGTGATATTTATTATATTATCAGATCAAGAGTTGGTTATATTTACTCAGGAAATAGGTGGGAAATGGATGGATAATTGATATCAATATCAATATCAATATCAATATCATATTCAACACATCTTTAATTTTCCTATTTTATGTGTATTTGTATTTCCATCTACAATTCCATTTATCAATTTCTATCTCTCCCTCCTCAACCCCCTCAAAAAAAACCTTCTGATCGTCTGGTCATTTATTTATTTCTTCATTTATTCATTTCTTTGCTTTCCGTGCCTCGTCCTTCCTTCATCACCCACCCACTTACTCACATGCTCGATCCTGCGGCGCGAAGATCCGCTTGTATGTATGTCCTACTCATATGTACAATTTCTCACTTCTTTCCCCAAGCACGTAATGTTTCACGATGATCGATATCTAGTCTCTCTCTCATTCAATTCAATATATCTATTTATCAATCTAGTCGAATCGAACTCTCAATCAATCTCCTAGCGTATCCCATTCCATCCCATCTCGCAAAACCAACCTCCTCATTTCATCACGTTTGGTCAATCGAGATTGTGAGATTGCGAGATGAAACAAACGCTTGATCGGTGTTTGGTATTGTATTGTGTTACGATGGATTGATAGTAGATAGTAGACGGTAGATAGATGGTACAGTATGATCTGGAAGTGTGAGCATCAATGAATGAATGATTGAAGTATGTCATACATCCATACAAACACAGACCAGAGTAAAAAGTAATGTACAACGCAAGAGACATTTTTATTCTCTTTATTTCTTTACATTTTTTTTTTTTTTTTTTTTTTTGGATTGATTTATTTGTTTATTTATCTACTTATTGATATCGAATCTCAGAATTCACATCCAACCGACATATTTTGAAACCCGGGGATCGCGAACCGGTTGGCTGGATATTGGGCTTGCAGATGCCTGCATCGATGGATGATCGATCATCATGAGGGAAGTCGAGTGAGTGATGCATGAATAGATGGATGGGTGGATGTATGATCTTTACTTGATATCAGGATATACTCGGTACACAGGGAGTAAACATCATTGCGAGAATAGATCATTGGAGGAATTAATTCTCTCTGGGTGAAGCATTCAAGGAATCAATGAGTGAATGACAAACCCTTCAATTCCGTATACGAGTATCTTGTACAACGCATAAGATACCTATCATTCATTCACTCATTCATCCATTCGTACTTCATCATGCGACCTGATCTTTCCCAGCTTGACTCTCGTCGGGGCTTATAGACAAGACAGACAGATAGACAGGTGGCTTGGGTATCTAAACTCAGCCCTGTCGAATCTCCCCGCAGATTCGGTGTGTGTGTGTGTGCGCCTTGTTATTGTTGTTGTTACTGTTATTCTATATCCATATTTATATCCATGTTCATCATTCACATCTACAATCTATACACACACACATGCACATACGTATATGCACATATCAAACATCAAACAATCACCTTACCTCCCCTCCCCTCACCTCACCTCATCCCACCCCAATCCAATCCATCTCCTACTCGGTCTCTACCCCAAATCCACAAATAACCCAAGTCCCTGGGCACGCCTTAACATTAGGCAGACTGTCCCCCCATCCCAATCCACATCACACCCCCCTTCACCCCAATACACGAGGAGAAATGATCCGAAGATCTGAGCTGGATTACCATATATCGTGATGTGATGTGATCTGCCATGATAGGACACGATCCAAATAGAGAAAAGCTGACATGTTACACGTGGGAGCAGATGACTTTTTCGATCGACGGATGAGATTTCTTTAGCT
This sequence comes from Botrytis pseudocinerea, assembly GCA_019395245.1. NCBI lineage: Eukaryota > Fungi > Ascomycota > Leotiomycetes > Helotiales > Sclerotiniaceae > Botrytis > Botrytis pseudocinerea. The sequence continues at coordinate 1,588,803 of JAHXJK010000184.1, read as the reverse complement.
AATTTATATTTATATTTATATGTGTGTTTGTTTATTATGTGAGGGAAATGGAAATAGGATATGCGATACATGATAATAGCTTGGAGATTGGATATGGAGTTTGAATTTATATTTTTATATCATGTTGTGATTATTCATTGATTCATTGATTCATTCGTATGGCTTTTTGTAGATGTAGTAATATGATATTGAGATTTGTGTATATGTATATGCAAGCCTCCCCCCCCCCCCTCCCCCCAAAAATCACGAGGTCCCAGAAAATGATGGTGCTGGGGAAGTAAAGCAGCTGAATACCTCCCCTCCTAGTTGGTGATATGTAGGGACAATTCAATATGGCAATACCTGCCTGCCTACTTACTTACTTAAGCTTCGCCACTCACCTGTGTGGGATTCTTGATATTCAGCTTGGAGAATTGTGATTTGGGGGCGAGGGTGACAAATATGGATGTGGATGTGGATGGATGGAGTGAAGTTCCGGATTTCTGTGGCTGCTGCTGCAGTTGCTCCGTTCCGTACAGTTACAATTCCAGGAACGGATTTGTATGGAAAAGAAAGAAAGAAAGAAAAGGGGAAAGAGGGGGAGGGGAGGAAGAGGAAGCTAATTGTTATTCCGGGGAAAATAATACAATGGATACTTCATTTTTGTTAAATATTAAATCTCATAATTATTTATTTTTTATTCATCGCTTCAGCTTGGTTTATTTGATATGTAACTATCGCGGAGGAATATTGGGTTTCCCTTCCCCCTCTCTCTATTCGTAGATGAAGTATCCGGATCTAGATACTTAAATAGATAGATAGAAAGATAGTAAGATAGAAAGTAGTAAATAAGGAAACCCAAAATTTAAATACCCGTTCTACTTATCCGTTCATACGTCGTAGTATCTATCTACTCTGAATGATAATCATCACAGTCTTTCTCTCTCTTCTCTCTCTCTCGGGAGATCATCCCTAAAATTCCAGAATAAAAAAATCTAACCCAAAAAATACCTACCCTACATACATACACATACATCTACATCCCTACCTACCCCCCCTTGATCCACCAAACCACACCACACCATCTCGAGCCACGCACCGAATAAAATCCAAACACAAGATGGTTTCCTCGCAAATCTTCTTCTCTACTAATATAGTACTGTAGATCTACACACAAACATACACACATACATACATACATACATACATACATACATACATTGTACCACCTACGATAGAAACTAGACAAAACCTGATCGGATCGGATGTACAAAGGGTCTTTTTCCCTGTCAGACTTAGGTATCTCTATCGTATCGTATGTATCTGTTCATCCGTTTGTTCATCTGTCTGTTCATCCATTCATCTCACATCAAGATTTAGTGAAAAAGTTTATTATAGTATTTACGTATTCTATGTATCTCTAACTTGATTTTGATTTTGATTTTGATTTTGACTTTGATTCAATCCCATCCCCGCACCGTGATGATTCCATTCGTGGAAGAGGCTGTCAGGGTGATCTCTCGCTCGGTGTGTGTATGTATCGAGACATTCTGTATTATTCTCAAATGATTTTTCGATTCGGAATATCTATCTATCTACATGCCTACGATATATACCGAGGTATACGTAATGATGAATAGAAGTAGTTAATAGTTATTAATGATATGTATCAAGTTTTTAGTACGGGTACTAGGTAGTACATTTGGGTGCGGAGAAGAATTTAACCCCTTCGTTTAATATTTGTTGGTTGGTTGGTTGCTTTGATTGTTACAGTAGTCGATGGCTTTCTAACCGTTTCTTTTCTATTGAGGAATAGATGTCAAAGGGATGGAGGATGGAGTTTGGAGTTGATGGATGGGAATGTCTAGTTTACCGTTTTGAATATATGTATGTATGCATGTATGTACGTAGGTGGTAAAAAGCAAGACATATATGTGTACATACCGGTGTCTGGGTAGATAGATATCATTCAATGCATTCATTTACAGATTTTAGCCTTTATTCTGATATTCAGATATAGGGGAAAGAAATCTTATAATCATTAGATATGTATGTATTTTGACTAGGTACATATTTTCAAGTTTTATATATCTAGATAGCTAGTTGATCAATATGTGTATCGGATATCTATTTCTCTAGTTCCCCCTCACCTCACTAATACATACTATGGAAAAACAGGATAGGAATCCCGACTAAACACCCCAATCCACAAATCCACTTCCCAACTACCTACTTACCAGATATTCAGCTTCCATCAACCAAGAACCCCCTACCAACTAACCCAACACCTCATCTACGCTACGTAAATCAACCAACCTCACGAGTTCACCTCCCCGCCCTCAACCTACCGACCTCAAACCCGAATAAAGAAAACCCCAAAAAGTAACAACAACATCCATTCATCCATATCATAATCGCCACCGCCCATCTCCCAACAAGCACAAGATCCATACAAACCCACCCCGACACAAACAAACAACCTCGAATTACAAGGTCCATCCACCTAGCACTATCCTGTGATCACTTCCCAATTCCTCCCATTCTCAAGTAACTCCCCGCCCGCTCACATACACACGAAGTAAACACGATATACACCCTACAACCCACAAACAAACCACAAACCCCGCACCCCGTAACCCCGCCCGTCCACATAGAGTGACTAACATACATACCGTACCAACTAACTAGCAACTCACCAACTCACTAATGAAGCAAGAAGGGTTCATTCATTCACTCACTCATCCATGCCTGCATGTGATCTAAAGAAAAAAAAAGCAAGAGGAAAAATCTTCTTCGGCATAGGGGAATTTTCGGGTATTCGAGTTTAGGTTTTGATTTTCATACTTAGCATGATGATGATGATGATGATGATGATGGAGGAGAGGAAGGCGAAAACAAAAGAAAGGGAAATTGATTATTCCGAGGTTCATTTTCGGTACTCGGAGGATCAGATGATCAGAGTTGATCTGCGGGTTTTGCCTTTTGGATGGGGATTTGGATGGATGGAGAGATGGGGAGATGGAGAGATGGAGAGACAGATGTCAGATGTCAATGTTAGATGGATTGGATTGAGATGGGTCGGAATGACGTTGTGGTTGGAAGTTTAAGTTTGAGTTCTAGTTGGTGTGGTGGGATGACGTTTGACATTGGCGTGATGGGGACCAGCGGGGTAGAGTAGGTATCTGAGTTGCTGAGATGGAGATGGAGGTGAAGCTTGAGATGGATATGATGTGATTGATTGATTGATTGACTGACTGATTGACTGATTGATTGATACACAGAACCGTAGGAGGAATGGATTTCCTAATTAGATACTTTGATTTTTGGGGACAGGAGTGATTTAGTTATTTGTTCGGAATCGTGTTCGTATCTTTTGGTTGGTATATTTTGATATTCGGAGTTAATCCATTTACTTATTTGTTTATTTATTTATTTTTATTTATATTTATATTTGTATTTATATTCACATTCATGTTTTTGCTAATTGTCCTTGTTATTGTTATTTCTATTTCGAGTGACTCTTCCCATCATTACTAGATAGGTAGGTCCCTAGATATTGTATTGTATTGTATTGTATTGTATTGTATTCGAGAAGATTGAATATTTCAAACACATGTACGGAATATAAATCACATAGCAAATTAACAAACCAACAAAGAAACCAACAAAAGAAACGAAAAAAAAGAAATACGGAACTTTCCATTCCGCTCTATTCATTCATCGATTCATTGACTCATTGATCCATTGATTCATCCATCTGTAGACTTTGTTCGCCGTCAAACCCCAGATGGATTGAAATGGGATGCGGATGGGATTCCCCACATTCTCATCATTCATCTACAAAGTAAGCATTTCTTCTGGAACAGGAAAACAATCAACCCTGATGAAAAAGATCGCACGAGACTCTGGAGATCCCCGTTGCGATATTGGATACACAAGGGATCGGAGACTGGAAAAAGAAAGAGAGAGATTGGGATTCGTGAGATGGAGATGGAGATGGAGATGGAAATGGAGAATAAGGAAAACGAAAAGGAATGGGAATGGAGATGGAAATGGACCAGAATCAGAATCTGAATCAGAATCAGAGGAATAATCACATGATGAGTCTTTCATTTATGTGTCAAAGGAAGGGAGGAATAGATAAATTCAGGGCAGCCTGTAGGCAGGGGGTGGTTGTTTATTTGTTTATTTGAGATTGGAGAACTCCTATTCGTGCGCATCGTTGAGTGATGATGATGCACGGAATCTGTACGTACCAGTGTAATCTACAACCCAAACTGCTCGTACGGACGGTACGTACATGGGATTGACATACCGAGGTATTGGATCTGAGAAGTCCCTCCAGCTTACGGTGTCGTGCTCCCTCCGTATTGGTACGGCGAGACCGTGAGTGATAAGCCTCGCTTCGGATGCGATGAAGATGAAATCCTGCTGAGGAGGCAGAGTCGGCTTGCCCACCAGTGATCTTGCGACTTGGTGATTTTGTTTTGTTGGTGGGCTTGTCGTCACGAGATGTGCAAAGTCACTAGGTATTCTGTGACGATGATTCGCATGGATAATTTGGGGTGATGGGACTGCGACTGCGACTGGTACTGGTACGTACTGGCACTGGTAACGGGCAAGACAAGGCGTAATTGTGATGTGATTCGAAGTAATAAGTATGGAGTAGGAAATGTACCCAGGTAAACTTTGATCGGAGAGGCTTTTGCTCACAAAATAATAAACAAATAATTAAAATTGCAAATCCCTGCACCTCGAACTGTTTTATTATTATTATTATTATTATTATTATTTTATTATTTTCAATATTCCACCCAACGTTTAAACATCGATTTGCATTTCCGTCCCCTGATCACTTGGAAATTGGGAACAAGGGATGGAAGCGAAAAATACCCTTATCAGGCGCCACGGGTCGCTTGGATCCTCGTACCGGCGGTTGAGCGCCGGGAGATTCGAGGAGATTGGGATACCATTCCCTTACTCACATGGTGACCATGAGAAAACGAAAACGCTCGGGGCAGCGCGCACCGATTTTGGAGGACGGGTGAGTGCTTGATTGATGGCTTACCTGCTGAGCCTGAGCCTGAACCCGAGCCTGAGCTGAACTCGTGCTTGTGCCTGAACCGAAAACTCGGGGGAGGAAAGGTCTCATTTGTTCTGGAATAGGAGTTGGAAGTTTGCGTGGCGGAGATGGGAATTGGGAATTGGGAAATGAGGTATGTGGATGCGGATGCGGATGATGGGTAAGCTAATACCCGCATGGCTGTGTTGGAGGAAAGGGAGTCGAATGAATGAATGAATGAAGGATATCACAAACGTGGTTCAGGTGATGAGCTTTGATGCATTTGTGATCCTGTGGGAGGGTGTAATGAATGGATGAGGGATCGTCGCCGTTGTCGTTCTGGTTATAGTAGCACAAAGTCATGGAAAAGCATTGTGGAGTAGGTGCTTGGGGGGTTTTGCGTGTGCTGTTTGCGGACGTTGTGTACGCGACCCGATGGGAAACGCAACAGGAAATGTATGTGTTTCGGATTTGGGCTTGGGGCTGGGGTTTGGTGCTGTGGTGTTTTGGTGGGTGCGTTCTGTGGATGTGTGCTATTTGTGTAATGTGTGGATGTGTGTGCTATTTGTGTGCGATTTGCGATGTGTGTGCAATGTGGTGGGTGCTATGTGATGGGATGCGTGATGTGCTATGAGCTCTGAGCTCCGAGCTACTACGGAGAAGATGATAAACAGGATGTTTGAAGTTTGTGAAACTTATCTGAGGACGACTCAGGACTCAGAACTCAGCACTGTCTGTTTACCCCATCCATACGCAAAGTCTTGTAACTATTATTATCCTTTGATATTGTGTTATGTGCCAGATGCTCTATGTCATGTCCCGTGTACTGTGTGTACATCAATGTGTTTGAAAACGCACGTGTGGGGAGATGTATTGACTGAATCGCAATATACAGGATCAATAGTATGAATATCATAAATGCACTATTAAATGTATATTTTCCATACCATTCATTTTCAGACAGATCTGAATCAGATTCATGCATGATATCGATTATCGATTATCCATTCTACTAATCAGTACATTCTCCATGCATAGCATCAAGTATGTCAATAGTAAGTGCTCTCTCTGTACGAAATGCATCCCCTCGTGGAATTTAAAGAGGTTCATGCACTCCACAAAACCACACCACCCCCTTTTTCTGCTTCGAAACATCAAGAAGGCTAAGCAAGTAAAGACCCTGGGACGTCCCGAGAAAAAAAAAAGCTTATCAATGCTTTCTTTCATTCATTCATCCTTCGCTCAAAGTATATTTTGACCCAGTCAGTATTCTCAATTCATTCGTGGATAGTTTCACATTCCTCCGTAACGTATACGCAAACGTCATTTATATCGTCTCATCCAAAACATCACTTGAGTCTAATCTCCTTTTAACTTTCGCAAGCCCCGAAATATACCCTTTGCCTTTTTGACTCGTTATGCTGTCTATCTTATACTTTTCCTTCCCGTGGCGTGGCGTTTCTAGTCTCCATCCCCGGATTCTATGCTTCCCCTCCCCGAGTCCTTTTGAAACTCTGCTCTCGAATCTGCCGATTGCTTGTGCACTTCCAGTATAGCTTCAAACGCGCTCATCTCCCACCTATCCAGAATCGATTGGGAAATCTTCTAGAAGCTCTTCTAGGAGGCCTAATTTGGCTGGACACCCTATACTATGCTGGGTACGCATTGATGTGATTTTGATTCTATTGATTGACGAACCGGTAGCAATGTTTCCGCGACCCGGGGATTGCTTTATGGATGGGAAGTGGTTGATCTCATTTCTTTTGGGGGACCTTGGTACGGGAATGATTCAAAGTTTATTTTGAAATTGGGGACTGAAGGTAGAGATGAGAGACAAGGGTTTTTCTTTTGTCTTTGGGTATTCTTTCCATTCTTTTCCTTGGGATTATTTTTATTATTTTATTTTTATATTTATTGATTATTATTTTTATTTTTTGGGAATATCTTATTTGTATTTCATTTGATTTTCATCTACGAAAGTACGAGATTTGAGTCGGGATCATCAGAAGTGGAGGAACGCGTACAACGGATGAAATACTACATCTAGCATTCCGACACAATCAATTCCCAGCAAAATAGCAGGCGTTGCTCACTTATTACTTGCTTCCAACATGGTCAAAAGAGTCCTTGCAGATTCTAGAAGTGAACATCGCTTGTGAAGGATTCCTACCCTTTGTGCATACATACATGCAGGCATATATACAACGGATTTTCTATTCTTAAAGCATGTTCGAGTACGTTACTGGGGAGGATACCATATAGATCAGCATCACGCAGGTAAAAGAATCGACAAATATGAATGTATGTAAGACGACAAACGGTAAGCAAGTAAACGATAGATAAGATTGCTACCCTTCGCGGAGCGTGAGGAGCGGGGCCAGATGGGGAACCCAAAATCTCACCCGATACGATGAGGCGTCTAAGGAAAAGATTCTATCACTTCATGTGATGGAGGAGGATACGGGCAGTGAGATGAGATGAGCTGAGATGGCATTCTTCAACGGGTAGTAACGGAAGGTATTGCTCGGTCATTGAATGCTTGATGTGGTGTCTACTTGCGCGATGTGTACGTGAGGATGAGGAATGTTCTTGCGGAGATGGCTGGATGCGGAGGAAGAGAAGGTGGCTAGCGGGTGGCTAGCGGATGGAGATTTCCCGTGCCCTGGGTGTGAGGTGAGGGTAAGATTCTAAAAGGGGATGTGGTAGGAAGTTATGAGTCCTGGTAGCAAAGTCTTTGCACGATGCGATGATGTCAAGCACTACTTGGTGATAACGTCTGTTCTTCTGTTTCCTAACGCGATGAGAGCCAGTATCCCACGGTATCAAGATGCGTGATTGGATACAACATCAATCCTCCATGCACTGATATCTGCCTAAGGATGTCAACACCCATCACCAGCTGATTAAACCTCCAAACTCTTCAAATCCCCTCGTATTCATTGGACGGAAAATTGTCGGACGGACCAATTTATCCGAGCGCCGGTAAAATTAGATTCAGCCGCCTCGCCGCGACACAAACACGAGATCAAGATTGGGTCTAGAATTTTTCACATGATTTTCTTCTTCTTTTCACCAGGGATCATTTGCTGGTCTGGACTTTCACTTCTCGACTCATGAACATCACATTTCGGCATGCACAATGTGAGCCTCGTCGTCGTGTGTTTTAATGGAGTATAGTAGGTTTGCGAGGATATATCACGCTGCACTGCATCTCACACAACATAATAGTCTCTTTGGATAGGTTTAAAGAGTAAATAGACTTATGCAGGTACCATTGCGAAAGTGCGAACTATTGTCCCAATAGATGGTTCTTTGACACACCCCTCCCTCCTCCTCGAATCCCTTCATCCAATCGTTCATCGGCTTTGGAAAACACATCCGGAGTCATCCAGACCATGCATCCATACCAATCCCAGAAGTTCGAAATTCAGATTAACCATTCATATTATCCCAACCAACCACGCGACTCATACCAATTTAACCACACCCACACAATAGGGCATCAATACCCCGATTCTAAATCATGTGTCAAAACCCGCGCGTGGTAATTGGCAACGTAGCGAAAAGCGTGGTAGCCCTGCTTGCCCTACCAATCCTTGCTTCTCATCGCTTCCCGTTCTACAGATTGCCAATGGTGGATGATACTCCGGGATTAGCTCGCGTAAAGAGATCCTAGCAGCCGGACCAGAACCCATGTGGATTTTTGAACGGCGTTTTTTTTTGGCTTTTCTTATTCTTGCCCATCCTGGGAGTGGGGAAGTCAGGATGAGATGAGATGGTATTCGGGCCGGTAGGGTTTTCAAATGTGATGTGGGATGCCTCCGAGAAATTGGAGCTGGAACTTTGGGCGTTAGGAGTCTGGATTCTGGATGCGCGTGATTGGGATAATGGCGCTGCAGGGGACGGTTTGGGGATTGGGAATGTCTGGATTAGGAAATGCGGAGGGAGTGGTTTGGGCTGGCATTGATCATGTGATTTAGATCACGAGTCTGAGATTCCAGAGAGATGGAATAGGTAGGTGAGGTGAGAGGAGTGCCGAGGTACTATCATTCACGAGTTACTCTATGCTGACGACAAAGGTCATGGTTGGATACTACACGCGATTTTTTTGGCCTCGAGTTCAAGTGCTCAAGAGATTGTGGTTGTCGCCGTCGCAAGATTATTTGCCCTAAGCAGAAAGCCTGTTAGGTAACATCTTCGCATATACAAGACAGCTAAATCTAGATGCAATTCATCTGAATTCCGAGTTCCAAACTGTCCTTTCATCTCCATCACAATCCATGTTGGTTTATCCCACGAGGAACACAGGTTTGTGCTCCCTACTCACGAACCGACGTCTAGGATCTGAATCCCCCCAAATCCCAAGGTCATCAAATCCCCTTACTACCAAGAGAGGCATACAACATGCGATCTGGAAAATCCTATGTACAAACGTTACATGCGCTTTATCGCAATACCGAAGCGAGATGTCAAAGGTGTACATGTTACATCAATTTCCTAATTCGATCTATCTCTTTACCAATGTTACGGGCGTAGGTACTCCACTCCCACGTTTATTTCATCGGTTGGAGGGTTTGGTGTGAAATGGGGGTTTGACCTTTGATGAAGGGATTGATAATGATAATCAATGGGTACTTGATACCCGTTATTGGGGGTCCGGATAAGAGATTATCGGGTAGGGGAAATGGTTCGAAAACGGAAGGTAGATTTGGGATGAAATCCTTCATGTGCCAAATTTGATTTGGAAGCTATAACCCCCACGAATATGTGTTGTAAATTCTACCATCGGCGGTAAGGTTATAGCACGTGTTCTGGGATGGAATGGACTTCAGTTCAATCACGGGAACCCGAGTTTTCTCATGATGCCTAAAATCGTCTTGGGAAAATACTAAGGAATATTGGAAGACACAGCAAACGGTACGTGCAAACCCTATCGAGCATTGCCTATCCCATAAATTCCAATCTCTCATCGCAGATTCCCGAAACAAGCCAACACAGACAAATCAATCAATCTCAAAATAACCAAAATCCACATCACACGTTTCTAGATAAAATTTACCTATCAACCGATGAGCCCAGATCATTTGTATGTCCTTACACCGTCTCTTCTATCCTTTCATTTATCCATTTATCCATTTATCCTTTTTATCCATGCTTCCATGTGTTCTTCTATCATTCTATCTACCTTCCAGACTATGTTTGCCAGGCTGGCACGGCTGGAAAAAAATATCACTTAATTTGTTTCTTCTTCCCAGAAGTAGATTTCCGGGCTCTAGATTGTCTCACCGTGCTTAAACATCTGTATTGTTTAGATAGATAGGTGGGAAAAAACGAATTGATGTCACATCACATCACGATGCATACAGACATGTAAAGACATGGTCCCCGGCGGTATTTGCAAAGAGCAAGGGGAGAAACGGGTTGGAAGTGAAAAGTTTCGCTTCCGAATATGCAGGTGTGGAGTTTTGGTGGGGATTTGTTCCGGAATGATATTTTTCTCTCGGTTTTTTCCTTCTTCCTGTTTGTATTACGATGTTTTGGAGGAGGGGACAAGAATCGAGTACCGTTACCGACCGTTGGAATTGGGCTGCGTCTGGGAGATGAGATGAGTCTAGGAATGTTAGCAAGTTGGACTGTGCTGTTTGGGTTCATGGGACACATTGACTCTGGTGGATTGGTGGGTACCGTGAGTGAGACAAGACATGTTAATTATACTCTGGCTCTTTGAGACAGACGGGTCGGCTGTATCATTTCAGTTTTGGGTGGATTGACTTTCTACTGACGTATGTATTTAGTGGAAAGAGAATTTGGAGTCGATTTAGAGTTTTAATGGAAATTAGAGGGGGGGTGAATAATGTATCGTTCCCATTGGTAGGTAGGGGTTATCTTTTGCGCTGGAGGAAGCAATACTTACTCATAGGACCTGGGTTTTTCTTTCTTTGGTATGGAGTTTTCCTTTGTGAATGCCAACCATGTTAGTTGCATGGGAGATTCGATTTGGAAAAACTCAAATATAGTATTATTTGATTCTTTATTTTCTTTCTTTACGGGTCCGGAATTGGGTGGACGCAGACGGAGATACTTGTCTGCATGCATATGCAACATTGAGCCTCGAGAAGTAGTGCAGTATGAAGTTATACGCATCTTGTGATCGAGAGGAATGGGTTTGGGTGGGGGTGTCTGAAAATTTCCATCGAGATCGAGGAGTTTGATTTTGATGTTGAAACATGAATAATGAAGTGATAGTGATATCTGTGTTTCGAATTTTTAATGGATGATTATTTGATGGGGGGTTATTTTGGATTGTTTAGCTTGAGTGAAAATATCAGAAATAATTTTAAAGACAATTTCTGGAGGAAGCGTAATAAGTTTATTTCTCTCGGTTTGATTTCTGTCTGTTGTCTGTGTTATTCTTGGGGGGGGGGGGAGTAATACTTGTGAAGCTTCCTTTTAGTGATCACATAGAGGTGTGGATGAGATGGAGATGGTGATGCGCTGGATCTAGAGTTAGATACGCAAATGATACATACATACATAATACATATCAATCAAGAAAGATAATCTGTTCTGAGCGGATGGATAAATGGATTTATGTATATATCATCATACAATCAAATGTATACCGTGTGTCAAATCAACCGTCTCGTTCTTCTATCATGTTTATCATGTATTATCCGTCGATCAATCATCAATCATCGGTCCTCTAACCCAACGACCTGAGTCTCGGGATAGGAAAGGAAAAGGTCGGAGAGTTTCATGTTTATGCGTGGTGAAGAGTCGTCGAGCTGGGGCTTGGCTTGGCTTGTGGTGTGTTGTGCTGTGCTGTGCTGCGGTATGTTGTGCTTCGGTTGTGTGATGTGTGATGTGTGCTGTGCTGTGTTGTGCTGTGTGATTTGATGCGATGTATGGTAATGGGAATGGGAATGGGAATGGAGAGCGATGGGAACGGGACTGGGGCAGAGAGAGATATAAGTTCTGGGCTTGGGGACTGGGGACTGGGGATTGGAGGCTGGGGAAGATTGTAAAGGTTTGGCGGCTCAGTGGTTTGCGGAGGTTGGGTCTGTGTGTGTGTATATGTATATGCTTTGATTGATGGGTTGGTGAGTTGATGAGTTGATGAGGTATATGCTCTGTTTTGTATATATACTATATTTATATCCTATCTATATCTATCCACGTAGAGAAATGTAAAAACAATATATATATGTACATATATATGCATGAATTACAAGAGAAAGAGGAACAGAAAGAGGAATCATTACTGATGAGTTGGTTAGTTACTTAGTGCTCTTTCTTTCTTTCTTTCTTTCTTTCTTCGCTATATCTCACTCGCTCACGAATGAATGAACGAATGGAGGCTCAAATGCTATGGGGGGTCTTTATATAATGCATAGAAAAGCAGCATAGTATCGATCCTCGAATGCTTGATATGTATGGTATGTATAGTATGTATTATATTATACTTTACCCTCTGGTTTGATCTGTAAAGGGTAGAAGTGTGGATGTGTTTACACGTATTTGTGGGAGAGATTGAAAGCTAGTATTCTGGGGATATGCGGAGGATATTGAATATGGAGAGCTTGTTGGATGTACATATGTACTTGCGGGAGAGGAAAGGGATGTGTGTGTTATATGTATATATGGTTTGAGAACTTGAGAACTTGAGAACTTGAGAGATGAGATGTTAGATTAGAGGTTGGGTATGTGCGTAGAGAGAGGGGGGGGGGAGGAAAGGGGAGTGTATAAAGTTCCCGATGCCAAGTCGATCGATCGACGAAGTGGACTGGGGAACGGATGAGGGGGTGAGGGGAGGGTTTGTGTAGTGTGGAGGTGGAATGGAGTGGAATCGAATGAGATTTGTGGGATGTGGGATGTGTTGTGTGCTATGTAGTGTGGTATCTTTCTCTATTTTTTATTTTGGGATATATATGTGTGTGTGTGTGTGTGGTTATATCCTGGGAGATCTTAACGATTAAGATGTTTCTGTGAGGTTATGTAGTTGATCAGTTAGTTCCTCACTCATCGTTATCACTATGGTTTAATGCTTATAGATGTGTATATTCATATGTATGTATTTTGGAGACAGTGAGGTAGAGTGTTTACCTGATCAATAAATAGCTGGATGTTATATCGTTATTTTATGATTTATTTGATGTATGGATTGGAGCAAGCTGTATATGTATATAGACATAGGCAGGACGATGGATGTTTGTAATCAAAATATACTTACTGACTGTACCACTACATCTACATTTGGCGCTAAAAAGACACTACCTACTTGTAGGTTATAATTCTCTCATTTACTTTTACTTTTACTTGCTCTGGCTATAGGTTATTGTCAACAATGCGAATGACAATACTTAAGTATACCTACATATGTATGTGTATATAGATTTTTCTTCTCCGTCAGAATCCAGCGGGATTCTCGTTTTATCATCTGGTAAATCGACAGATAGACAGTAGATAAACACCTAAACACCCACTTACCCAAAAACCAAAAGGGTACCACGAAATCCGCGCCGTGTACCCATCCCCTCCATCATTTCTTCAGCCATCCAACCCTCCGAAAATATAAATGCAAGTGGAGTGGGGTTGTGAGATGTCAATATGCACTCCCACCCTACGCCTATATGCATGTGGAAAACCAAGTGTGTGCGCGTGTGTGTGTACACAATCGATATCATATCGTATCGCGTACTTGCGTTGTGATTCGTGCGCGTGGAGTGAGGGGAAGGTCCGGGGAAGCGAGGGGAAAGGGAAGGAAGGGATAGGATGGGATACAAGAGAATGGGTGGGTGGATGAGAACAGGAGGGGAAAGGAGTTTGTGTGTCGGTGTGCGTGCGTGTGTGTGTATGGAAAATGTAGATAAATGAATAAATCGTGGGAGGTACGGGTACGTATCTCCTCTATCCACTCCATCGAATTCTCAAAGCAAGAAGTTATGAATAAATCCACCTATCCTCTCTAAAGTCAAAAGTCAAAAGTCTAGACTAATAATAAGCCAAGTGTAGTAAACAAAACAAAATAGGAATAAAAATAGAATCTAGATGCAATAGATAATTCGCGAATTTGCATCTATTATTTTGTTTTGGGTAACTTATTGAAAAGTCAAAAAAACAAATAAATAATTCCTTTCTCCTACCTACATGTAAATTATAGTAAGTAAGTAAATAAGCAATTATTCACAACCTGCATACATATGTATTCGTTCAAACATGTATTCCGGGCTCTTGGGAGAAACAAAAAACATGATTAATGAAAGAAAGAAAGAAAGAAAGAATAGTTTGCATATGTAGCTATAATAGGCCGGCCCAATACCTTGGCAGCGCAGAAAAAAGCAAGCAGAGTATTGCGAGAACTCGGTTTCGGGAAGAGAAGGCGTGTGCGTGTGTGCATTTCGGATCGGGATCGGGATCGGAATCGGGATGGAGGGTTAGGTATGGGTATGAGAGGGAAGGGGGAGAGTTTGTGAGATGTGATACCGAGATGTGATGGTTGGGGTTGGGGAGGAATTTTGTATGGATGGATGGATAAATGAAGGGAGGGAGGTGTTTTATTTAAGGGAGGGTTTGGGTGAGAAATTGAATGTTTATATATTTATTGATTGATTGGAAAAATGCCGGCATCATTGCTGGGTTGAACTGGGTTATTGGGATTCGTGGCTGTACGTAGTGGTGTGGGAAAAAAAGATGGTGTCATTGTGTGAGAAGTCTAGATGTATTTGGTTGAGGGTCTATTGAGTCTAGATTGTTTACCTTGAAAGATGTATATCGATACGACCAAGTGAATGAAAACAATATCAAAATGATTTCGCAAGTACTAAACTACCATCAGAGCTCAATCCCACCACCATCTCAAGTCTTCTTCACAGTTCCACCACCAACCCTCCTATACTTCCTTTTATCCTTTCTACTCATCTTCGTTTTATCTCTTGTCCCCTTTCCTCCCTCCCAGAAACTAGCTCCTCCCCTCCTCCTACTAATCACCCTCTCTCCACACCCTGCACAATCTTCTGGTCTATAATTCCCCTCCCTACTACACCATCCACAAATCATTCTCTTAGCCCATTCATTTACATGTTCTTCTGTTTCATCATGACATTTATCACATGCATATACCTTTTCACAACAACTAAAGCGAAACCAGCGGTAACTTTTACCGTAATGGCGACAAAGGCCATTTTTGGGCAGAGGAGTACCGGGAACAATACCAAGTGTTTCTTTCTTCTTTCTAGGGAGGATATTATGAGGTGTTGCTGAGGAAGAAATCTGAAGAAATTTGATGGTAGGAATCGAAAAGGTAAATTTAGAATGACATTCTCGACAAACATTTGTTGTCGTTTCGCCGCGGATGGAAATGATTCCAGGAGATGGATAGATGGTGGAACATGTAGAGCATGTTGGTGTAAATGTACTGTTTGTGGTTAGTTATGTAATGGAGTGGAGAAAGGAATGTAATGTGACTTACCTAGGTAACATATCACTAACTACACATCCTTCCAAATCCAAAAATCCAGCTCGGACGTTGCTTGCGTGAACGAAATCTCGACGGTAGCAAATTACAAGTGCAGTTGCACATTTCCTACATGTCTCTGTCTTTTGAACTCCAGTTTTGAGACCTTTAATCTCTGTAATCTCCCTGCAACGAGAACATTTGACAGTGATATTTAAGGTAGTAACCTCCAATAGCTCAATGCCATAAAGTTCAATGAAGGGAAATGATATAGCTGTACCACGTTCAGGATTTGGTGTTGGGTTTTCAGGTTCGTGTTCAACTCCAACTCCTCCTTCATCAGTCTCCGATTCGTCACCGCTATCATAAGAATACATCGATTCAGAGTCAGAGTATTCGGCGTCCTCAGCATTGACAATCGTCCATTCGGGTGGGCGAGCAATATATTGAATGTGACTTTTCTCTTCAGTTTCATCGGTGGAAACTCTTTTTCCCTTGACATCCTTTTGTTCTTCAACGACAGGCGACGGTGTTCGTACAACAGAAGTAGGCTTTGGTTCTGTATCCAAAGCAGTCTTCGCAAGAACGTGCATATTCTGTGCAAGGTAATTAATATAGCCCATTAAGTTCAAAGCTTTTGCCTCTTCAGCTTTCTGCCCAAAGCCTTTCTCTACAGATTTTGCTTCCGGAGCATCTACCCCTTCCAATTTTATTCGACAAGGCTCGAGTGGATAGATAGTGGGCACAAAGAGCTGAATGGATTTAACAGCTTTGATCGACGGTGGCAAATCTCCTCGTTTCCGGGGTTCAATTGGGATGGTATATGCAATCCCATCACTAGACTTCTTGTAAAGGGGTAATCTACCCATTCTCGCTTCGAATTGTCTGGTTTCTACCTCTCTTTTTTTCGATGCCTCAGCTTTCTCAGATTCCGTGAAACTTACAGTTGGTTTAACTAGAGTAACCTTGGGTTGTTCTGATTCTTTAATTGCAGATTCAAGCTGAGGTGGTGGAACCACAGGTTGTACTTCTCTGCTCGGAATGGAAAGATGTCGCGTGTCTTTATTCACGACAATTTTAACTGTCTCGGCTTTCTGCGCAGATAAAAACTCTTCTAAATGCTTATCCAAGGATTTCATCAAATCCAATAAAGTAGCATTCTCTTTTTCATTAACCAATTGATCGAAGCCATTCTCGACATTGATAGCAAATCCTCTAGGGATATCCTTATTCTCTACCCTCAAACTAGGCGAGGCAATAGGATATCGAGGAGGTACTGTGAGAGAACATTCCAAAGCAGTCATCTCAAAAGGGAAATCTGGATCCGATGGTGTGAGATTGAACTTTAGAATAGTCGTACCCTCGGCATTTCCAGATGGTCGAATCTCCTTGGGAGAGAATCGTCTGCGAATTTGTCCTAGCTGAAATTCTCGAGGATTTTCAGTTTGTGTTTGTGGAACCGGCTTTGATACCACCCGTGATGCTGGAACAGGATTTGTGATAGCTTGTGATGAATGATTTTGAATCACATTTTGTCCTTGTGTAACTTCCGATATCGAAGCCTGGGAAACCTCGGGCACTGTTTTGTTTGCCGTGGCACGACTAGGAAGTTTTGTCGGGTCATGGATGAATGAACAACTGTCACCAGCTCGACAATTTCCTAAAGCATCAATATCAGCACCCTGTCATCATCGCAGCGCTGATTTCCTCTTCATGTGCTTTCACATGTGTTTCCAATATCACGTGGTGTAACCCAAGATATACCCAATTGCAATGACCATTGGAATGATACGAACGCCTCATGACAAACGCCACGGTGCAACGAATAACCCCCAACCATTCATCTCCATGATCATGTCAACATCCCACGCTCATTACCGATGATCGGTGAATCACGGGATCTCCACCATGACTGCAACATCATGCAACTTTGCATTACCCCATATGCAAGACAATACCCTCCAATTCTCTTTTCTCCCCGATTTCCGGCAATCCAATGAAAATATTCAGAATCAATTGATGGTTGAATAAAACAAAACGAGAATTTACCTGATTTACTGAAATAACGACATATCCTTGTTTTCAGCGGCTTTGGAGAATGAAGTTCGAGAGCTTGTGAGGCGGAATCATGTTCGTTTGTAATATCTGCCAACGCATCAGTTCAATTGTAGCAAGCAGATGACCCTAGGCAGAAAGCCATAATATGCACTACAACCCGGGTTTTAAGGTTGATGCATAAGGGGAAGATAGGGAAAATCAAGCAAAGATGAAGGCGGTGAATAGGTAAATCGAGCTTCTGACCTGTTGAGCTGGAAAGATTGGATGTCATGGTATCTAAAGATTGAGGAGGTATTGATGAGCTGGGCATAAGAGGTCTCGGAGGGTTGTCACGAATAGGTATAGAATGATGTTGAAAAGACGGTATGGAATGTTGATCTAGATAACGAAATACGACTTTTGGGTGTATGATGGGGTTAGTTGAGCCGGTGGTCAGCAAGGTTTTCGTATAATCAGTCGGTAAGAAAGAATTGCAGATGATATGCTTTTTGTTGTGCGTTGTTGATATTCTTGTCTGTTGATGTTGATGTTGAGATTGATATGGATCTTATTAGTATTGATGTTATTTTTGATATCACGGGGAACCCGAAAGATTTGATACCGAGTGGTGGCCAATTCATCAAAGTGGAAATCTTCATGAGAATGAGTCGAAAACAGCCACTCTGACAACGTTATGTAACTATGACTCCAATGTGCCTCGGATTTGAGTCATTCATTGTTGACAATTGAATTGAGTTTTTGATATCAAGAATAATAATAATGTTTTCTTTATTTATTTGTTTTATTTTCATTGTATTTTATTTATTCAATATTTCTAATAATTATTTTACCGATTCAATCTAATTCAGTCCAATTCAATAGCTTCATTTCTTTTTCTCATAATGTTTCATCTGCTACACCCCCCTCCATCATAGAATCGGGATATAGAGCCGATGTCGTCACTCCTCAATATACCAGCATACCAGCATACCAGCATACCAGCATACCAGCATACAAGCACACTTGAAGAATTTCTTGATTGATCACCATGAAGAATAATAGAAAGGTCGAGACCACCAAAAAACAAACAACCCTTGAAGCTATCCTTATCATCTCTTCATCTCATTCATCAGTCAGTACCCGGGGAGATTAACTTGTTGACATATCAATATCTGAACAAGCCAATACGTCAATGTGCTAGACATCGAGATCTGCAATCTACTCGGGCTCCTTTGCCGAGTCGGCACTCTCACATGTTATAGTTAACATGTTTAACGCATTATCGATAACTTATATTGATACATTGCTATCTTCAAACTAACTTTCTCTTACCATTCTATTTGAAGATGGGGCATGACTTACCTAAGTTTTGCTAATCAACACAGCACGCAGACACGAGGCAAGCCATTCCCCCCTTCCCCCACTTTGTTACTCATTACAGTCTTCTACTTGGTGGCGTATGTATGAGGGTTACTTTACCATTAATACTCAACGCCACAATATATGAATCATCTAGACGGGCATTACCCAAGATTTGGATGTTGGAAAGGGGGATTCATCGCGAAATCTATTGGTTTGGGTATTTTGTAGTGATTGTAGATACTTTATTCCAATCTCCAAGTTTCGAAGTCGTGAACTTGGGGGGAACGATTGGTTGTTCGCTTGAACCTAGCATCTATAGGTCGGTTACTGGTCGCAAGGTAATGGATGGGGTAGTGACCATTCAAGAATCAATGCTCACTCACGTGTGTTGAGCTTTTTGTACATTTTGTCTATCTTTTTGCGAGGGAAAGATGAGTCTATTAAAGATTTACAGATGATGAGCCCCGGATAGCGTTAAGGACAGCTCCGTCTATTAGTGATAATTGGTGCAGATATAGAGATTTTGCTACGTTAAGTCCGACCCTAAATTGTTAGTAGAAGAAACTGGAAAGCATCCCTGATACGCTTTTCAAGACCTGAGAACCATTGGCAATTCGATCTGTTCATAAGATATTATCAATTACTAGTCCTAATATTCTCATGAAGTATATCTGTTCATTTGTTGGTAGCTTCAAAAGGGGGGGGGGGATTTTGCCCCCCCCCCCCAAAAGTCGCTTCGTAGTTACGATATTGTTTCAAGGTCAAAAGACAAGCCAAAAAGTTCATCAACGTTGAAAGCAAATAGCCAGTATATAGTGTACCAGTACAGATTCAATCAATTGATATGAAGAAGATAAAGTTGGGATATACTCCGTGTTGCCATAAGTGAGAATGAAGAGTTTATTCTACGATGTAATCCCTTTCGTTATGAAGATCATGACTTCACATTCCATAGAGGTGGAATCAACTCAACAATGAGTTTTCAAGCTGTAGATTATACCTAAGTAGCAACAAGTGACAGCAATATCCACCGTTATTACTTCCGATACATTTCGATCACCCGAGCTATGAAGGACTCCAATCTGGGCATAACCCTTTCATAAATTCCCCGTGCTCGAAGTGAAGAACGATTCAGGATTTTGTTGTGATGTGATATAAACCTCAAATAATCATACGTCTTCTTTATTTCACCGCGCTGCATTGAAGCTCCTGCGTAAACCATCAGTCTAGCACTAAATCCTGATGAAAATTACACATTCCAGGACCAGTCCCCACCTATGCATTCCGCCAACATGGTGTGCATCCATGAGTAATACATATCACATATAGCAAGTAAAGCAAGTAGCCCACAAAGAAACACAAAGACGCCATCATTCCCGCATCGTTGAAATCGTCGCACTTTCTTGCCATTCTGATCAATATTGATATTGAAAAAAAAGATGCTACATTATAGACATATCCCACACATCCATACACATCATCTATCAACCCCATCCTCTCCCTCTATCAACAACTCACTTCTCATCGTTCGGAGACACGTAAAACTTGTTGAGGAGTTGTTTATGGAGCTATATTCGATAGATGTTGTTTCTCTGATATTTGATATTTGTTGTGAAGATGTGGAGATATAGAGAGACGTAGAGCTCGGAGAAGGGATAGAATAGTATTTGGCCAACTAACTACATAGTAGGAACACAGGAATATTAGATTTTATAAGTGGAGACGGGTCGAATGTGTGATATTTGTAGTTTTGGTAGTTCTGGCATATGTAGTATGGATTCATGATTGAGAATAATATGATGATATGTTTGGGGATGTTATAGTGGGTGTGAAGGGTATGAATTCTGGGGAAAAACAAGTTTGGGCTTGAACAGAGAGAGAGAGAGGGAGAGATGAGATGAGAAAGCGGAGGGCGAGGAGAGAAGAAATATAAGAATCAATATAAAGATCAGATGATACTACAGGTATACGGAAGTAAAGAAGGAAAACGCAAATCTTAATCCCATAAGTATTATCTCCATCCCTCTTCTCCTCATCCCACATCCAACAAATCTTCAAATCTCCAAATCAACCCCCTCTAATGCCCCCCCGCCTTCCCCCTAAACCCCCACCTCATCTGATGCGCCACCATAATCCTAACCCCCAATTCCTCCGCCCACTCCCACACCAACCCCGGATTCTTCTGAAACCCACGCGCGACAATGACCAAATCTAATTCCGTCCCCTCCCCCTCCTCCTCCCCTTCATCCACACCCCTCTCCCCTCCCCTCCCGCTCAACAACCCCTCCGCCTGTCTCCCGCTCCCAATCATCCCCACCGTCCCAACCAACATCTTCTCCCCCACCACCCTCTTGATCTCCTTTGCAAACGGCGCCTGATATCCCAACCCTGCCGTAATCCTTTGTCTCGGATGATTCGCCCCGGAAGAAACATCCATCAAATCTACCCCCCTATCCGCCAAAATCCCCGCCAACCTCGCCGAATCCGCCACCGTCCAACTCTCCTCTCCAAACCCCTCATAATCCAACCAATCCGTCGCACTAATCCGCAAGAAAAGCGGCATAGACTCGGGAATAATCTTCCGCGTAATCTCTACAATCTCAAGGGTGAGACGAATCCGATTTTCAAAACTTCCACCATATTGATCAGTGCGTTTATTAGAAACCGGAGATACGAATTCGTGAAGCAGATACCCATGCGCGTTATGGATTTCTATCACGTCGAATCCGGCTTTGAGTGCCCGTTTGAGAGACGCGGCCCATGCGTCTTTAAATTCTTGAATATCTTCAAGTGTCATGGCAGATGGTTTGTAGTGATGCTCGTCGTAGGGAATAGCGCTTGGTCCTTTGACTTTGGTGGGCCAACCGCCTGCTTCCTCTGTTGCGACGGCGGAGCGATCGAGCCATGGTGCTACCATACTTGCTTTTCTCCCTGCGTGGCTCAATTGAATCCCAATTAGCTGTCCCTGTGAATGCGCGAATTGTACAACCTCTTTCAATTTGTCGCCTTGAGAATCTAACCATAATCCGCTGTCTTCAGGGGTGATTCTTCCTTCGGGTAAAACAGAGGTGGCTTCTACCATCGAGAGACCAGGACCGCGGGAGATAATCCCGCCTAGATGAGCCATGTGCCAAGGAGTAAAGTGGCCGTTGGAAGCGGAGTATTGACACATTGGAGAGAGCATGATGCGATTTTGGAGAGTGAGAGAGCGGATTTTGAGGAGGGTGAAGAGTTTGGGAGTTGAAGTGCTGGGATGGATGGCTGTGCCCGAGGGAGGACTTTGGAGAGGGGTATAGAAAGGGACCTAGGTGATGTTAATAACCTGTTATTTTGAGAGGGCTTGGACGGCGTACACCAGGTGCAGGTGTGTTGAGAAGACCTGGTCGAGGAGTACTAGTACCACATGGAACACCATGTTGGGGATGTGGTGTTGACATTGTTATTTGCTAATACTGTTGCGCTTTTTGAGATTATTGTTGGAAACTAACAGATTGAACTGTGTATGTTAATTGCAAGACATTGTGGACTTTCTCAATCTTAAATATCCGCCTCCACATAAAGAAGTATCCCTCCCGCACCCATATGATGCATCGTTGTATGACATCACACAAACCTTCCATGAATGCTCTAGACTTTGATGAATAACAAACTCGCATTTTGTTTGAGGTCTTGTTTCGGCATTGTAAATCTCAAGTCTGTCATAATTCATGTTGGTTGGATTCAATTCATCGTACCACGGCTGTAAATAATCGGAATTGCTTGGAGATACTTCGTCCATTCCGGTATGTTGTATCGAGGGTTAGTAATCTTGCTGCAGTGACCAATACTTTTTCATGTAAGGAGAAAAGGCTGTTGTGAAAATAGTAAATTGACTTGGCATCTTCCCGTGAGATGCCCGATGCATTCCTTTGCTACCGAGCCGAGCATTGTCCGACATACACATTGGAGAAGATCAGGACTTTACATTCCGAACATTTGGGCACGACGTTTTCGGAAAATGAAATTGAATTAACCAAAATGCATTTTGATCTATGATATGAACCATTCTCTTTTAGATCATCACGGAGAGCGGCGAGGAGAAACCTCGAGTAAGAACGCCATAGTATTAATTGTAAATTCCTTTGAATACATAAGTCCCATCGATCCATTACATGATGACTTCATTGGAAACATCCTATTGTTGTTAGTTAAAATCCGAAAGTACCATAGAATAAAAAAACGTACCCTCTTCAACTCCTTGAATGGCAAACAGACACAGTTCTGTACACGAACTTCATCGCCAACTCCACACTCCTTACCCAAGATAGTAATACTTTGAACCTTGACACCGTTCTTGATAATGCTGGTAGTATGGCTGTTAGCTGGTGTAGGAGTTCCCTCAACACGAGCCCAAGCACCAACTCTACTGTTCCATCCAATAATGGAATATAGAACACAAGCATCATGCTTGATTTCAGCATCTTCCAAGACAATAGACTCCTTTACCCTGACACCAGGGCCAATGACAGCACGAGGACCGATCGAAACATTAGGTCCAAGTTTGGCGGTTGGGTCGACGTGTGCAGTTGGATGAATAAATACTGGCCCGAGGATATTGGCAGATGGTTTGGCCAATTCCTTAGAACCAGTTTGCGATGCCTTCTGGAGGTACAAGGCGTTAGCTGGAATAGCTGAGCCAGCAGTTTTGATTTGTCTCCAGAAATCCTTGGTCTCGTGAACGAAAAATTGTTTGCTGTCGGCAAGATCACTCAAGATATCTTGTTCCAATCTAAGAACTTCATTCTTTTGTACGTCTTCATCATCTTGGAAGAATGAGGAGTCGAGGTTCTCGGAGGATGGGTAGGAAACAAGACGTGGACGATCGGTGCGGCGCTTGATGGCAGTTCTAATGGAAGGGAAGATACATTCGGTTGCGAAAAGATAAACACCGCAGTTGATCAAGTTCGAGATGTGCGATTCTGGCTTCTCAACATAATGAAGAACTCGGCGGGAGTGCGAATCGGAAACGATGCAACCAAAATTGCTGGCAGCATCTTCACTGACACGGGTACCAAGAATGACAGCTTCAGCATCTCTGTCTTCGAATAGCTTGAGCATATCATTCAATGGGAATGAACAACAGACATCTGCGTTAAGAACGAAGAAACGTTCTGGTCGCCCCTTGAGGATAGCATCTCTGAAATGGTATAGACCTCCGGCAGTTCCCAAAGCTTGGTATTCTCTTAGGTAAACGATCTTGATTTGGGGGAATTCGTGTGCAGCATCCTTAATGAAATCGCGGAAAACAGATTCGTCGTAGTAACCGATCATGCACACTTCTTCGATAGAGGGGACTTTTGCGATGGCGGTGAGACAGTGCCAAACAATAGGATGACCAGCAACTTCGAAGAGCGGCTATGGATAACGAGAGTTAGTCATATATCGAAAGAAAAGAATATAAATATACATACCTTTGGAAGATCCAAGGACAATGGTCTGAAGCGGGTTCCTCTGGATGGTCCACCAACCTAGCAGCCTCATCATCAGCCTTCTTCCTTGCGCATTTGCACACTTTCATGAATTTAGATTTACCAGAATAACAGCCTTTGTTGCTGCTTGAGCAGCACTGCCTGGCCTTGCTCTATGAGGGATCTGTAAGGACATTTTGAATGATTGAGGTGGTGAGGATATTTTTTTATGAATGCGTTTCAATATAAATCTGCAAAATTAACAAGAACATTTAACATGAACACCTGGCATTGGTTCTAGAGCTGTGGAATTTGAATGGCATGGCTTGTTCCGTTGAAATTGGGGCCGCAATGATCCGTGCACATGTATAAAATACATAAATGATGCACAAGTCATGTGAAGATAAGAGATAAGAGATAAGAGGATAAGACAGCTAGTCCGCAGCTCCTTTGACTCCACTCTCCGTCCCGTCCCGTCCCCTCATTCTACGGAGGAAAGATATCTTTCACTCCAACCACACTTCATGCAGTCTAACAATCAATATCATGCCTCACTCACAACATTCGTCCATGGATTTCGATCACGGAGACACAGGAAAGGGAGCTCCCCGTTCGGCCAATGTGAGAAGCCGACTCAAAAAAGCAAATTCGAGAATCCTAGCTATCAGAATCTATTCCATTGGACAGGCGCGTCACATTAGCATGGACGAGGATTCAACTACCCGTTACCGCGGGGTGATTAGAGTGAAGTCTGTCAATTTTGAGTCCAAACGTCACTGCGACCTCCTTAAATTCCCCAAACCGGCAGTGTGCACAGGATCACGGTCTATCTAAATGGTACAGCTGCATATCTGAAGTTCTGTCAGATTCCCCAGTGTTTGTAAAATCGATTTGGCCATTCTTTGCAGTTTTTGTAGGTATCTATCAGTTTTGGCGGGCAAGGCCATACAATTTGGATATTCGTCTGAAAATATGCCAAAGTGATATCAAACAAAAACAACCCGAATCTATAGAATTGAGCTTATTCGGCTTTCTCTGATCGCCGATTCCCAAGCCTTTCTTTGCCAATCCATCATTCACTCTCACATTCTTCCACTTCTCATTCGATGGAATTCGTTTGCTCTGAAGGCCATATGCAAACCCTCTACGCGGTCACGCTCGCGTAGTATGAGAATATTTGTCCTCCACCTTCAACTTTCCGTCTGCCCAGTTTTTTGATCCCTGCATCAAGTCTTCTTCGACTCCTGCAAAGCTACCTGTGGAAGTCTTCAACTTGCTCGCTTTTATCATCTTTCGGTATACACTCCCAGCTTGCTGCCTTGCAACGATCATCTCTCGCATTTTCCAGTGCGGAGAGGTTTTGTTGATTGATTCTGAGTTGGAACGATATTAAGTCCTATGGAACAGACTTCTACCTTTGTTTATCGATCAAGATTCCATTTAGTCCTTCTAGCTCTTGCTATTCCACAGTAAGCCATTCCTTCGTTTGATCTTCGCATGTATGAGATACCGCACCGACCGATCTTAAAACTTGTTATGCCTCCAAGTTTTTTGAACTCTGCAGTCGCTGATACATAGTTGGCGCAGAAAAATACTAGCAAAATTCATATAACCCATCCTCGTCATGGCTTTACGGGGCACAAGAAAGCAGAGGGAAGACTTCACTTCAACGAATGGCCAATTGTCAAGTTCCTCACCCATCAAAATCCCAGTAGGTCCCCGGGCAGTCAAGAAGGAGCCATCACATAGACCGGCCACTGGAAATCTACAAGGCTCAGTAGAATCTCAAAATCAATCCGAACAACCCGACTCTGGTCCGGCTCGCCATTTTGACAACAGTGAGAACTCGACTACCCATATGATTCATTGTGCGCTAGCTGATCACTAATGACTGACAGGATACTCACCCAATTCCTACTACCTCGCCGATAACAACTGTAGAAGCGAATCTGCTACTATCAATATGGAGAACGGCGATGGTATCAAGAGAATCGGCGAACTTGCCCAGAGACTTATCGACCATATCGGTGAGATGCGAAAAGTTGATCTTGAGCATGTTGCTAGCCTCCCTAAACTTATACTTATTGGAGATCAGAGCGCTGGAAAATCATCATTGATGTGTGCTTTGGCAGGAATACATGTACCTCGCGACAAAGGCTGTTGCACTAGATGTCCTGCCAACATAATTACAACACCATCGGTAGATTGGTCATGCACCATCTCACTCGTACAGGATTATAGGTATGCCGCGCAAATGGGACGGCCAGTGACAATTAAGGACATAAATGCAACCCAACCATTTCCACCTTGGATTAAGCAAGATCAGGTCCAAACTGAGTTTGCTAGACTCACAGATAAGTCACAACTGGCGGAATACATGAGATGGGCTCAAATTGCTCTACTCAACCATGACCGGGATTACAAGCAGTTTATACCTGGCACCGGAGAAAGAGCTCTAGCAGGCAACACTGATATAGAAGCGAAGATCACACCGAATGTTGTTGAAGTCAAGATTTATGGACCTCAACTTCCTGCTCTTTCATTCTTCGATTTGCCTGGTATTATTTCCAATATGCCAAATCCAGAAGAGAAATACTTGGTGGATGTTTTCGAAAACCTTGCAAAAGAGTTAGTTGATATTCTTCTCCTGGAATAATTCGCAATCACACTTACACTTCACAGGTACATTAAGCAAGAAAATACTTTGATCATCTTTGCCATGAGCATGACTGTCGACCCGGTCTTATCTAGAGCCAAAAGGGTTATCGAAGATTTGAACGCCACAGGCCGCTGCGTGGGAGTATTAACAAAACCAGACACTCTCTCAGACAGGACAGGCAACACAGATTTCGAGAACATTCTAAGTGGAAAGGAACATCGACTGGGACATGGCTGGCTGGTTACCAAACAACCTGGCCCAGAATTTGACGCAGGAGAATCAGATTATCATGAAATAGCTCGCCAAGAAGAGGAAAAATTCTTTGCAGAAGATGAACTGTGGAATGGTCCATGGTCTAATTTTCTGAACAGATGTGGCACTAATCGAATTCAAAATGTACTTTCTGAACTCCTCGTGACTTCGATTAAGAAAGAGTCAGTATTCGAGTTCCTTTCAACTTTTAAAGCTATCTAACATCTATAGCATTCCTAAAATACAAAAGAAACTTAGCGCGTATAGATCTAAGATCGATGAAAATCTCCGGAAGCTTCCAGAGTTGCCGAGCCAAAACGTCCAACTTGAGGTTCAGAGATTATTGCATAATTTTAGCCAAGAAGTAAAGAGACTTATGACCAGTGAACATACTGAGACCAGTTTCCATGGGGATTGGACCAAGCTTTCGCGCCAATTCCACGATTTATTGATACATATTAAGCCATTGATCGGTTGCTCGCATAAATCGGACACACAAAAGATACCTGTCATTAATCTTGACAAGAGTGATGATGAAGAAGAAACTACATTTGTTGATGCACCTGATACATCTGGTAGGAGGCGCAGATTCCAAGATATAAGTAGTGATGTTGTCCCCCAGCCAACATTTAAAGCAGAAAACTCGACCCCTGAAACACCCAGACCAAGACCGATACTCAATGCCAGAGGTCCATCAAACCCTTTCCGAGGAACCATCTTCCAGGAATACACTGGGCTTGGTCGAAACTTTGCGAATATTGGCGAAATTCAAAACAGAATGCAGAATAGTAGCTATGGTCTACCAAATGTAGTGGATCCCAGGATTCACCGATTCTATTGTCAGAAAGCTGTGAGCAGGTGGAAAGGGCCCTACCAAGCAGTCCTTCATGCCGCTATGAAACTACTACGTTTGTCTGTGCAAAGTATTCTCGAGAAGCATCTAGGTATTTATCGACAGACATTCCTCTTCAAGAAGTCGATGGAAACCATTCATGAATGGCTTGACAAGCTTTATGCACAGCAGCTCCAAACACTCGAGGATATATACCAAACCGAAAACTTCGCTCCATTCACTTTGAATGAAAAGGGTATCAACGAGAACAAGAAGGCTGAGCTAGAGAAGTTGCAGCAATCTCGTCACAAGAGCCGTGCCAGTTGTTTTGTTGACAAACAGTTAGCCACGAATCCCAAGAAGATCAGAGCGGAAAAATTTACTCCCGAATATCACAACGCGAGACAGGTTCTCGTAAGTCAGGTCACCCCGGAACAATTGGGTAGAGATGAATTTGCCGTTCAAATCGATGTCGCAGCTTATGTTCGAGGATATTACATTGTTGCAGCGAATAGATTTGCGGATAGTGTTTGTCTCAGCCTAAAGAACCGTCTATTTCGCCATGTCCATGAAGAAGTCGAGAACTATATTGAAACTCAATTGGGTACCAATCACCCTGATAATGGTAAATGTTTCCACTCCTCTTTAGATGCTATAGATACTCACATAAATGAAAAAATAGGCATTAGCAATAGTCAAAATCTAATGCAGGAAGACAACGATGTGGCCGAGGATCGTCGCAAGCTATACAGAGATAAGAAGAATCTTACAGATTTTGAAGAGCGATTCATGGAACTTGTTGCGGACTGCAATAGCCCTGAAGTTGATGGGTACAATGATCCATGTCTTGTATCCCCAGAAGAAGCTAATCGTTCAGAAACCCCAGAAAATGAGCAACTCAGATATCGCGGACAAAGCCCTGTTGAGGACATGTTAAACCGACGCCGTGGCGTGTACAACTATGATAATGAGATGCGACAAGCTCAGAATAGAGGCAAAAGCTATGTCAATGGCTCACCAGAGATTGATGAAGTTTGAATGTGTGGAGGTCTAACCTGTTACTTGTCTACAACTTTTCTATTTTGAGACCTCGATCTTCGGCCGTATGCTGTCAATACCTCACTTCACTTCGTTTACCAACTATTCAGTTTCATATCTACTTTCCACTTGCGGTCTGCGCTGTCTGTTCTAGGACTTTTGCTTATTCGACAACTTCTTCGTTATCCCAAGATAGACGGAGATGATCTAGCAACCGATCAGCTAACTCATTACTGACTACACGACTTTTTTCTTCGCTACAACTTTCCTAGCTTTTTCTTTTACGGCTACCTGGTCTCCTGTCCGTACAATTTTTCATCAACAAACTTGGGAGGCACAATTCCAGTTCGCCACACTTTACTTTACGACATCCACCACTTGTAGTCTTTCTCGTCAGAAGGACTAGATCGATGTATTGGTCTCAATTCAATCGCTCGCATATGTACCACTACATCTGTCATTACCAGCTCCCAAAATGCGCTTCCTAAATACACATGTTTTTACCTCCTCCTTTTCGTAACGGTCTATTTGTACCTTTTAACGTTACTTCCGCGAAGAATGAAAGAAGTGCACGAAATGGTGGAAAATTGCGGGATTCTATGTACTTGTTTTTAATAATGAACGGAAGGGATGGAGATGGAGATTGAGATGGAGGATAAATTTCAAAAATAAATGTACCTGTCTGTCCCTACACGATAGAGGAGATGAAATGGCTGGAATGGAGAAATAAGGGGAAAAATTTGCGGAAATAGATGTACCTTATTTCATCTTGAGTTTCGTTTGTCGCTAAATTGAATGATCAGATACATGGAAGTAAGAGATAGATACGTGATTCTAAACCCGTCTTATCCTCATTCCGTCAAAGTTCATAGATTTATTTCTATGTGTAGTAGAGATGAAAGAAAGTCTTTGGAGTATAGATGTGTCTTTCTCGATGGTTCTTGTTAGATCACTAATAGAGAATGAATGTGAAATTGATAGGATGAGATGAGATGAGATAGATAGCATGGAACATGATTAAATTCTATTTTCTGTTTTCTGTCTTACGTCTTCTGTTTACGTGATAATTATATCATACTCTCATACTATCACAACATGAGTCTAATATTTAAATCTTATGTTATGTTATGATATTTGGATATGAGTATTTCTATTACTCGTTCTGCTTGATGCTTGATGCTTGATGCTTGATGCTTGATGTTGTGGAATTGGAATTGGAATTGTATTTGGTGGATTTGGTAAGTTGGGATATGATGATGATTGGATATGGTAGAATGCGCTGGTGCTTGATATTGTGGTTTTGATGGATTTGATATAGAATGGTGGGAGGATGATGATGATGATGATGATGATGTGAATTCATTAATATTAACCAATTATCTCACCACTCTCACTCCGATCCACCCCCCTTTCCTCCTCTTCTCCTCTACCACCCCTCCTCCTCCTCCTTTCCTCTCTCCATAACCTTACCATCTAGAATCCAGAATCTGGAATCTAGATGAATACCTCTTACACCCTCACGCCCACCCTTATACCACACCCACTACCACGAACAAAAGTACGTCCTACGAAGACAAGTGGCAAAATCCCATAGGAAGTTAAAACAACTTCTGCGCATCTCCTTGATAAATAGAAATAAAGAAGGATTCCATGCTTAGTATACTTGCTCGTATATCCATACCGTATAGATATTCCCCGAATAGATCATCCTCATCCTCATTCTCATCCTCACATTACTAACAACCAGAAAATTTCCCATCATCATTTCATATCAAATCAAACGATCACAAGCGAAAGAAGTCATTGTTGAGATTGGCAGTTGGATAAGCAAAATTAATTTAGATTTAAAAAGCTAGATCCAGCAAAAAGCAAATGGATATATTACATTTCCCCCCTGCCCCCTTGGATTGTAAATTGCGAGAAAGAAATTCGTAACATCGTGTTTTATGTGCTGGAAACCCTATAGTAAAATTCAGCGATACATTTGTCCTCTCGTTTTCTCCAGCCATCAGAAGTTCGCCTTTCCCATAGCTGCTGCAAGAATGCATTTACGCATTCATCAACCTTCTCCAAGAAAGTTGACATTTTGATCTTTTTATTGTGGAAAAGAATGCGACGTAAAGCAACGTTCAACCCTTTTTCTTTCCAGACGCAGCCTGAGAATACATATCCGTGTGACCGATATTCTTGTAACTGCCCACTTTGGGTGCGGATTCCTTTAGCGAAGCCAAACTACCGGGAACAGGCCTAGGAGGTGCATCATCATCTTGCCAAGGAGTACGACAATAAACACAAGTGACAGTTCCACCATGCTTACTAGCTTTCCATTGGGAAAAACAATCTTTGTGGAAATTCTGACCACAAGCTGCTTTACACCAGACAATCTCCTCGGTGTCAGGTTCCATATCGAAGACACAGATGGGACATTCGCCGTCGATGGGCTTGCGTTTGCCATTGTAGTTGCTCTCATCTTCAGGACCGGCATTAGGGTTGTGTCCGTCAGGTGCACGAGTGACGGGTGCGTTGGCCCAGATGAACTCCAGTTCATGGGATAAGAATGCTTGTTGATAGCAAAGATGCATGGGCGCCTTGTAAATGATGATCAGGGCATCTATGATCTGTTAGTTTGTGGCTAGATACGATTTGGGGTGTAGAAATACTTACAATTAATGTGCTTGCATTTTTGACCACGAATTCTCTGATTTTGGGTTAGCATTATTTCATACAAGGAGAGAGAATGGTAGTAGCACTTACTGCATCCATGCAGGTACAACTTGGAACACGTCCAATTTTGGTTTGATAAATATTACCGGTACTACCAGCAATATCGAATTCCTCACGACCTCTTCCATTCGCGTCGACAATTTTCTGCCTGTTCAACATGAACATACGCTCCTTTTTGATTCGCTTGACCTTATCCTTGAACTTTGCATCAGGCTCTGCAACAAATTCTCTCTCTCGTCTCTCTCCAGTACGAGTATCAACATTTTGATAGATGACGATGTCAGATGCAAGCTGTCCTTCGATCACAACATCAGGACTCTTCTCCTTCTTGGCTCTCTTCTTCTTTGGTGGTGCATCAGAAGTGGTAGAAGGACCAGCTTCAGCAGGAGGAGGTTGAATGGCAGGAGCTTTGGGTTCAATGTTCAATGATTCATCATCATCAGCTTTAAGACGTGCTACCAAGTCTGCTTTCTTGCCCGTCTTTGGGAGTTGACGACGCTCGAGTTCAGCTTTCAATTGAGTAACAACAAATTGACTCCAATCAATTGCCTCGACTTCCTCAACCTCTTGAACGGTACGTTTGGCGCGAGGCATAATGGATTGATGAAAGGGGGATCTTGTAGGAAGTTTGGAATGCTGATTAAAGGAAGTGGTAGAGTAAGTTAATGATCCACACAACTGTAGAATTGAGCGTGTTAGGGATAGATGTGCGTATGGAGAGTATGAAGAGCATGAAAAAGGAATCAATGAAATGGTTGAATTTCGATGAAGAAACATCAATTACTTATACTTTTTGAGAACGAGTTTCTCGTTGAAACATCACATAGTTGAAATCTGTGATCAATTCTCGTGTGTTGTATGTCAAGGGGAGATGTTTAATGCGAAAGACGTGTGAGATGTGGCAATGGAGGAGGGAGCCTGAAATACCCCGCTTTTATCCAGGCAGAAGTCTGGCTTTAACACGAATTGGGCAGGAAATCTCGTGATCTGGTAGATTATTGGATGACTCAGCTGCGGTTGATCCTACACTTTACTCGAGTCAGCCTGGAGTGAAGCTTGGAAATCTTTCACTCCTCTCTCTTATGTTATTGAAAGATTCGAAAGGGGGTGAAGAATTGAACTCACCTCAGCCAATATAGCAGAATGGAGAATTGGAGATATTTCCTGTCATGTTCCTTTTCGATTCCCCCGTCTGCTACGGTCATCTATGCTTCCTGGACAAGTTTTTTTTACTTGGGGAGGGAAATGTTATCAATTGAATGGAAATGGCTTATGAAGTTAGCCATCATATTGACACCTCAGAGAACCCGGACGGGGGGAAGAATTGCTCGAATGATTTCTTACGCTGGTGCGCACTGTGCCGTGTGAGTGTACATCTTGACTTGGGACAATAAGCCCATGGAATGCTCAAGTGAGCCCGATGCTTTAGTCGATTTATTTTATCCGGATTTCAATGGTCAACGTTTTCAAAAGCTTAACTCAAAAGAAAAGCTAGATTTTCTTTTCCCCCAAGAAAGCAAAGATTCTGCTATCAAGCCAGCTGCGCATATGTATGATCCAGTGCCGTCATTATCAGCACTTGGTATTTGATCGAACAGGCGAGCATTGCCACCGAACAGAAGATCAATGCTATTTTATAATCTTCTATCACCCATGTTGTTGCTTTATGCGGCCTCCATACACGCAGAAGACTTAAATGGTTTCAGGAAGCAGGTCCTGAAGATGAGGAGATTATACGTCGTATGAGGCTTCCATTAAAGTGCTTAGGGCTCCTCTGAATATACTGAATCTGGCATGAAGACGAGAAAAGAAAACGCGGACGAAGCCTAACAGCGGGCTGTGAAGTGAAAAAAAAGGTCGCATGTTCTATCGGATGTACCTGATCCGTCTCGATCTGGGGAAAATTGCTTAACAGAAAAACAGCGTCAGTTATAATGGCAAGTGCAGCGATATTTTACAGGGAAGAATTCACACAAATTTGGTAAGACATCTACAATTCTATTGAGCATAACCTGACTCTTTCATAATATGTTCTTGGATCTTAAAATTCATAACAAGGAGACTGTAAACACAGCTGAAGTTTTGACCTGCAATTTCTATGACATGCAGCAGCAGAAAGTTGAAGAGGGATAGAATAATGAAACGGCTTGAACGTCTTTACTTATGGCTACATGAAATCTCCCAAGGTGATAGATCTCAAATGATTTATCGGGTTTTGCGGCACCCCTCGTTCTTTTGCCATGGATCAGTAACAAAGTTGCCCTTTCCTTAGAATCGGTACCGTGAATCGCCATACGAAAAGACCTTAGATTTTGATTGAATTGAAATTCTATAACGCGCACACAACTTGCTACGGGCCAGCCCTCATCAACCTTGGCTCAAGCTCACTGACAGACTCCAAACCACAGGCGCGATGCGACGTCCATTCTGTAAATCCTGTTGGTGCAGATCTACAGAGTAGTTGAGTATGTGGGATGTTTGATGGTCTGGGAATGACATCTGGATAGTACCCTCGGGCCGACATTATTCCGATAATGCAACGTAGGAACAAGCATTTTCCTGTGTTTATCTTATCCACTAGTCTATATTCCATGATTGGTGAGAACACGAACTTGTCACCAAGCAACCTGAGCAAGCTGATCTTTTGGTAGATTCGCGTCTCCTTCACATTTCTGATTAATTACACAACCCTTTCAATATTCACCACCTTCAAAGACTGGCGCATTCATTTTCAACGACTATAAGTCAAATTCGTCGCCTGTTTCGTAATTTTCTTCCTTTCAATTGAGTTTCGAAACTGCCAGAAAAAGCTCATAACCTATTTTGCGCGTATTTAAAGCTCAGTCGCAGTAATGCCTCCTCGTAAGTCGCACACATTATATCGCATCCCAGAGTCTTGAAGATACACTCCAGCTAGATTCCCATGAATGATGCCTTTGAATCGGTATAAACACTTGGCCTGCGCTCATCATTTATAGAAATTAGCGACGACGAGCGTTCGGTTTCCGATGTTAGCGAACAAGAATTTGAGAAGTCAGCCAAGGGAAAAGGGAAGAAACAAGAGTCAGAGCCTGCAGAAGAGTTAAAAGTCGAGTCAGATGAAGAAGGCGAGGAGGAACAAGCAGAAGATGAGTATGCGACAGCCATACTTGAAATGTTCATATTCAATCACTAACGCATGGGTAGATATGTTGTCGAAAAGATTTTGAAGCATTCTTTTGACGAGGAAGTAGGTCTACCCAATTTTCAGTGCTATGATGGAGATTTCTAACACTTTCGAAGGGCATCTTGAGGTTCCAGGTCAAATGGGAAGGTTATGAAAAGAAGTCAGATATGACATGGGAGCCGGAAGAGAATTTGTAAGTTACACTCACTCCCTCTAATCTTACTTGGCTGATATTTTTTTATAGGGAAACTGCACAAGACATTCTGAACGTGTATCTCGAGACGGTTGGTGGTAAAGAACAACTCATAGAACAATACAACAAAAAAAGAGCAGAGGCGGCGGAAGCAGTGGAAAAGAAGCAAACAAAGAAACGTGGTCGTCAAAGCGCTGGCGTTAGTACCCCTCAATCCAACGGAAAGAGGTCAAGAAAGAATGGCCACCCCGCCTCATCGACGCCGCCTGCATCCCGAGAAGCGGTTCAGTTTAAACCACCACAAGGAAGTTGGGAGGATGAAGTTGTTACGATTGAAGCTATGGAAGGACCTAACGCGGAAGTTATTGTATACTTGACATGGAAGGGCGGAGCCAAGTCACAACACCCATTACATCAAGTATACAAACGTTGTCCACAGAAGGTACAGTTTCCAAATACGCAACTGACTGTCCCAAGCTAATACGAAAAACAGATGCTCAGTTTCTACGAAAGACATTTGTGCGATCCCTTCACATGACTCCCCTCACGTACAAAGCTAACATCATTACAGGGTTTTCAAAAAGACAGAGGAGGAATCATAAACTGGCCATTCCATATTTGAAAACCAGCAAGGAAACTGGTCTTCGCAAATTTCACATTTTCCTGACGATCAAACTGGTTATTCATCTCCGATTTTGTGATGTATCTCCACGCAATCACCCTACCTTAGGCATCCGCAAAATTTCCGTGCCCCCAAAACATTTTCTTCCTGAGAAAACCCCAAGAAACGGAGACCACGTCCAGACTAGTCATCTGTTTTCTACTCCATAATTTTTCTTTGATTGGCACCTAATGTGCACACGTGATGGGATTCTGCATACTCAAACGTCATTTCTGCATTTATCATGGTTGGGGCTTGTATTTACATGTACCTTTTAGCAGGAGTTTGCGATTATGCTCGTCAGTAGGGTGGCTTCAGGTTACTCAAATGATACCGGAGGTGACCTCTACACCTCTTTTGGCTTATGTTATTTGGCTTGGGTCACCACACTGTTAATAGCGCCGTTTGTATTTTTAGAGAGCAAAAGAGAATGAATACGTGATCCAAAATCTAAACTGTGATTTTCTAGCTCGTGAAGACAAACGATGAATGTGAAGGCGATGATTGCGTGAAATGTGTATTTTTAGGGCGTTTTTCCTCTCTTGATCAAGATTGGCTTTGCTTGTTTTAATTAGGTATGTATATTATGGGATGCTATGTCAAATCACTAGCTTGCTGGTAGGGAATAGAAACAATGATATTGCCTGGTTTGTGTATATATGTAGTTTTGTGAAGCCAGTATGTTTACTAAGTGAGAGTATATAAGAAGAAAGAGAGAGAGAGTGTGTATGTGCTTGTCGAAACGAGCCCAGTGGGTCGTATGAATGGGAGTTGAAGATGGAGAGTTGGGAGTCAGTTACGGCTAGATAGAGTGTTTAGGACTGTGAGATAAGTGAAAATGCATAAACAAGAAGCACTCATAAACTATATTACGTATGCCGGCCGGTATAGCTTCATGATATTATTATTATCTTTAACTATGGAGTGCAGAGAGATGGAGGTGCTAGACAACTCGAATTTGGTACAGGTTCTACAAAAGCAGCAATGTAAGCGACTCAACTGGATATTAGAACACTCTGTATACATAGAACGTTGAACTAAGGAATAACTAGAAGAAAGGCTTGTGAAATTGGTTGTATTGATTTGTACTTGGATTATGTAGAAGAGGAGAGCTTGGTGATTGCCTTTAGTTTAGTCAGTCAGTGTACTGACGATATTCAATATACGATATTCACCCAGGCACAACCAATACTGGCACCGATAGGATGTGTATACATCTGCACATCTACATCGCGCACAACGCGTCAAATATGTTTAAGAAAAAGAGAAAGTGTGAGATATGGGGGGTGATGATAACTATGCTTCCTTATGGTTTCTAAATTTTGATAGAGTTGGTATAGTTGCATGATATTCAGAACTATCTCAAAGGGGGTTTGACCAAGGGCTCTGAAGAGTATTCCAGGATCAGAATGATTGCTCATGGTGAAAAATCTTCGTCTACTTTCTTTCATTGTTTCAAATGCAACTCGATTAAAATATTATTTGTTAGCGAATCAATTCTTGTTCTCACGTTGACCACTTCAACCTTTTGATTAGATCGACTTTTAATTTTTACTCAAGTCTCATAACTACGAGTACTGCTTTTTCCCTAATAGAATCACCAATCAATCCCACCACCTTTCACAATGAATTCGAACAATCAAATGTCTATCTTTGGCTCATCCTCAACACCGGCCATTGAAGCTATGGACCAACGTCCTGCCACCCAGCACGTAGAACGCGACCAGCGCGAATTCCAAGAAGAGGTAGCTCAGAAAAGCAAGATAATCATCTTGAAAGTTCCTGCCGCGTCCCTCGCTGAGCTTGATCCACCAGCTAAGCCTAGCTTGATAGTCAAGCCCAACATCAAGTTGACACCAACAGCCGCATGGAGCGAGATCGCCCGAGAGATGCAATTTACGATCATCAAGGGCACATTTCCCACTCAAAGAATGTTCGATATGAATCTCCAGCCATGCATCTTGGTCGATCCAAGTTTTGCTGACCACAGCGCTCTTGATGACCAAACGACCGATCAACGAAATTTGAACTCTGCTGCACATGCTGCAGCTAATGCTCAGGATAGTGTCCGTGCTAAGCCTCCAATCGCCCTATCCATCAATAATGCAACTCGAGAGTGTGGTTAGAGATATACAAGCTTTTGGAGCAACCTTTACCACAGTTTCCTGGTATGCCGCGCATACCACTCGGCCGCGCGTACTTTAACCCCGAAGTTGGTATTCTACTCTTTCAGTCAAAGACAACATCCGTATCTCCAGGTAACAGACAGGGACCGACATTTGGGAATTTTGCCGATAGAGAACTGATCCAGCGTATCGCGATCTCAAATTCGTACTTTTCGACTATCAACTACAACATTGGTCCTCGACCCGTCTTGTTAAACTATACTTCCCTCAAAGAGATCATCGTACTCGTTCCGCACTTGCATTGCTGTATTCATGGCAATGACGTTCGAACTTCGATGAGAGGAGAAGTATTAACACACCAAGGAACATTTTGCCGAGAAATTCAAAGCATTAGTAGAAGGCAAGCGGCCTAACTCCATGGCGCACTCTTGGGGAAGATTTCCGTGGGTCAGATATGCGGGCTCTTGCTATTGTGAAATTCTAGTGCATAAAAGTATATCTTGTCAGATGGGGAGTAGATATCATCAGTGTCAGTGTTGTTAATGTTGGACCTGGGAGGTAGCGCTGGAGCTGAGATGAACGAAGAGAGAGAGGGGCGGCTTCTGGGTGAAGGATAAACCAAATCTTTCGAAGTAGAGTGAGCCAAAAACAGTTCACGCGAGCGAGTTGTATATAGTGCATACTACTATCAGTTAATCGGTCTTTTGACGAAATGAATATCAGTCTACCATCCTTTCAATTTAGTCATAATATCCCTTATCCTATGTCAACTAGAAGTCAACAGAAGCTACTGAGTGGAGGAAATACACGTTGAGATGAGTAAGGATTATATCAGCTAGGGAAATTTCTACGCTCTCCTGCTCCAAAACCCACTACATAAAACAAAAGATGATCTTATTCGTATACTGACTTATTTGAGCTCAATGAGCTAGACGCAATCGTATTTATTTGCATTAATTCTGAGACATTAATAATAAATAGACTTGATTAGTATTCTCAACCCAGATCCCAAGTGTTCCATCAACTCCCAAATGCCTTAATGGTATCACGCTCCCTAAAAGATAAAAATTAAATGACAAAATTGTGAAAGTTCTCATATACTTATGACACTCATAAAAACTGGTGCGGAAGGGCCTCCTACTTCCCAACATCATCCATATCATCTACTCCATTTTTTTCATCACTTTCATCCTCGTCCTTGCCTTCACTCCCAGTCTCGTTTTCACCCTCAACAACCATCTCACTTTCCATTTCTCCTGCCCTCTCCCCTTTCCAAACACCCACTCCCATCCCCGCCACTCCACACACAATCCCAAACTTGACACTCCACCCCAACCACCCTCCCCACTTTTCGATCCATTCCACTCCTGCTCTCACAGTAGGACTAATCATCCTGCTTCTCTCATCTTCTAAATCCGGATTCGTCGTTACCAACAACATACAGCCGACCCCGAAAATGACTGTCAGCATAAGAGCCGTATAAACTTGTACTACTGCCAATAATATGGCAATATTTTTCGTTGTCTTGAGGACTTCGAAGCCGGACGCTACCAACGGATATCCGGCTGCGACAAGAGGTGTGACTTCAGTTTGGAGTCGTCGCATCATTATTTGCGACTGGTCGAAGGCGGAATGAATCTGTTTACTGTAGGGAATACCCATTTTGAAGAGTGGGGTGAGCTCGACTTTGGACTATTGATAAGTTTTGTGTGATGGGATTAGATACTAGGCATTCGATATAACTCTCGCGGGTTTTGTACACGAAACGCAAGGAGCGCAAGAAATATCCTGATGACTATATATACACAAAAAGTTTCATTTACAGAATTTGATTCTTACTCATTTCAAGGAAACATGATGCTAATATGCTTTCAAAAATATCTTCCTTCCCAAAAAAGTGATGTCAGCGCGGGAAGTTCACGATGGCTTTTTAGAGCACCAATCGGAAGCTTAAGCGAGCAAACTCAAAACAGGAATTGCACAAGTGTTATCACCTGGGATTGGCTAGATTTTCGACCACATGGTCGGAAAGTTTTCAGGGGGGAAATTTTATATTTTGGAAATGAATTAGATTTGTTCAGATTGTCGCGTTACTAGAAAGTTCAAATGAGTATGTACTTTTGAAATATGTTTGGGTTTCGTGACTTTCGTTATTAGATAACATAATCATCAAGCAAAGTCATAGTTCCATTAACATTCATTAGTCACAGAGTTCCTGGGAGGTATTTTTCAGAGAAGCATGTAGCACATCGCAATTTCTATAAGGTGATTTTTTTTTACAGCGAATTCGAATTTCGTCATATGAAACAAATTAATTCAGACGGTAACAGGAGGAAGCATCTCCGAAGAACGTCTCATCAAAATATCTGGTAGTACAGGTTAACCGTTTTAGCGAGCAGTAAAGCACTGCTCACCCCTTTCTAAATTCCAGCTGTATTACGCAAGAATGATAAGTCGATACTGTAAATCATATCGCACGATAGCTACGGCTAGAACCGCACTCAACTCGATGTTTTTGCGAACATGTCACGCTAGTTCAGCTACGGTTTTATTGGCAGTATTGGGGAGTCTCACACTTTGACTGAATTCTATATAAGTCTCTGAATGTTCCCGGTCAATTCTAAATCTTTTCATAATACATAAGAAAGTCTATCTACAGATACTTCATTCAACAGAGTACTATCTTCAGATTCTAGACCACAAGTCGAAAGTTTCCACCTTCTTACTCTCCGTTAACGAAACAAATATCCGCGCGAACTCTACCTCTTCTCATCACTAAATCAAAGAAGAAAAAAAGACTATCACCTCTCCAATCATGTCATCCACCTCATACTCGTGGACCAATACAGCTGCCATTGCAAGAAAGGCAAGTCGTGCGACTGGAGAAAAGAGATTCAACACTCTCCAAACCTTTTTAATCGCACTGGGTGTCTTGATTATCTTTGGGATAATCGACAACATCACACCACTCTGGAGTGCATTGGGTGTTAAACCATGCCCTGAATATTCTGAATCTATAGATTTTGAGGACTATACCCCAATCATTATAGATGATGACATTACAGAAGCAACCCAAGAGCAGTTGATGACGCCAGCGGCACCGAGGAGAAACCCTAGGGGAAGAGGCCGCAAGCAGGTCCAAAATGAAGAAACTCCAATGACGCCAACAACCCTGAGAAGAAGCTCTAGAGTCAGAGAGCTAATGGCGAAGAATGGACTGCCGACACCTGTTCCGACTCCAACAATATCGAAGAGAACTACCAAGGTCAAAGCAAAAGACGTCAAAACTGCGCCACTCGATGACTTTTGCGAGCCGGTTGCAACTCCAACTGGTCGGAAGAAGGTGATCAAAGGCAGGGAAAAGCAGATCATCCTAGACGAATACGATGCCTTCATGAATGAGCCGGAGGAGAAAAAAGCCAAAAAGGCATCGGAGGATGACTTCAATTATGAGGAATACTCCACCCCATGGACTGCTTCACAACGCAAGAATGTGAGCAAGGGAAAGTTTGGAAAGTCTGCGAAGGGGAAAGGAAAGAAGAAGGCCTGAGATCAGTCTGATGGATTGAGCGCAATTTGCGCAGGATACTAGCATGATGGCTGGTTTTTTTTAATAAAAAAATTCCTTTTTACTTTGTACGATACACAATATGTGAGATACATCTCGGGGAGTTATTGTGAGGCAGTTAGGAGTTTTTGTAGGATAGAAGCTTTGAGCGGCAATTTCTTACTACTTTAAATAAAATTTTATCTTGAAATCGTATTGATCAAATGAGTGAGGGACGAGAACGTGTAATTCATAGGTGCTACTCAGATAATACAAACTGATCGAATATGGATTGATCAACGCCCCTTAAGCTATCTTGGCAATGATTACTATTACCGTTTCTTCTGAACATCAGAATTCAGTAACTTTAAACCAGATTTTCTTGAAGAATGAGACCCTCACTCTGTGATACAATAGTGCTGATGTAAATGTCTTCGAGAAATTTATTACAAATCAATAATTCACTCAAGCCAGTAATGAAAGTGGCATTATGTAGATGATTTTAAGATTTTTATTATTATTGTATAATGCTTCACCATATGTAAAACTAGATTATAAATACAGGATTTAATATAATTTAGGGTCATGCCTTTCAAATTTCTTTAAGTTTCTTCAAAAATCGGAGAATCCCAGGGATAATGCTTTCAATATTGAATACCTGGGAAGCAATTTATTGGAAAGCGGGGTTTTAAAATTTGGTCATATAGAATTCAATGATGTTCATTGGAATCACTATATAGTATAGAATGCATGTTTATCACTAGAGCGGAATTTAATGAAACATCTCAAATACCACACCAATCCCAGATATATGAAACCCGAAAAATACTAGTCTCGGGATTGGATACCTCG
Source organism: Botrytis pseudocinerea (assembly GCA_019395245.1). NCBI lineage: Eukaryota > Fungi > Ascomycota > Leotiomycetes > Helotiales > Sclerotiniaceae > Botrytis > Botrytis pseudocinerea. Next base: position 1,546,413 of record JAHXJK010000184.1, on the reverse strand, counting down.
GTAGTAGTTGTGGATCAAGTGAAGCGGAAACGCTAGCGAATATGCAGCCGTATTATTCGGTTTTTCTAACATTTAAACTCTGGACAGATCTGACTTGGCTTTCTTCTAGAATCATCAACATCACATTCAAAACTTTCAATTTTCCGATCTGGATCTCTGCCTCAGACAACTTCTTAAGACAACAACAACAACAACAACAATAGCAACGGCAACACATCAGCACAATGCCTGCTATTATGCCAACAGCTGGTTTCAGAAATGGTACACAGCCGGCAGAAGATTTTGAATTAGAACTTGGGTGGTTCGATTTACTGAATATCTTTCTCCTTACCATGGCTTTCATGGTGCTAGTTCTCGCCTTTGTATTTTCGCTAGACTGGATTTGCCTTTTGCTAGAATGGATCAATCTTTCGATTGAGAAGTGTCAGGAGAATATAAGGCAGAATCTGAAAAAGCAAAGGAGGGCTTTCCGGGAGAAGAAAGAGGCTGCCCGAAAGGAAGAGGAGATCGCCCAGAGGAAAGAGGAGGCCGCCCAGAAGAAAAATAAGGCCGCCGAGGAAGAAGGCCAGCCGATTTTAAATCCACGAAAGTTTAAGGGCGCACCTGACGACGTTGACAACAGAAAATCAAAGAGTTTGTCGAATGGTCAGTTGAAAGGCGAGCAGGAAAGAGGGATCGTAGGCCAAGATCGAGAGCTTCCTGTTGAGAAGCGACAGGTAGATTATGGTACAATTACCATCTAAGCTGCTTAACGGCATCGGGGGAGAGCGCAGAGCCAGCTTGACCAAAAACTCTGGGCATCATTTGGTTAAGCACATTCAACAATACACATGGGACTCATAAAGGAATAAAAATGCTTCTGGGGATGAGAAAATGCTCTCGATGGTTTATTAGTTTATTGGGTCTTAAATGTCAAGAAGCTTAAGGTCTACGAATAATCTCAAGTAAATGAAAATTGAGAAATTTATTCAATTTGCAACTTTCAGTATGTGTGAATTGCGTATTGATACCTTGCTACTGTGATTTACCCATGCCAGAGGAAGATCGGTCCTGTACGAGGCATCTCACGTCGACCCTTTGTTGGATCGAAAATCATCTGAGGTCTGAGATCATTATGTCATAATCACTAATTAAGATAATCAAAACTATTCTGCCACTATAAGTTGGATAGAAGGAAGTAAATGATATGTTGGTAGAAACTATGGAGTGATGTAGCCTCTATTATGATGCAAACTTGACTGAATGTGGAGCTCGCTTGGTTGTTTTCATTAGTTCACTCATATAATTGCAAGATTGGTTCAGTAAATTGTATCTTTCCAAAAGCGATTTCATGCTTTCTATTCTCAAAATTATCATGAAAGCCCCCATTCGGTATCTCCTTTATCCTATTCAGATATTAAATTTATGGTAAATCATACATCCATCTCAACCTAAATGCACGACTGAGGTCTTCAGCGCCTTTCCATACCATGCCACCCCCAACAATATTACCAGCCCTACCCATTCTTCATATCGAGGAATAACCCAATTGTGAATGTACTATCTCGAAGGTTTGATGACTACTCCCATGTACCACATTCTCCTGGCAGTATTTTGTGCAGTGATTGAAGGCTGAGACGGAATAAAGCCGTAGAACACATAGCTTCTTGAACCACAGTGGAATAAAGACGAATAAATCGAAAGTGCTAGGGAATAATGCATACTATTGCTACCTGGCAGAAAAAGCAAAAGATAATTGATGCTAATTACAGCTCAAAATTCTGAATAGGTAGGTGTGCGATTCTTGCACAGAGGCGACCGAATCTTTTTGGGATTGAGATATGGATGGCTAGATTGGAGAGCGGTTTCAGTTTACTGATGATTACTTTATAAATATGTAACATAGTCTGAAAGGGGGTATCTTGACAACGAATGTTCAAGAATACGTGAAGGATTTTCGATGGTTGTTGTGTGAACGTGGTACGAATATGCGGCCTTCACTCCTGTTCATACTTATATTGACTTGAATAGGCGGGATATAGGCCATGTTTACCTAGATGCCTAGGTATCTCGGTAGGTATTTTGGTTATTTTTGTCAAAAGTGCGGTATTTGCATGTCGTGGACTCAGCTGGTGTACAAGCCAGTACACTCGTAAAACTAAATCTGACTCATAAAAGTAGCTCAAATAAAAATTATAATAGAAGAATATTTGCTTTCCACCTTTAACAATTCAGTCAAACAAAGCTTCATTGAAACTCATCTTGGCTCTGATGTGTCATTCAGAATGTCACAGGCTACACCACAAACAAAACGGTGTGAATATAGTGAATGACTTCAATTCAATGGCTACTGCAATACAGCTACTGTAGTGAAGCCCTAAGCGAATGCGAAAGAGACTAGTCCTTTCAGTAAGTCTATATAAGACTTAATACTTTAAATACATAGCTAGCTCTTTAGATAGAATACAATTAGACATACAGGACCTACGCAATTCGTGGGTGCTACGTCTTCCGTATCATTCTCGTACCAACAGCTATGTTACAGGCGCGGGGTAACATTTTGGTGTTGTTAGTTGTCTATGAATAGGAGCCAGTTTTAGGGTAGGAAGGGTCACTGGTGGATTATTGAGTCGTGTATCGTAATAGCATTGCATAACAAAAACGTATAATTCCTTCAGTGGTGACTATGGTTGCGTTCTTTAAAAGTGATTCTGAGTATAATAACATCACCTATAAAATTTTTCCTCAAATAAAATAAAGAATACATAACAAATGACGCTGTCAGTCTTTAACTAATTGCCATCTTGATCTATTCTTTGAAGAGGTATGTAATTGAGTTATAAATATTCTATCTTGATCCGAATAAATCTTCAAACTCCTCAACAGTAACTAGAAAATTAGCTTGCGCCGCACACTACATGCCATTTACTGGAACAAATATCAACTGGAAGGCATATAACCCCAGATTTCATATCAAATCACTTCTCATAATTTGACATTAGTTTTTCCTACCAAGTCATAGCCCTTCATCATAGTCGAAGATGAATTTTATCCGTCAACTTACTAGACAACGTCACGCCGCTAACACCGGTGTGGGACACGCCAAGAAAGCTTATCATACACAACGAGTCTATCAATACAATAAGGATAATCTTTATATTATCGTTCCCGCTCTCTCTATTGCTGGTCTCATGGCTTTTTATCACCGCACAGTTGGATTTTCCCTCCCATACCATGGAAAGCAGATGAAAGGCACAGAAGCAAAAGCTGCTGCTGACAGAAGAGTCTAACAAGTTGGTGAATATCACTTTGAATAAAGCTTTGGAAATTTACTAATATGATATACAGCTCATATTGGTACAAAGAATTAGATATGTAGATAGCCTTGCCACACGAGGGTCTTTGAGAGAACCTCGCTAGTAAAATTGATGTGGTAATAGAGTTGTATTTTACTTTGGGTGAGGGGTTGGGGGTTGCTATCTACGATTCATCAAGAAATATAATACACAAATAAGAGAAGTTTTCAATCATTCAACCTTCGAATGTGTGCTTTTAAAGTGAATCAAATAGAAAAGAACAACATTTTTAGATATCTGACCTAGGCGGAGTAATGGGTTTGGTAACTACCAATTCAATGCCAAGATCTAATAATCAGTAAGCTTGATCCCGTGAAAGTTTGCGAGCTATATTATTGGACAAATCTCCAAGTCAACTAGACGAGTGGAAGTTGCTCATCCTATTGAAGTGAATTAAAATTTTCTGATAGAATAGACTCACCCGACTGTTTAAAGAGTGAAGCTCTCTGCCCTATGACCGAATGCACTCAAAATAAGGCGTAGTGAGTAAGCCAATATGGCGGCTTTAGAATTTAAATTCTCATTATTTAAGCCATCAAAACTTCACGATCAATGAATTTTGAATTCCAATAACATCATCACTTTTGGGTGCAACATAGCACAAACAACAACCAAGACATCCATTTACAAACTCTAAGATCCCAAAACAACAAATTAATTCTTTGGTCTCAAAACTTCGTGCGAAACGACAGGTCCTGACCGCAGCGAGAGACAACACTATCCAAAATTCAGAGAAATTCACCATGCCACCCACCAACATCATCTGGAGTTGTGTAACACGAATTCCGCTTTCCAGCAGCCCACAAAATAGCACTATGCCACCCCCTTCTGACAATTGGCACTGCTCAAGATATTTGGAGCATACACCGGGTGCTAACGACAAATTCTTGGACATGTTCATGAATGTACTCTCGTGATCCTTTTGGTATTGGGTATATTGGCTGTGATTATTTTATTCATAGTAATCATAGCCGCCATATTCATATGTACCCAGGAGCGTAAGGAGAACCAAGAATAAGGGAACAATGTTGAAAGAGAATCCAAGCAGATGTTGGCAGAGAAAGAAAGGCAGAACGATCCCACAAACGCAGAATGCCAGCCACTGTTGCTTTTCAAGCAACAAACGAAGGATTCCATGAAGGGAGAACACAAGCTGTGGACTTGAAAGTCCGGTTAAATTTGTAAATATACATTTCCCATGCCGATAGAAAGTAGCTTGCTGATGATTAAGTAAAGAATGTGTGTTCGGGCTCATCATGGGTTTATGGGACAGGAAGAAGTGGAAAGTGACCAATTATGAACGAATGGTGCGTCTTTGACCTGCAAGAAGGGTATTCTTGAGAGAGGAAACGGTCTCACGGTGGTTAAATATACAAATGAAAAATAGCAAATCACTCTCATGTCTTGAATAGTTCAATAAAAAATTTCGTGTACGAAAATGGTTACCTTTTTTATTCTGAATCTCACGCTCCTTATTTTCTATGATAAATTAATGATATATTCAAAGAGTGTTGGTATCAACTTGGTTGATAAAGCGTAACGTACCTTTTTCTTTTTGTGTTGTAATTGTTCATATCATATTCTACTATGTAAAGCTACGTACATTTATAGACAGGAGCTAGCAGCTAGCGCAAGCGCTAGTCAATACGGCTCCCTCTGTATAGTCACATGATCAATATCCCGACAAAGAGATATCTAGGATATTTAGATGTCAGATTGTATAATATTATTAGTATATGACGGTGGAACGTGGAGTAATACGACGGCTGTATCGTCTTTACACTTTTTTCTGTTATTAAGATCCAGTTGATGATAATTGGAGTTTATCATCTGAGGGAAAGTTTTTCCAGAATTTGAGGGGCATGAGAGCAATTCGTAGATGAAAACGTAGGATTTTCTTGATGAGAGATATAATATCAAAGAAGTTCATAAAGCGATCTTGTTGAGTAAACCGAAATATATTGAATCCAAATAGACATTTTGACAACCGTATACCTCGGCTATTCATTCGATAAGTAATTAACAGAGTATCACTCTTTCAGGATGGTGAAAATTGAATTAGTTTGGTCTATGAGTTTGAATTGAAGATTTATAAAAGATTTGGAGGGCCAAATGGCATGGAGACGTCCTATCCATACACGCGCTCATGCGGGCCACTCCTTCGATCTATTCAAGAGACTATGAATGCAGTCTCTTGGGCTCAGTTGTGGGCCCGAATCTTGGTGCAAGACCTCCATTCCCGAAATACTTGATACGTAAAGCCAGAGATTCCAAAAATAGATACTCTGAGCTTTAAATACTTTTGGTCGGCCTGCAAGTAACAGATTCGAGCAGAATGTGCTCGGAACTTTTTCCATAAAGGTTGGTCAGCAACCTACGAAACAACTTTTCAGCGTGTTTCGTTTTCGTACACTTTTTAGTAAGCGAAGCGGTTAGATAAAGCTTTCAAGTGGGCTCGTTGTAATAAGAGCCAATATTTGCCTGATAAGCACTACCTTGATTGAATGACTGGACTCTCCGATCCGAAGTGCAGACCCTTTCTGCAGAATTAAACTTTCGATTATTATTTGAAGTTTTATACCGCCGCTCACATTCTCTGTGATATCGCTTGAATTCCCATTATGGGCAGAGCATCCACATAACAGAGCTAGGTTCGCAAACCTCCATTCACCCGCCCAACTTGTTATATTCCTCTCCAAACATATTTTTGAAGCTTCCCTTGGTCTGCTCACAGACGTCTTTCTCAGTTTTATTCCCCCAGCTCTTGAAGATAATGTTTTCATCACATGCCATTTGTACCATATATTCCCACGCTACGCGTTCGACGTCTAAACCATTGAATGTGCTTAGTGAGTGTTCTTTACTGCCCCATTGTCTCGAGCCTTGATGATTGTATAGTGGATTAAGCTTCGGTGGCCAGCTTGCATGGATGAAGAATGGTTTTGGGATTGCCTCTCCTCTTGAGCTCATATCTTCAATAGGGTCAGCTTGCAGTACGGCTGCACCATTTCCACGTGAACCGAGGGGACGAGGTAACTGAGATACGGTGTAGAAACTATTTCCAAGAACGAGGGCAGCTATTGAAAATGTTTCTTTGTCGCCTTCTCCTGCACCTCCTTGAGTCATGAGGTGGTAATAATAGTCACCGTAGGCATTATAGTACGCCGCTAGTAACAATGCCTCGGTTCGATGTGACTTGTTGACTAGAATTTGTCCAGCTTCGATTGTAGGGCGATTATTTAGGACGGAATCTCCAAGGCCAATTATCTTATTGAGAGTTGGCGAGGGAGTTGGGCTCCAGTAATCTGGCCACAGCACAAGATGTTCTGAAGTGAAAGGCGTGGAAGTGAATAGATCGTCGGGGGAGTAGACAGGAAAGTTATCTGCATCAAGAAAAAGAACTGATTCAAAAGATGAGAATATTATTGCAAAAGCTTTTAGTTGGTATCCCGAAAAAGAGAATGGCAGCTCGTGTTGATCGATAATGTCGGAAAGAATGAGGCATTTCGCATTTAATGAAGGAAGAATTGTCTCGCATATCAATGGTTCGTATTCATCCGGTGTGGCAAGGAAGACTTCGACGGGTAGAGTAGATCCGGTGCGGCGAAGAAATTGAAGGCTGACGAGAAGTGGAGGGAAATAATCACCTCCTGCAGATGTGACAATTCCCTGGGTTCCCTCCTTAAATTCTAACTTCGGAGCGTTCTGCATAAGTTGGTCAACGAACCAAGTATGGGATCGTCGCATCACTTGGATATCTTTTTCATCCATGATAATATGATCCGCAGCTCTTCTTTTGCCAATGTTCATGGAATATGCTTTACCATTAAGCTCCGGGGGTGAGCACCGCGGTGCAGCAGCTGCCAATAGTGGAGCGAACGCAGCCCAAAAAGTACTGGAAGTGGCAATCCATGGTAGAGTTGACTTTCCGAATGTAGTAAAAAGTGTTTGATGATCAAGATATGAGTACCGATACTCAGAACCGAGGCCGAAAAGCACAATGATTGTGATGGATGAAAAAATCACAACAAAACGGCGCTTTTCTGGCAAGGAGTTCCACATGGTGACACGGCTTGTTTCGCGATAGAAAGACAATGAACGGATCAAAAATAAGGGATCGCATCATGAGGGTAAACATGAGGTTATACAAAAGAGCTTAATTTCCCAAGCCACAAGCTTGCAAACCTTATGGCAGCCAGGTCCCAATTGTGGAGAAGCACACACGCGGCCGTTGACGCTGCGGTTGCAGTAACTTACGTACCCGCTCCATTCTATGAAAGTATCATACTGCGGGACTTAATTTCTATTCGCTTGTGTTTACCCAGGACCGGCCAATATGTATGATGACAACGAGAACTTTCTCGCTCTGTGCATTAACCTGGAGATTTGGAGACAATTGAATGTGTCCCAAAATAGAGTTTGACATTAAAACTCGTATCTACCTAGTACTTTTGTAAATTTGAAGAGACGGTCTGTGCATTTCAATGCACGGAATTGAACCGCTTGTTGATAACCCTAAAGACAATAAATATAGATCACGACACTGATATCTGTCAGAGGCAGATTTCTACTGGAGCCTCTTCAAAGTTATTGGTCTTTAGACGCGATGGTTATATCTTGTGTCGTTGGGGGCCAAAACCAGCCTTGTTTCTCAACCCCACCACACCATCGCAATGGTTTGTTTTCATGATACACCATCGTCGCCACCGTTTCGACAAGCTTGCGGCACATATCGGTAAGCGGATCTATGAGGTCTCGCGAATATCATGGGCCTCAGGGATAAGTTAGAAAGAGCAAAGGACGCTTTTTGGGGTGATCCTCCGTATAATCCTCATCGAGCACCAGGTGTTGTTCAACAGCTGGCACAATGTAGCATTGCACCTTCAACTGCTGCCGCCATTAATCTACAGGGACGAACTAAAAATTCAGCTAATATGACTACGGGATCCAAATATCGAAGCGCTCCGGCATTTCCGAGGAGCATCCCAACTGACCACACTCAATCCCGGGAAACCACACAAACCGGCGAGTGGAAGGACCTTTGGCTAAAAGCATTTGACACATTGAAAGTACAGGAGCCAGATTTGGTGAGCGTTCTTTTTTCGTCGGAAAGATTTCATTGAGATTAGCTGGTTCACATGAAAACTAGTTCTCAAATCGATTTCCAGATATTCGTGTGAGAAAGATTAGATCGCTGCTAATCCCACAATTTTCAGATGGAAGATTACACTCGAATCCTTCTCCATGAAGTAAATACAACGCCCGGGGGGGGCACCAGACGAAATGCGCCAATCTCGAATGATACATTAGTACAGTTAATGAAGAAAAAGCTGGAAGGATTTACAATTCCCTCCAGTCGATCTGAGGATAAGATTGAAAAGGTTGTTAGAGTGCTGATACTAGCAAAGAATTTTATTGGGTGTACTCTTCAGAGCGAACCACATGCTGCTATAGCTTGGGCTGGCGTTTCCATGTTTCTCCCTGTAAGTGAGGATATTCATTTATATATGCCTGAAAATGTGTCACTGTGTCTAGGAAGGACCTTCCTTGGTCCTATTACCTGTGGCCTCTTACACTTAATTGTATTTCATTGTAGCTCAATATTAGCATGCTACATCATTCGGTATAAGGAAATCGGCCTCTTGTGCACAGTGCAAGATTATTCATTGGCAAAGGCCAACATAAGTTAACGATACCTCAGCTTTTGATCAATCCTGTTACAGAGAAAGCGGGCTGTCGTGAAGGGCTAGAAAAGATTCCACCACTCATAGATCGATATACCCTCCTCGAAAGCTATATCTGGGACCAAACCAGTACTGATGAAGATCCGAGCAGTAAAGTCAAGCTGCAGCTAAGGAAAAATATAGTTCAAATGTACACCCGAATCTTACTTTATGAAGCTCAAGTAGTTGTCCAGTTTTGCGGAAAATTTGCGATTAGATATCTTCGAGATACCTTTAAACTTAACGATTGGAAGAACATGTTCAAGGAAATCAACAAGCTCGACCTTCAATGTGAAGCCTTGGTCCATGCCATTGATCGCGATATACACCGGAAAGCGATCGAAAAACAGAACACCCTTCTACAGAAGGTCTGGAATGAATTCAACACCTCGTAAAAGGTCAAAGACTACCAGGCGTGCTTTCAGTCTTTTCGGACCGGGAATCCCTATGAACTACAGAAAGATCAAAATCCTTCTCGCATTCCAGGAACGTGCAATTGGGTGCTTGAACATCCTACATTCATAGATTGGAAGGAAGGAAATGGGCCTGGTGTTCTTTGGATTTCGGCAGACCCAGGCTATGGCAAGAGTGTCCTTTCGAGAGCGCTCGTTGATGAAAAGCTTGTTGCAACAGACCAAACCACGGAAATCTGTTACTTCTTCTTCAAAGATATCTCAAAAGAGCAACGCAGCCTTACGAAAGCTCTCGCTGCCTTACTGCATCAAATATTCTCATCACAAGAACATCTTCTGATACATACAGAGTCTAGTTGGGCAAAGAACAATATTGGAATCGCCAATTCCGCGCATGAAATGTGGGCTTTCATGGAGAAAATAGCTATGGACGCAAATGCAAAGGATATAATATGTGTACTGGATGCTTTGGACGAGTGCGAGTCTTTCGAACGAAAGTACTTTCTTAAGCAACTACAAAAAATGTATAAGGTTACAGCCCATGATGTAGTCGCTCAGTCATCTAGCTTCAGTCTCTCCACTGACTCACTTGAATCACATATTACTGCCGATTCGAAGACTTGGATGATCAATACTGACTCACCCACATTGAAGGTGAAATTTCTTATCACTAGCAGGCCTTACTATGAGATTGAAGAGCAATTCGAAAGTCTCACAAATACATTTTCAGGAATTCGCTTGGCGGGCGAGGACACTGCGGCAACAATAAGGCAGGAAATCAATCTTGTTATTGATGCTGAAGTGGATAAGCTTGAGCTTCCCCCGAAAGCGGACACTTGGCTCCGCTCCCGACTAAAAGATATAGAACATCGAACCTATCTCTGGCTATATCTAATTATGGACACGATACGCCATCGGGCCATAGCTAGTAGACAGGAAAAGACCTTCAAAAGAATACTAAATGCTGAATTACCTTCTACGATTGATGAGGCGTGAGTTTTTTCCTATATTAGATATTTTATCAGCTAACGAAACCCATATTAATTTATCTGCTTCATATATATCTTATCGATTCTCTTACTGATCGTAAATTGCACAGCTATGAAGCAATTTTGCGCAAGAGTCCAGATAAGCAAGAAGCTACCAAAGTACTTCATATTGTTGTGGGGGCCGAGCGACCTTTATCATTAGACGAGCTTAATATTGCTATCAATATAGACAAATGCTACGACGGATCTCAATCTTTCGAAGACATTGAGCTCGAAGATCCCAAGATATTCGCCATCAGGATTAGAGGTCTTTGCGGTCTTTTTATTTCCATATCGAATTCGAGAGTATATCTCATTCACCAGACCGCAAAAGAGTTTCTTAGGTCAAAAGACTCAAGCCCTTCATTAACAGGCTGGAAACACAGCTTGGGCCGGATTGATTCACACTCTATTTTAGCTGAGATTTGTATCTCCTACCTCTTTTTGAGAATGTTCTCAGAAGACAACACTAAAGATCAGTGCTTTATAACATCGCCCGAAGGCCAGCGACACATCTCAAATGAACGCCAATTCAAATTTCTCAAATATGCATCAGATTATTGGATGAAACATTGGGAAATATCTCCTTCTGATATTAAGATGCCAACCATAATCGAATTATGCTCACCATCAATTCGGCGTTCAGTCTGGCTTCGGGCATGTTTAGGAGGGAAGTACCCCCCAAAACATCTCCGGGGTATCGCTTATACCATTTTGGAAGTACTGAAAGTAGACGATTTTGAAGAAGTAAATGTTATGTCGACGCTTATGGTCACATCATGTCTTGGCCTTCTTGATGTTTCTGAAGCTCTTCTGGCCACCCCGTCGTCATATTATGAATTGAATCAATTGTGGAAAAAAGAAACCGCATTGTCTTTGGCAATACGTAAGGGAGATTATAAAATGGTACGATTAATAAATCTTTGACTTCATTCCCGCAAGCATGCTTATATTGCCTTGATTCACATCTACCATTTGAATTACAGATTGTTAATATTTCTTCACTGAGCAGATTAAACTCCTGATATCCGCTGTTGACAACATAGGTGGCAACAGTTCTGACGACAATGCCCGAAAAGTCTTGGAAGTCGCACTCGAGCACAAGGATAGCGATATTCTGAGCCTCCTGTTGAGCAACGAAGCTAAAACACACGCCGCCTTGATTATGGCCTTAAAAGACTATTTTCTCCACTGGAGATCTCGACATTTCGACTTGATATTGATGCACAATGGTCCTCTTACGCCCATTTTGAGGGTCCAACTTCTCAAAGTTGCAATGTCAAACAGTAATGCCGAAAATGGGATACGAGCTGTCAAATTTGTGCTAGCATGCCCTTACGCGCAGAGTATGGACGAAACATTGCAAGAGCCCTTATATTTGTCGCTGACGGCACACGTTCTTAATTTCGGTATCTGCTCATTAATCATAAACGACCCGGCAATATATAATATTGATAAATGCTGGGAACTTAATGATCGTGCCGGCAGTAGTCAGTCAATAGTTCATTATGTTACTAGCCGTTTTTGTTCCCGCAGGCTTGAGCTCCGTCAGTACCCAAACGAAGTGATGCTTCTAAAGATTCTAGGGGCTCGCGGTGCAGCCTTCGATAGACATTATAACGGCTTGACATTTTTGTACGCAGCTCGTTATAGCCGAGTTGATTATTTTGAGAGTTTTATTCAAGGTGATCCTGAATTGGCAAAGGTCTATATCAATGGAAATGGATTTAATGAGACGCCTATGGAACTTGCAGCCACCAATCTTGATTTTGATATGATCAGGTGTCTTTTAAAGCACGGTGCAAATATCAATCGAAGCTTCAGCTTTAGAATACCTAACTTTGAAGAAGATTATTTTTTGGCTATTTTGACTGCCATTGAAGATGGAAATGTTGACAGGATTTCTAAAATCAAGATTAAAGGAGGGTTACTTGGCACCCTGTCAACTCAGCAAGTTCAGAAGCTCATTTATTTTGGTTTTGATATCAATATGAAAATCAGGGGCTAAAACCTCCTTTCACATGCGGCATCATGCGGGAATGTCAATCGAGTCCAATGGCTAATTGACAAAGAAGCTGATGTTGATGGCCGATTTTTGAATGAGCGATTGATTCTTTCAGCACCGTTAATGGAAACAATTTGGGGATGCAAAAATACTGTAGTTGCATTAGTCATTGTCAAGATTCTTCTGAATAATGGTGCAAACGTCGATGGGCCTAGGTATTACAGAGTACACAATGGTCCCATTGTGGCATCTTCCTCCCACCTTGCTATTATGAAAGATAACATTGGTATCTTGCAAGCTTTACTTGAGCACGATGCCGATGTGAACTTCCGAGGAAATAACCATGGAGCTCTGCTCAAAGAAGCAGCTGTCAACGGGCAGGTGCATATTATCAAACTTCTCGTATCTCATGGAGCAGATGTTAATGCCATAGGAAAAGGCACCCCGATCTTACATGAAGCCATATGCAATAGACAAATAGAGGCCGTGGTCGTCTTGCTTGATCTCGGTGCTTACATAAACATTACTGACTATATCCGAGGCACACCTTTACAGCTTGCAAAAGATATGCATTATGCAGAAATGGTATCTCTACTGCAAAGACGTGGAGCATTATGAATCTGAAATTCATAATTACTGGGGATTTCGAACTCTTATTATCAAGCTCATCATAACGCGTCAACAAATTGGTTGGTTTTTTTCAAGAGAAAATATTGAAATGTCTAACCCGTAAATACCCTCACGCCTTCAGATTGTAGGTCTTCAGAACCGGATCACTAGAAACTTTTTTTTTACCACTGGGCAGGAGCTGGCATCTATCTGAGAGATGAAGAAATGGATGATCTTCAGTTTAAGTCACCGCCCGATCTTGAAGAGCGAAAACAAGTGGAGGAGCAGAGCGATGGTGTGAAAATGGAGACGTCGACTAGCCTCACTAATCTTGACGACTCGAGTATAAACTGGATGCTACGTATAGCTTCCATAGCCCAAGTATGAGTTATGCGCCTTTACTGGGACCGAACAACAACACGAATAATTGGAAGCTCGATACAAATTTTCCCTTCGAGCACATACAATCGGAGGCAAGATAGGAGTGCAGTCTTCCCATTTCTCCTATCAACTAAACAATTGTGTTTTTCATCAACTATGTTGGCTCAAATCTCATTTCACAAATTGGGCTCTTATTCGATATGACTTTCACGATTACTCAAAAGACTATGTTAAGGTCTCGCAACTTTCACTCATGTAAATTTCTTTATGGATCATTCCCTTTATGTGGTTCTGGGTTCAATCAATACACATAATGATATGACGACATTTTTCATTGAGATCACATGTAGCAGTCATACAATAAATCAAATAACCTTCTTTTCGCTCAAAAAAACTTTCGATGCCGTTGACAATTCATTTATATCTACTTAAAATTTCAGTTGTGTATCACAAGTATCTTCTAGGCGTAAAGATCTAAAAAAGGGCAACAAATAGTAAATACGAGCACATAGGACCACAGTGGATAATATGCTGTCTGGGATGTTACAGGTTATCTAAATCGTGGTTTTAACGGAGATTGAAGAAGAGTAACCCTAAATATTTCTGTTATGAATTGTTACCTACTCTTTGGTAGTGATAATTGTGAAATGAAGTATAATACCATATCCTCGTTGGGTTTCCAAAAGGCCGAAACTATTTTCATACTCGAACACAACCTCTTCTGCATCCACCTTCATATGCACCTTGTCTCTCGGCTCCTGAATAGTTGAACTAACTTTCACATCCTCGACCAACACAGGCTTTTCCTCGCTCTTCGAACTCAACTTCCTACTCCAGAATCTGCTAATATTCCCTGTTAAACTCGGAGCAACTTTTTTTGAATCTATTTTCGCAACGGCTTGTCTGGAAGGTAGCTCCGGACGAGGTTTCAAAGCCTCTGCTAGTCGTTTCGCCATGTCCTCATCCTCCCAGAACCATGATCCACCACCAAGACTCTCCTTATCTCCTATCTCCACAAACACGTCATATCCGGGATTTTCCCTATCGAAATCAAGTGGTTGTGCCTTTTCGTTTTGAAGACAGTGTGCTGGGAGCAACAGCAATGTTCCTTTTCTCAGACCTGTGTTCGCAAATTCGGATAAATAAATTTGAATTTGGGATGTAAGGAGAGAGAGGATTTTCTCTTCTTGCGCGTACTCGAGAAGAGATTTTTGGGTTTGGAGGGAGCTGAACTGAGTTCTAAGGTGGTTCAGCTGGGTTTGAATTTGGGTACCGTAGGAGGTAGACGTAGATGGGAAAGCGGAAGATCCCGAAGTCTTTGATACTTCCGGAGACACCGACGACGATGACAGAGCGTCCATGTATGATGGAGGAGCCGACTCATCGTCGTGATCTTGTCTTGGGATTTTGGATTCCATCCTGAAACGTATGTACAAATATATGATATCTTTTAATGCGACTGAAGTAATCAAGGTTTGGTTGTGGGAAACCAAGTATTGGTCCTCTCTCTGCCAAGGATATGTAAGCGAACCTTACCGTTCAATCATGTAAATCCGATTATCGCGCTCTCTGTTGACTCTGCAACTATTTGCGAGCTTTGTTGACTCGAAAGTAGTGCTACTAAGTGATAGTAGATTTTAGTGGTCCAATAGTCACGAGACCGGACACACTAGGGAGAAAGCCTATCAAACAGTCGATGATGTATGTGACTTCTCTTGATCTGGTCTTTGGTTTTGCGAATTATCATATCGGACGATTCAAAGCATCACAAAATTTCGGAATTTCCATTCGGACTCGAAAGAATTGCGATCTCACGGATTGGCTGGGTCGGGTATTCGGACAACTCACTCGGCTGTGCAACGCCCCTTATCAAGAAACATCTGTTATTTAGCTGCCTAATATGCACAGCACGGTTTTGAAATATGCGGGAATAAGGTAGACATTTAAGGTTGTCTGCCTCGTTGGTCTTGGTCAAGGGATGGATACTTTTAGTGCAATTCCATAGGTGATATATGACGATGGCTGTGTGGGGCTGTCGAGATCAGGTGAGACTTTCTAGAAGCTCGCTAGAAATCCTGAGTGGACCCGGGGAAGATCTCCAAATTTAGGGGCTCGGCATCCCAGGCTGGGATTCCCAGCAAGTCTTGCCAAGGTGTCAGAATTGCATCTGAATTTGCCGTTTTCCGATGTCGCAGCATTATTCCTCTTTGCGGTCAAACAGCTGATGTGCACATAATGCTATCTATCTGGGTCCTTTATCGTCTAACTATTAAAGTTTTGTGATCTTGTGGGGACTCGACTTCTTTGAACACTGCTCCTATCTCTAATGCCCAGTACATACCCTAGTCGATAATCCCTACCACAGCATTCACGTTTATTTCATCTTGTTCCAATCCTCAAGTAAGGGAATAGTCAGTGCGTAGGTTTACAACCGGTCGTAAATGGTCAAGTTCTTACTCTACACGGTCGGAATGGCGGCAGTGTAACATTATCGTCTTGAGTCGACAGGATTGCGCCCTTAACGCTATTGGTTAGGCGAGGCTCCCTTGCCAATTCAAAGGGTCTGACATAAAATTTCTCCTCAATTTTTGATGCATCTTATCCCGCTATCGCCCTGCCTTTTGACGAAGTATTCACCACAAGTTCATCAAAACACCTCAGTAAGGTTATTCTATGCCTTAAACATGTCTTGCTTATTGATGGCGCTCTCAGCTTGGCGAGTAGATATGAATGTATATAAAGTCGCTCTTTATCTTCTGTTTGACGTTTCTTGCTCTCTACTTCCTTCTGTCATCACTTATCAATTGCCGTTTCCATATGGTTTTTGTCGTCTAGATACTAGTTAGCTCCTTCACTGTTAAAACTGCATTTATTCCCGAAAGGTCAGTTGATCAGCTGATCTACACCATCGCAACTTATTGTTGGGCAAATAAGAATCAGACCATTTTAGAAGGAGCCATCTAGCTACTGATATATCAGCCCGTCTCTTTCTTCCAATTAAACCATAACGATTCATTTCTACATCTATCTTTACCTATTGGAACTCTTCGATTTTGTCAGCACATTTACCCGATATTGATACCACTACCTTGGACGCCTTGGCAGCGCGTCACGAGCTTACCAGTGATTGAAAGTTCACTATCAGCGCATTTGGCAATCTTGGAGAACTTTTAGGAGTTCCAGAAGCACTAAATAACCCCGCACTCAAGTTAGTACTTACATCCGTCGACTTATCAGGCATAGCTCATTATCTTCAATGCGCTAGTCTAATACTGATTGAATAGAACAGAACACCTTTCTCCCTTCCCCAACAGTCTATAAAGTCTATCGATATCCCCCCGTCAAAAGGGTTCCAATTGTCCAAAGAAACAACCCACATCCATTATCATGTATCAAATCGCTTCCCCCAATGAGGTTTGAACTTGTTCCTAGTTCCCTTAAAGACGACATATCTAACGTTTATAAGTACCTCGCTATCACTGGCGCCAAGATCGCGACTGTCAAAATATGCAAGAGTGCTTTTGTCTGGCCCTTTCAAAAGGTAGATTCATGTCCATTCTCTCATCTGCACTACTAATGGTTTCTAGGTCCGAAGATTTAACATTCAACCTCGCGACTATGAGTTGTCACTTCAAGCTATGACAAAGGAGAAACTTCAGTTGGCAATTCCTGTAGTATTCACCATCGGTCCAGATGTTAATCGCAGAGGCGATAATGCCCGTACCGCCAACTCTAACCATGAGAGTGCTGCAGAAGATGGCGACGATGCCCTATTGAAATTTGCAATGCTACTGGCTGAAGGCGAAAACAATGACGGTGATGCTGGCGCACATCTCAGAAAGATTGTTGTCGGTATCATCGAAGGTGAAACCCGTGTCCTTGTTAGCTCCATGTCTATGGAAAAGATTTTCACAGAGAGAGAAGCATTCAAGAAGGACATCTTCAAGAATATTCAATCTGAGTTGGGACAGTTTGGACTTAGAATCTACAACGCCAACGTGAAAGAACTCAAAGACGCTCCAGGCTCCAACTACTTTGCGTCTCTCAGCAAAAAAGCCCACGAGGGTGCGATTAATCAAGCCCGTATCGATGTAGCAGAAGCTCAACGATTGGGTACTGTTGGAGAAGCTCAGCGTCGGGCAGAGCAAGATCGAGAACTCGCCAAGGTTCAAGCCGAGACCGCAGTTCAAAAGACGGAACGTGATAGCGAAAAGGCTCGAGCTGAAGCTACACTTGCAACCCGCAAAACTGTTTACAGCCGCGATGTTAACGTTGCTCAAATCGGTAAGTAATATTCATTCTTGTTTCCTGTGGTCTACAAATTTCCCATTACAACCCTCTGAGAATTGTTGAGTACCCTAAGAACTCTGAAGTTTGAAGGTCCTAACCCTCGAATTCTCCCTGAGGATATCGAAAGAATGACCATTCAAGTGAAGATTCAAAGTATTGAATTACAGATTTCTCAACGGGAAAATGATATCAAAAATTCTCAACAGAAGCTCAATCGGTTTAACATGCAATAAGCTGACATATTGAACTTTTAAAGAGGCCACACGTGCTACCGAAGTCCGCGACGAAGAACTCCGCAAAGACGTCGAAGTCAAGCGTGCTTTTACAGAGCTAGAACGTCTTCGTGCCAGTGATGTTGTCAAGGCTACGATTGCCCGCGAAGCTAAGCAACAAGCTGCTGATGCTAAGAACTACGAAGAGCAGGCCCGCTCAAATGCCGAATTCTATAGTCAGCAAAAGATAGCAGAAGCAAAGGCAAACTCTGAACAAAAGGCTGCTGATGCTAAGATGTATAGTGAGAAACAGGCAGCGCTTGCAAAAGCCAATACTGAGCAGAAGAGTGCCGACGCGAAAGTCTATAGTGAACAGAAAGCAGCTGATGCCAAGGCATATAGAGAGAAGGCCCGAGCAGAGTTTGAGTTTTACAGCGAGCAGAAAGCTGCTGAAGCTAAAGCTTACAGAATCAAATTAGAAGCTGAGGCTAATTTTATCGCCGAGTCCAAAGCAGCCGAAGTAGCCCTCTTGAGAAAGCAAAAAGAAGCAGCCGGTATGAGTGCCATGGCCGCCGCATACGGAGATATGAGCAAGGCTATGGGTGGTCCACAAGGACTCATGCAATACCTCATGATCGAACGTGGTATTTACCAAGACCTTGCCAAAGCCAATGCCGAGGCTGTTCGTGGTTTGAACCCCAAGATGACGATCTGGAATACTGGGGCACAGGCCGGTGGCAATGGTGAAGGCAACTCTGCTGAAGGTCAGGGAACCGGTATGGGTGGTATGGATAGTATTCGTAACATGTATCAAATGCTTCCACCACTCATGTCCACCATTCATGAGCAGACAGGCATGACTTTGCCAGAATGGCAATATGGACGTTTGGGACCAGTACCTGGAGAGACTCAGGAGGTTACGAAGGCCAATGGTAAGACCAATGGCACTAATGGACATAGATAAGCTGTTTATGAGGAACTCGATGCTGGTTGTAAGTTTCAAAGCGACTCAGATCATAAGGTGTTGGAGTTATTGGAGGTTTTGGATTATCCCCGGCGCTCGGAAGCATAATGAGTCTCTTTCTTTTTTACAACATTGACCGACAAGTCTCTTAAAGATAAGTTCAGTCTTTCAGCGTTTCATTATTCCGAGGTTTCGATCTCCGCGGGTGTGCTTTCTTATTTATGCATTAGGTTGGGTTATCACATAGAGTTGATCAAGTAGTATTTCGGGGGGTGGGGGTTCTCTGACACTTGTGGAATCGCGGCGTTTGGAGGGTATTGATGTTTCTTATTCTTCAATAGCTTGTTTTGTTATCTTAGTCTTCCCTTCCTCTATTAATGTCAATCCGTCATAATTAAATCCTCAACATGGGTTTTACTCTCCGGTGGGTGTTTCCCATGCTTTTTGGACAAATTTGAGATAAGGGAGCACGGGAGGACAGAATGATTACATCAAGGGAGGCGGACTACTGTAAATTATTTCACGGATGTTAATTTTCAACTAATTTTATCATCTTCCTGTTTCCCATTATGTTTAACTGTCTGTGAATATTATACTTTGCCTGTAGACTTTATGCGAGAAAATTTGAGATTAATATGTGTAATTTTGGTAATTTTCACTCTGTAGCCATCAAATTTCTCCGTACTGCGAAGAAGCAGTTTTAATTATGATATAGCTCTGACTTCGTCATTGTGTAGAGTTCTAAAATATACACTCTGCATTTTGAACCTCTTATCTTTCATCATAAGCCCTTGTCATTCGACCATATTATTTTCCATGTGAAATCAATACACGTGGGGAAAGATAATTGGGCCATTCCCGTCTTTGCTATAAAAAGTGAAAAACTTTTTCAATATCCAAGTCGATATTCCATGCAGTTGCGTCAAAAGCCCCAGGCACAGACCCGCTCTGCAACTAACATAGCGAAGTTTTATGGGATTGCTTTAGGCACAGGTTGAATTTTGTTGGATAAGTGTGATTGGAAAGACGGTTGCTTTCAACGCAGCTCATCGCGGTTGTTCGTGTGTGATCTATGGTGATATACAGTGTATTCCTATCACAAGATATTATGGTAGCTTTGTCTAGAATCAGAGAATTGTATCGAAACAGATTTAGCGCGGGTGATTTGGTGATATTTGGTGATACTGGGAAGAGAGGGTGGAGAGGGTGGAGAGGGCGAGATGGGTAATTCCCGCCATTTTGACAGATCTATCCCAGACCATGCGATGATTCATACTCGTACGATAAGGGCAAGTTTGCAGAATATGCCGCGGACCTCTCGAGGTGGTAAGAAGGGGTTTGTGTTTCCCTATATGAGTACATAGCTTCTCATAGATAATAATGATCAAGAACAATTACAGCCATAATAGATTAAAGTTCTTTGACACTTGTCAACCAAGTTGATACCAACACTAATCCAGTGTGAGATACAATGCATCAATGTTTCAGCCCTCCAGGTTGTACTGCGTAGTCTTGGTTTAGTAGATTATGGTAGGAATATAGAATTAACCGGTCTCCCTCACGGAAGTTGGAGTTTTATTCAAGAGAGGAAAAAGAACTTATCAAGAAAAGATGCTACATAGGTGTCATTCTAGGGACAACAGGTTAAGAACGGCGACGACCAAGCTTTGGTTTGAATCAGCGTTCCATCATTGTAACCTGACCGGAGTCTGAGCCAAGCTTGAAGTAAGACTTACGAAATTAGATCGAAGCTTGAATCTATCTTTAGTCGAAAGTAGAAATTCAGCCTTCTTTCATTGCGCGAAGGAGGTTTCAATGTTACTTTTTATCTTGACTCAGTTCTTCAGCTCCTGAACTGTCAAAAATGACAGGTGAATCGTTCGAATCAATTCAGCCTTTTCAAAGTAAATTGAGTTGTGTAAGAATTGGATCTTTTCCTTTTCTCCTTGTTTGCGTTTACCCGAATGCAGGAAGGGGGTAAGTGAAGAGGTGGTTACTAAGCGGACTTTACAAATTCCCATGGTAAAATTGAATACAAATCGGAAGTATGACGTCCAAAATAGCGTAAAGGTAGTGGGCGGAATTAAGATGATACCAGCATCTGATTGGAGCATGATCCAAGATACATACCTCATCTCCACGTGATAATCTAATGTCTCACGGATGGTAAGAGAGATGATCTCCTATAACTCCACTTATAAATTAGCTAATTCTAAGAAAAGAACTTCGGCCTGCCCTTTCCGTCATTCACCGCTGATTTTCACGGGCAGAATTCCTCGGTCAATTTCCATTTAGGGAAGCGGTGAGCCTTCATTCCTTGAAAACATAACAACCACAGAGCCCGTTCCTTTAGACATCATGATAGCTGGATGAAGGCTTGCATTAGATACGCAGTCTAGTGAATGAACATATAAAAAATGTAAATCCTTCAAAGAATTCAACGTTTGAAATTCTTGATGCAATGCGGCAGTTTCCTTCATTATCAAAGCACAGCCTCCTAGTGTCAAAGCTAAGTTGGCTTCGCCACCGCCGGTGTGGGTATCCGGTGTTCAGTTACCACTTGCCTTGACCGAACCACCAGCACCGGCAATCATTTCCGCTCCATGTCCGCCCCATGTAAATAAAGATCCATTTTCAACTACATTCCTTCGTGTTCTTCGTATACTACATCACGATTTCTGGTAATAAATACGCTTAACACTCCCATCTTTGATGCTATCCAACTCAATGTCCAAACGACGAGCTCATACCAAGTCTTCAAATGGCTGCACGCAATGCAAAAGAAGACGGGTGAAGGTTAGTCCCCATTACTTTACTTGTTGCCAATGTTTTTGCTTTTCACTCTCTGTTCTTTTGAAGCACACTTCCTGCTTGTATCAGGCTTTCCAATAGTATAGACTGTAGTCCGACAACAAGAGGCTTGAGATTTCAGAATTCAAACAGCACGTCTCAGTAATGTGAATTGCTGAAATCACTTCAATACTGAACTGCTTTTAAATATGGAACTACTCCGGGACATCAATAGCCTGCATCTAGCCCACTTGTCGGAACTACTCAATAATCTGTTCGGGATGTTCGGATTTGACATTTGACTTGTTAGATTTTTAAACCGAGCTATCGCTGATATAAAAAATTTCAGTGCGACGAAACACGACCGTCATGTGCAATTTGTGCAAGACGGAGTGAACCATGCAGTTACCTCTCGCAGCCATCGAACCAGACACAGAGCAATTTTTCTGCTGGGTCCTCGGTTCAGTCTTCACCCACAACTTTGAAGTTCGAAGACGATAACATTAGAGCTCTAGAGCTTAGATTGATGCATCAGTACTCAACCTCTACATCCATCATACTTTCCAAAGATTCGAGAGATGCATTGTTTTACTGTGATGTTATGGTCAAACACGCAATCGAAAATACATTTCTGCTTCATGCCGTCTTAACCTCCGCCGCTATTCACCTGTCGACTGTTGAGACTGAAAAATCACAATATTGGGTCGCTACTGCATTACAGTATCATAATCGAGCAACAGTTGGTCTCAATGAAGCCTTGCAAAATTACTCATCTGCTTCAGATGCAATAGCTCTCTGTTCCCTGACCATGGTTATAAATTCTTTGTCATTGTCGACAGAGAGGTTTGGGAGCGAAGAAATTGACCCTGTGACTGACCTGATTCAAACACGCAAATTACTTCAGGGGGTCACAGTCTGCTTAGACCAAATAATAGGAGGTGACCTGTGGGGAGGTTCTTTTGAAGCTTGGAGGGATCAACTAATTCTAAAGTCCTCTAATCCGAAAGACACGATCCATAGGGACCTTCTCACACATATTGATAACAAAAATTCCATTTTTGGGCATATGGGTATATTTCTGAGCCAGCACGCAAAGTTCCCAGAATATCAAACCAGAAATGATGAATTGCTACAGTATGTACAAATGTCATCTGCTCTTAAAAGAGGTCTCATAGGCTGTTCACTGACTTGAAACATCAGGATTGCACTGCATAAGATGAATGAAATGGCTACCTACATAGCTTCCATTGAAAGTGAACATAAGAATGAATATTTAAACGCTTGTACATCACTCTTCACGTACACGGAACTTCTCCACACAGATCAAGCTGCTGCCATCATAGCTTGGCCATTGGCAATCAGCGATTCTTTGATGTCTCTTTTGTTGAACAATGACGACATAACAATGCTAATATTCATGCATTATGGAGTAGTGCTATATATAAGCACTATGCATAGTTTCTCGAAAGGCGCCGGAAAGCATTTGGTAGAAAGATTATCGCTATCACTCGAGGAAAAACGTCCGGAATGGATCGAGGTGCTACTATGGGCAAGAACCTCTGTTTCACAGGGTATTTAGGTTTTATCTTTTCGTGCTCGATCTACCCATCGCGGAATTATCCTACGAAATTTTTGTATTATAATTTTACATTCTCTTGTCATGAGTAACATTAAAAGTTCAATAAGAATAACTATCTCTTCGGCCTTCCACTAAGGTCGAAGATGAGGAGTAATAAAGTAATAGAAAACGATAACTCATCGTCAATCCATGTTTGCTTATGCAAACACATGGCTACACTCATCCATTTTCAACCGTTGGTTATGTACTTTGAGAGTACTTCAATATTGAGCTTAATCATGAATGTTCCAACAGCTCTTGTCCCTCAGTGTGAAAATTAACCCTCTAATCTTTTACTTTAAGACTTTGTAACAAATTTATGCATCCGGATTCAAAATTATCGGCTACAGTAGCGGAAAACGAGTAGTCAGACTGAGCTAACTTGACCTTTTGACATGCAGATCGAATAGCCCGATGCGTCTTTGGTCATATACAGATTCCTACCCTACCAAGGTACATTCTGCCAAGTAGAAAGTTTTAGGATACGTTGATAGAATTAAAGATGATAAAAATTGCCAAAGTGAGTGTCTTATTAATATCTACGTATCTTTATCTTATGATTATCAGTTGCATTTTCACAAAATGACTGATATTCAAGCACAATTCACTTGGCAAGAGGTCCAGGTTTCTAGCTTGACAAAATACGAATAAGTTCAGACCGGACTTATAATAAGAATACTTGTAGTCCTGATTTATGTCATATCGCATATCTGTTCTCAGTATCACACATTGCTCGTGTCGGAAGAAACTTGAACGAAACCATGCCGGCTCAGTAACAACTTGCGGAATTGGCCATTCGAAGTCTTGAGAGATCTTTTGTTGCACATCTACATTCACGTTCTACAAGCTTCATCCCGACAAGTTGAAAGCCCATAATCTAGACTACTAGAAATGAAAAACTTGGTTGATGAACCGGCTCACATCCAATTGCTTAGCGCGAGCATATATGACCGGCCTCTACGATTCGACCATTCATGAGGACCCAAATGGCTTTGTTGCATATCAGTTATCCCGTATCACAGACTATATCCTTACAAGTTTATGATTGGCAAGTTGGTATTCAAGCTTGAAGAATCCGATTCATTAGCTAGTTCAATAGCTCCGAGCATAGAGCACGTCATTGGTATTTTCAATGCAGCCACTCATAGTTTTCGAATCACTATTGTTGCACATCTGATAATTCAAATTACAGGCCTCACCCATACAAATTATGGACAATGCTGTGGAGAGTAAGGTTGAGAGACAGGAGCCAGTTGCGGAAACGTAATAGTGAAAATACTGATTCTAGATTCTGGTACAAGCATGCAAATAAGGTTTTCTTCTACTCACTGGCTGCGACACTGGTCACTATAATTTAATTGTTGTACTTGAACGGTAACTATTTCAATTACAGAAAAACTACCAACAAGTGAACAATTCATAAAACCCTGG
Source organism: Botrytis pseudocinerea (assembly GCA_019395245.1). Classification (NCBI taxonomy): domain Eukaryota; kingdom Fungi; phylum Ascomycota; class Leotiomycetes; order Helotiales; family Sclerotiniaceae; genus Botrytis; species Botrytis pseudocinerea. The sequence goes on along the minus strand of JAHXJK010000184.1, from coordinate 1,521,614 downwards.
TTGTAAAGTGTCGTGATCTAATTTCCTAAATCGATAGTCGCCGTAGCAGCAGTCATTAATTCCTGGTTAGAAAGCAGCACAATCTATCTTTGTAGGGTTCGAATGTTAATTGTAGTCTTCAAAAACTTTAGAGAAACTCTTATGCCAGTCATTTGGGAATTTTCTAGTTATAAATTGACTTGAGATGACCCATTCTCTTCCAATAAGTATCAGTATATATTACTAATTGTTTGTTAATTAGGATAAAAGTTGAGTAATTATTCCGTTTTTAAGGGAGGAATATAGAGTATGACTGAATTAAGAAGTTTGGGCTTTTACTATTGCCTTGGTTTCTGGGGGGAAAAAGGAATGTGGTCAAATTAGGAAACTCTAGGTTTTGAGAAACATATTTGGCAGTCAACTTATCTTGATAGAGACAGAATAAATAGGTCCGAACTCAAATTAGATCATACCTTCGGGCTATAATATTTACCAAATATTCCGGTACTATGCATTCAAGATGCTGAGTTTTATGGATTATCGTAGTCTTCCACTTAATGATATATGGATTAGTAGTTAGTGGTGAACTTAGATTTACGTTCATCATGAATAGATCCATCCAGATGATGAACAATTAGTGGACAGGTTGCTGTTTCTTTTATATTCCGTGACTTAATGTCATTATCTCACTAGTGCTAGCGTGATGTGCTAGGTGAATATGTCTGTGATGCGCCAAAGACTAAACTAAACGACTTTTCGCACCAGGGCTAAAACCACTTTACCGAAACATCATTATGCTCATTGAACTGCAATTATTATTAGATATAGGATTTAAAATCAATGAGTAGATGTGAAAGTTAGAGTGATATAGATATAGATGGAGTGCATTGTTTAAATTAATATAAGAATCAAAATTCAGTGAAGGCCAGTGGACCAGATATCCAATTTTCCCAAGCATTTCCTTGCATTTAGACTCCCCTTGTCACTTATCCAAATATTCAGATACAGTGGAATCCGTTACATTTCCCCCCAAATTTCACTAGTCCTCTTATCTGTTATCCAGATACGCAACAGTTCCCAAAAGATGCCCCTAGAACCACACTAGAAAAGCAGCCCATCACAATGACTCTCTTATCTCTTATCCAGAAGTGCAACAGCTTCCCCAAATCCTCCGTCGAAAAGCAGCTCATCATACCGAACCTCTTATCTCTTATCCAGAAGTGCAACAAATTCCCAAATCCTAGATTTTCTGGCTCAATCGTGACTTTTGTCTCTAGCTTCCCCTCTTCACCAATCAAAACCTTCTATTCTATGTTTTCAAAGAAGTAACTCAATAGGGTAATATCCAGAGATTCAAAATTATCATCAAACATTAAGATTCGAGAATCCCGATTTTCCTAGCTTCTACCCCTACTTTATAGATAGAAATCCCTCCTCCCATTTCATCAGCTTAAGAATTACTAAGCATTAATAAATCTTTATGCTATATTCCTCTAGACTACCATCCTGATATGCAACAAAACTTCCTGAGAATGGTATCCTATAATGTCGATTTTAAAAAGTTCTTTCAACAAAATGTGAGTTGAGTGAGTGAAGAGACATAATCCTGGAGTTTAAAATCGGCAGAATACTGATGATTGGAAGTGTGCTTCCTGTCTATCTATTCTGTCTGAGAGAAATGGCATGAAGAAACGACGTACGAGCCGAAACTCGGGTTGCACTTGTTCATAAAGATAAAAGAATTTTAGTCAAGTAATATTTCCTCCAAAACTCCAACACTCTTCTCTTGCTCCACCTTCTAGTCTCTCTCATAGTTCACTTCCCAGTATCTCCTACTCTTTAAGTCAATCATGAAGTCTACCGAACCGATTCATTCAATAAATTAACCTTACTTCTCTATACGCTTGACCGTAAAGAACAGAAGCTCATCTCTCGCCAGCCCAAGTATCAAAAGACACGAGAGTATATATCCCCTTCCCTTCTACCGAAACATTTTAGAGATGAAAAGATTCCCCTTGCCCTCTTCAACAAACTCTACTTTTGAATGATCAACATAAACCACACCAACCATCCCACCATCTCCAAACATGTCAGGATACCCCCATAAGATCCCAGCTATAGATACGCAACAAAAGCCATGCCATTCCCTCACAGAGCCATGAGTGGATGCTAACAAATGCACTAATCGCACTTGTCAAAACCAGCGAGGGAGTAATCCGTACCGGCTTGTAGACTTCCATACAGTGATCTCCCACTTGTCAGGATACCCCCGTAAAAGCACAGATGTAGACGTGCAACAAAACTTTTCCTAGGCACCTTCTCCCTCTTATAAGTGGATAGATAGGTCTTGGATCATATCAAAACACCAATTCGCAAGTTCTAGAGTTAGGAAGCGATTCTTCTTCTTCTTCAAATGCCCCGAACTAAGCAGCCGACCCAAGCAGGGCCAGTTCGATTCATGGCCGACATGATATCTCTATTGCTATTTTCTCACAACCCCAATAGGGCAGTATTGATATCCCAAATTCACAATAGAGATCGCCCATTCCCCATTCATTTAATCATCATAATCCACACCAAATAAATCCAAACATATTTACTTCCATTCTCTGTCCATCACCACAGCACACCTACCAATCAATTTCAATTCAGTAAAAGAAAAATTCTTAAATTTCATCACACGCGTCAAGCGTACGATTACACCCTTTTGAAATTTAAAAATAGTTCATTCGCTCTTACTAGCCACAGCCAACTAGAAATCCTTAGACACAGTTCTAGTTTAGCACTGACCCTCACCATCGAGAATCCACGCTTTAGACTTTGTGGCTGAAATTCAGTCATGCAACAATCAGGAACTTTGATAGTTATCAAGCCACAAAAGATGAAACAAGCTGCCTCTAATGCACTAAAAGCTATAGAGGTCAGTGTTCCTAGTCATGGAGTGCTGGTACTGCCTTGGCACCATAGAAATTTGAAGTGAAAATCACAGACACATTGGCAAGTAAGTAGAATCATAGTAAGAAATGGAATACTGAGAGACATAGAACAAAGATTATTTCTCTCATATTAATATCGACCCAAATTCTTATTATGTAATCTCATGCCACTTCATGCTATCCACAATTCCTCCACTCCCTTTTCGATTCATTCCTTAATCCTCACTCCACCCCCGGAACCTCCATAACACCTCTACCAAAAAATTCCGCCACCATCCCGAACTTATCTCCACTTCTACCAAGCATATCCAAAAACAAATCATGCCTCTCAGCCGTCTCTTCCTGGCCTCTCCTGATCGCCTTGATCGTATCATTTTCCTTTTTACACGTTGGGCAGTCTCCTTCGACATTCCCTTCGTCATCATTTTTGAGACATCTTTGATGGAAACTATGTTTGCAAAGGAAATGGACCGTGGGAAGATCCAGTTGTGTGCCACAGAAAGAACAGCGTGTGGCGTTGAAAGTTTGAGGCTTGGAAGAGAGTTCGTTGATTTCTTGACGTTTGGTTTCTGTATCCGTACGGTAAGAGGTGATCGTACGACGATTGGTGGCTATTTCTTTGCGTTCACGTTCGATGGTTTGCTGGAGATAGGTTTTCACCATACCCATGGTAGCTACTGCGTTGGTGCTTAATGTTTGAATCACTTGCAGAGGTGCCATAAGTCCATCAGTGTCAATCTTTTCCAGTACTGCGTCTAGTTCATCTCCGGCTTCTTCGAGAATTCTTGGGTCTGATGTAAAGTATGCAAGAGCTGCTGGATATAACTGAGGCTCTTCAGGGCCATACTTCCGTAAAGCTTTGATAGCCCCGCGAGTGTCCTTTGCAGCAGCATATGATCGGAAGATATCGAAACGTAGACCAGCTTGTTCACGAACAAGCGTAGTGCCATCCTTGAAATCCGAAAGATGGGAAAGCAAAAGTACGTTGGAAATATCAATGGGAATATCTTCACCCTCAATAAGCTTTTTCGCTTTTCCTTCCCATTCTTCGCGATCACGTCCATTCTTTTCATTTGATTTATGCAGGTACATCTCAAACAAAGTTGTGTAAAGATCAATCTTATCACGTTCTTTCAAGCCCGGCTCTTTGAGACATGCTTCCAAGAACACTATGAATTCCTCAGGATGGTCCACGAAGGAGGAGAACGCAGTCCTTGGTTGCGGCGGGTTGTAAGCCGGTGGCGGTGGTTCAATATCTTCAGCTACTTGACCGTCGGCCGGTGCAGCATTAACATTGCTTACAGTCGCAGGTGAAGAAATAGTTGAATTGTTCATAAAAGGGAGTGGAATCAAATCCCTCATGTTAGCAACAGCATTGACAGCGGCACCCGCGGCACCAGCTGCATACCCAGCATGCTGCACAGGGGCTTCCGAAGTAATAACGACATCTTTCATTGGCCTGTAGCTTCCTGTGTAGTAGTCAATAAAGACTTGAGTTGTGTCTTTCGGGCAATGCCCCAAAAGAACTCTGGCATATTTCATAAGAATTGGATAGGCCTATTGACGAAGTCAGCACATTTTGTAGTCATGAAGACGTGAATAACCTTACGAAATCAGGATCCAATCGCCAAATATACTGTAGAGCTTCCGGATATCTTTTGGAGTCTTCTATCAATATATCTACTACTAACTCATGCTCACCATGCTTTTTCGCAAGGTAGGCAGCTTGTTCATAGTAACCGCCTTGTCTGCACATTGTAATAGCGGTTTCGAGGTCAAATTTCAGATCACCGGGAGATTTGATGAACTTCTCCAGTTTATCAATATCTTTTAATTTAGCATAGCAATTCAAAAGTAAAGTGGTATGATCGGCTGTTGCTTTATGATGTTCATGAAGCTCTTCGAGGTATTCAATCAAATTATGGATGCGTTGAGTATCAAGATACTAAACAAATTAGCCACAGCCTAACAAGAACACGGAAGTGCGACGTACTTTTCGGATAACTTGTGATGGCTCAGTGCTATCAATAGCTTTCAGATATTGTTGCATGGCGCCATCGTAGTCTCCTTTTTGATACAGGAAGTCTCCCGATTTTCTGAAAATCATGTTTTGCTGCTTAGAGTCCATACCAGCCTTTTGAGCCAAATTGATTGCGTGTACGTATAGATTTCTTTGGTATAGAGTCTCAAGTCTCTGTTGTAACGGCTTCTCATGATAACGATGTATCTACTATATCGTTAGCTTTGATCAAGATATCGACCAATACTACCAACCTTCCCATCTTGTGTTAACGTAAATAAATCGCCCCAAATCATAAACAGGTCTTTGACTTGCGAAACTAATGACTCCGAGTGGGCCACAAATTTTAGATCTGTATCCAATAAGGTGAATGTCGACGTGTTGAATAAATCATCTGCATGGGCCCCACCAAATCGCCGAATGGCACTGGATTTCGTCGCACTTGATGTAGCGGGGGGAGAGACTATCGCAACATAATCCCCATAAACTGCTACTAGGCTTTTTGTACCATCATAACCATAACACGAATTTCGACCGTCGACTCTATAGTAATAAATAGCATCATCTCGGACTACTAATATATCACTATTCTTTTTATCCACCGTCATGCATCCCACACCACATCCAGAATCTTCGACCGGTCTAGCTGATTGATTATGCGCTCTTCCTGAAATGACGAGCTTCACAAGACGTGAGGTTGTGGCGATGTACAAATTAACAAGTCGTTCTTCTTCTCGAAATGAAAGTCCGGTAATCGGTTCCTCGGATTCGTGTACTGTTCTTTGCTTCGCTCCCCTATCATGGATCAAATCTCCTCTTATGACGGTCACTGCACCATTTCCGAATCCCACAGCCAATTGCGAAAGATCATCCATTGCGGTAAATGCAGATATCTGGTATGAATTAGCGATCGATCCACATCTGCGGAGATACCACTGACAGGAAACTGTTTCCGCCCATTTTGGATACTCAAACTCGATTGACATGTCGGTAAGCCCGTCTTCTTCACAGGTTTGTCTAATGCCCATACTTTCAGAATCGGTTCGTGTGATAAATCTTCCTAAAATACATCAGTTCCTGACGTTGTATCACCATACGTTGACACGCACAGCTATTGTAACCAGCAACGATGTGCCTTCCACTTGTTTCATATGAGTTATCGACCCAACATCGTGTGCTTGGAATGTTCGCAGAATCTTGAAATTCGAGGACAAGATTCGCACAATGCCATCATAGCTTCCTATGAAGAGATTCTCGGAGCCGGAGCATACGCAGCTTATTTCGTTGTTCTCGAAGATGGATTTACTCTCATCATCTGGCGGTTTGACTTGGCTGACCTCGAAGAAATCGAACGTTTTCCACTACACTTTGTTAGTGCTGTCCAAATGAGATGGAAGAATTGAACCTACAGAAGTTAGAGCCATGTTAACATTTCGTCGCGTTCATAGCGGAATGTAGAAGTTGAAGGTATAGATAGAATAGCTTCGGTGAACACAAGGCTGGCTGCCGGGTGAGCTCAAGGCTAGTGCAGGCCATCGGTGCACGGACTTTTAATGTATGCATGTTTGTTTACATGTGGAAGGAACAACACCTCAATCTGTCAATCTGCATCTTATATTGCCGGCTTTCTTACCAATCATATGGATCTGCTTTTCTGCACAATTAGCCAAAGAAGAAGGGCGAGTACGATTGGAAAGTCACGCTCCATGATTGGAAGATAAGCTTCCAGTCTCCCTCCCCAAAAGGAGAGAGTTCTTAGGTCGGATACATGTCAAATAAACATCTACACGGCCAGCATAACGGTCGACGAGAATTGTACCAAGTCTTCCATCGATTTTGCCACCTCTCCATCTCGCCTTTCTTGCAATGATATCCTTGCTATGTCTTCATCGTCTATGCAATCTGCACATTGTGTGTGTCTGAAGGTGGAAGTATAGGTTTGTGGCATGCAGCCATATCTATGGACAAGGCCGATTCTGCCCTCAAAAATCTCGTCATACGGATAACCTGCAGCTACATTGGCTAGATCCAACTCATCTGTTCAAAGATTTGCCTCTGCCTTTACCATTGCTTCAAACTTCGCAATCCTCTCTTCCTTTCTCCGTGTTCCCTCCTTCTCGTTCGCTTTTCTTTCAGCCTCTTGCTCTAATTCCATGGGCGCTTGAATCTTCTTTGAAGATGTAGCTCTATGAACTCGCGTCGCAGACCCTCAACTTTCTATCCCATTGCTTCTCATTCTCATTCTCAATCTCTTGTTTCTTTTCACGTTCTTCTTCTCGAATCCAGAATCGTATTGCTTCATCTAAGTCCTTTCTCTCCTCATCTCATGGTGTTACTCGTTTCTTCTCAATCTTCTCACGGGCTCTCTCGCGATTCCGTATTCTCTTCTCTCTATTACTTTTCATATTAGCTTCGTGTTAGCTCCATGCGATATCACTTTCAGCTCTTTCAAGACCTTCTCGCTCCTTCTCCAGTCTGTATCTCTCTGCCACTTCTGGTGATCTACTTGGTAACCATCTTTTTAAGTTACGCCTCTTTTGATAGCTTCTCAAAAAGTTCGTTTCGTCAGATGCACAGTCGGCTGGTTGCCATGTTCCTTCTAGCCTGTATGGCATGAAGAGCCAATCTTTGCCGGCTCAAAGTGTACTGGCACATCGAGGTGATGATGAGAAACGATGCAAATTTTATTCGAGACAGGACTTTCAAATTTGGCAGGGTCAGTTATTTCTCGACGTGTGCTCGAAAGCTTTTCGTGTCTATGTATGTCTTGTTAACAAGCATATACAAAATCGAAACGACTAATGATTTTTGTATTGAACTGTGACTCACGAAAGAGAATTTAATGTTCGAGAGAAGAAGAAAATCTAGAAATAATTTAGGATTGTATTGTAAACCCGAGTGGTGGTGCTGTCTTGGGGATCAAATGGATTGATTGGGACAGGTCAGCTTGATATTTGTGAGGAAAGATTGCGAACTGCGAACCGCTTATGGTGAGGATATTTAGTGTGTATATTATCGCTTTGGTGCCGGGAATTTTCTGCACGGAAATTTACGAGAGAAAGAGAGTCAACAAGAGAGATATGAGAAGGAACTTGAGCATAAGAGAGCGCACATCAGTTTGTGAATTGGCAGGTGATCTCGGAGTGAACAGCTATTAACACTACCCACAAGTTCGCTGGTGAACATTAAACAATCAAGTATTAGAGTACCATGTGTCTATGATTTGAACCTCATCAATATCTTGTCACATCCATATAAGTACCATCTTCTATACTGATACCATCTAGTTTGACCGAATACTTACACAACTGGAATAATCCACAGTGCAGACCTTACATTCCTCCTGCCACTGATTCACGATCCCATGCACACTCTATATTTCACATCCAGTTCGCGGACTATTCACACACAAAACTTTCTCATGATTCCGCTAGGATCGATATACACACAAACATACAATTCAAACCCACCAACCCACCCGTACTCTATGCACCAAACACCCAACCCCTCGTTCTCCTCCACTACCACCAACCCAAACTCCCCCCCCCCCCCCTCAACATAATCCCCAAAATCCAACTTACCACACCATCATCTCTACCCAACCTCCTCTATCATACATTCCACATATTCCATGAATCCCACTTCATAAAATCATAAACCTCGAACATCACCAATTTCCACCACCAAGAAATGAAAAGAAAGCCAGCTATCATTTTACCTAACCAGAAGCCTTCCATATAAACCATCATGACTCCAGCCTCACTCCTCTCCTCTTGTTTCCCATGTACACATATACTAACATCTAGTACCTGCAGATACAATACCAATTAGACTATTAATATTGACTGTATTGATCCCACCATTTTACACCTAGACTCATCGTGGTGGGGGGAAGTAATAAGTGTAATGTGTTGTTATGTAAAATCTTGTATGCCTACAACTCATTTTGGGTATTCATCTAAAGTGTTGCACGAGGTTGGAAAAAAGTTATGGACTAGAGCTTAATGACACGACATTATAGTCAAGGTGTACAGCCAATGTATTGAATTCATCTAGGTAGTTTATAATCTGAATCACAGATTGAAAAAAAGAGCTGCCAAAGCAAGAATGCACAAGGAAATTATCCATTTCTGTGACGCTATTCCTCAAATACAATTTGGAAGGTGAGCGACCCATCCTCGCTCTCATCATAAAAACCATTATTTGTGGAACTCGTTGGTCATCTCTCCACTTCACTCCTATGCCCAAACCACCCCACCCATCTGTAGAAAAGAAACCCCAGCTAAAAAATCGCAGAAACAAAAGCATGAGGAAGGAGCAATAATACAATCGACGTAAGCGTAAAGAGGGTAGTTGGTGCAGGGTGTGGAAGTATTCTCAATATGGTGCTTCATTCTCGTAAATATCTCTACAGACAGATGAGATTTTTTTACTGAAATGTGATTAGCATGCTATAGTTTAACTCAATAGACCTCGACACCTACCAAGATCTCGTCATCCATGTTTGCGTCTCCATTGGTAGCTGGCTCAGCAGCAACGTTTGTAGCTTGAGCATCGGTACTGGTCTCTGCATTCGCGGCGTTTCCACTCTCCCAATAATCTGCCATCTCCAAATCGAGCTCTTCAGCGGTCTTCTTCTTAGCTGGGCGAGCAGTAGTGGCACCGGCACCACCACGGGAGCCTCTCTTTCCTCCTCTCTTGGCACCTTGATCCTTGCTGTTTGCTTTGTTTGGAACAGCAGACTTTGGTTGTGATTTTGGCACGCTAGTAATTCGGTCCGTAAGTCTCTTAGCAAGTTTCTCCTCCATAATGCTGGCGGCCTGGGCGTCAACGAGAAGTTGGACCTATTAATAGTAAGTGAATGAGCTTGAGTGTCATAATTAGTGATGAAAAATTACCCTCAATGATCTGTTGTCAACCTTGACACCATTAAGCTTGGATACAGCTGCAGCAGCATCACCTTGACGGTGGAAGGTGATATTGGCTTCGCCACGGCTAGCTCCGTTTGGACCATAGACTAGTTGAACGCTCTTGGTGTGCAATTTTGCTTCGTGGAAGTATTCCTAATCATTGAAAACACATGGTATTAGTTACTGAAAATGAGGCACGGCAGGAAATTTCTTCGAAGTCGGCAGTCCACATAGAAAAAGGGCATTCGCGATATTCCAAAAGGGTTTCCGTTCCGACACCTCTATGGAAAACAGCCAGCGAGCGAGCGATCAGCGTTAGTGATACTATCAGTATGCTTATTTGAAGAACAAATTCGAACTCGAAATGAGGAACAATCAACATGCTCAATCGGTAATATTGATTGTTGTATCCAATCGATGCGTCTCTGTCAGAGATGTTCAGGTGCAAAACGTCAAAGAATCATAAAATCCATCTCATAAACACAAGATAGTTACGACTGCTTCTCCATGGAGGAAGAACACATTCTCGGAACAAGCCGCCAGAAAGACAAATGCTGTGCTGTGCTGTGTTTGCTCTACCACTCTGCTCGCTGGATCTTTCTGTCTTGCCTTGATTCCTCTGAATTCTCTCTATTACTCTTGCAATGCAATGGCATGCCAGTCATAAAATATACACCATCATTCGCCTGCGCCAAGTTCGAAATCAGGAGCTTGCCAGGCAGCCTGACGAATTATTGGTCTTATGCAATCTGACGAGCTTAACTTCAATCCTACCAATGCATCAAGCGATTTGCGAGCAAAGGTATGAAGAAAGACTTTGTGATGGGTAATAGGAATGGGTCCTCGTAAAGTCAAGGCCTTAACCACTTCGGCGAATCAAGAAGAGGCGTATAAAAATTTCGATAAAAGTTCCTTCAAGGCCATAGACCTTAACGGCAACATACCTTGATCTGTTGTTCTGTCACATCATATGGCTGACGTAGAAGTCGTTAGCATCTGGGCCTTGAGTAAAATGCGTCGATATACATACCAAGTTGCTAACCACAATACGAGATGGGGCATTTCCACCAGAAGGACCAGCTGGAGCAGGTTTAACTGCTCCCTTAACTGGCTTCTTGCTCTTGGATACACCTCCAACTGGAGCTGCAGTGGCGTTGCGACCACCTGGAGCACGTCCACCACGACGACCGCCGCCACGTCCACCACGTCCAGTGCCTGCTGCTCTTTGGGTAGCAAGGATCTCATCAAGAGATTGACCGAGTTTATCAGAAGACATCGTTAAGTTTTTTTTGGGATTGGTAAGTGAGAAATTGGCTGATTATGGATCGGATGGTTAGGTTCAAGTAAGATAGAAAAAGTATTGACCGAGTATGAATTGATCAATCAATTTCGAAGATGGGAAAGAAGCTAGCTGACTTTAATTTCTGATGCGCTGAAATGCGTTCTGTGAGGATCAGGCTTTGGCTGAAGACGCGCCTGAAGGTGTTGTTGTTATGGCAAGGGTAATTTGCGATTTTCCAAAGCTGGATAGAGTCGCAGATTAATGAAGTTGATTTGTTTGAAGAATTTGAAGACTGAGAAAGTTATGAATAGAAAGTTGTTGAAGTTCGAGTTGTTGATGGGTTAATAAGTCGAAAGTGTCCGAAGTATTTGTTTGTTCGTTCTTGAAAGGAGTTGGGAGGAAGGAGGCTGAGTTTACTTTGCGACACGATTTGACGCTAGTCAATGGTTGAGTCATCAATTCTTTCAACACATGACTTTTCTAACCAATTTGAGTTTAGATCGAGTAACGTAGCTTCTCAGCTGTGCCCAAGTGAATCCTTTATGAGAGACTTTGGATGATTTTTTGATCACAGTTACACGTAGGACCTTGAAGTTCAATTCGATTCATGACGATACGATACGATGCAGCTCTTCATGTCATTGCTACGAGGACCTAGGGAACAAGAGACAGATACATTGTGACGTTACATGTGGGTATGTATGTAGGAACTGCTTCATATCTTTATACATCAAGATAAATATGATATAGCGAAATTGAGCCTGGTCCAAATGGGTTTCGATACTATATTCTCAGATATCCTGTCCTTTTTCCATATCACAATTTCCTTAAACAAGCATTCGATTTCCTACTCGATCGACCAAATCTTCAGTCAGCAAAACAATCCTTGATTCATGTTTGAAATCCATATAATGAATACAGAGCGCGAGATTGCACCTCAGCACAGCCTTATGATGAATTCGATACGTTGGCTCTATGGGATGGAGAATCAAAGTATGGAAAGAAACGCCCAAGAATTTTCCGAATGGTTTTCCACTGGCTTGCTAGCAACATCTGTCCAGCCATCCGCCCCTAAAACTCCAGAAAGTACAAATGCCCAGAGCGTTGTGGAAATATGTCATACACAGTCACCTTTCTGTCCCAGCTTCCCTGTGGCCACATACATCCTGCTTTGTGGTAAAAGCAGACATCCTCCCAATTCAAAACTATCTCTCCCAATCATCTTCCTGCCACGTTTGCTTTGCTGTCTTGAGATGTAGAAGTGGAGCTAATTTTGCTCTCTGATTTGGGCTCTTCTGCAGAATTGATTTCGAGGATGTGGTAAAGAACAATTAATAGCATTGCGGCTGAGCCAAGGAAGATCGCGAGGCGGTAAAGTTCATCGTCCGAAATCATCTTGTATAGTTCTTATTTGAATTGCGATTCGTAGAGGATATCGAAGGAGGCCACGTAAGGTCTTTAAGAGAGAAACGATGAGTAGACTAAATAACCATTAGATTTTATTCCCTTCTAACTAGTAAACAAACAAGAGATTTCAAAGGATCATACCACGAAGCTTCGATATCTACATCAATTGCACTTGATTGTGATTTGCTTTGAAGCTGTTGATTCAATGTAAATCAAATAGTTCGTGTCGCAACAGCTTCGCGGCTTTCATGTAAGGCCAGCTTGATGGAGCCAAAGTCAAAGCTTCACTCCCCTACTAGCCCCATTCGCTAAAGTAGCCATTAAATTTTAACCCCACCAAGATCAATCAAGTCCTTGATTATGATGATTTTGATTTTGATTTCATCACCAGTCTAAAAAATACTACTATTTCTTTACCCGCCCATTAGGAGAATACAAACACAGTCTTTTCCGCATATCGATACCCCTCCATTGAATCTGGTGCGTACCTGACCATCGATTGAATCAGCCATCTATACAATACACAGAGTCTTGATCGTCAACTATCCGACAAAATGCCTCCAAAGAAAGGAAAAGGCCAACCGGATCAGCCTAAAAAGGCGCCGGCCACAGTGGCCGACAAGACTTTTGGAATGAAAAACAAGAAGGGAGCCCAGGCGCAAAAACAAATCGAGCGAATGCAAACTTCGTATAAAGCTGGAGGCACGCCTGATGAAAAGAGACGACAAGCCGAGAAAGAGCAACGAGAACGGGAAAAGATAGCATCAGAAGCGGCAAAGAAAGAGGCAGCTGAATTATTCAAGCCTGTACAAGTTCAGAAAGTCCCATTTGGTGTCGATCCCAAAACAGTTCTCTGTCAATTTTATAAGAAGGGCCATTGCGAGAAGGGTAGGAAGTGTAAATTCTCACACGACCTTAACATTGAGCGCAAATCAACAAAAATTGATCTTGCGCAAGATCCCAGAGAGGCAGAAGCAGAGAAGAGAAAAGAAGAAACTTCAGACGATTGGGACGAAGAGAAATTGCGCTCCGTTGTATTATCGAAGAAGGGAAATCAAAAAACTACAACAGAGAAAGTTTGCAAATTTTTTATCGACGCTGTGGAGGAGGGAAAATATGGTTGGTTTTGGACATGTCCAAACGGAGGAGACAAGTGTATGTACCAACATAAGTTACCACCAGGGTATGTTACATCACTTCATTCAATTATCTATGCAATTACTGACCACTACACAGATTCGTCCTTAAAACCAAAGAACAACGTGCTGCAGAGAAGGCTCTTATGGATAAATCGCCTCTAAAAACACTTACTCTTGAAGATTTCCTTGAGTCCGAACGACACAAGCTTACTGGCACATTAACACCGGTTACGCCAGAGACGTTTGCTAAATGGAAAGCCGAGCGTATGGACAAGAAGGCTGGTGAAGAACAAGCCAGACTTGCCAAGGAAGCTACTGGTCGTGCTATGTTCGAGAAGGGAGATTGGGAAGCCAGTGGAGATGAAGATGAAGGCGATGATAATGAAGATGATGCATGGAATATGGAGAGAATGCGACGAGAGACTGAGGCTTTACGTGAGAAGAAGGAAGCAGAGCGCTTGGCCAACTTGTATGGTGGAGCAGCCCCAAGTAGTAACGAAGCTGCACCTCAGATTGTCGAACCTGTAGCCAACGAGGAGGGGGAAGCCTCCTAATTAATTCAAGACACGACAAAGAAAAAGTCATTACTTGAAATCAATTTTTGAATTTTAGCGTCATTCGAAATGGGAATGTGAAATTGGATTATGGGATTTACTTTGGAGATTTTGGATTCATCGAGAACAGTCCTCGAAATTGAGGCTCATAGGATACACCTCTGTACCCGCCGTTTCCTGCTACCACCACAAGAATCAATCTTTAAGAGAATTGGCATTTGCAGCCACATTAGGATCCGCTTTGAAAGAGAACCAATCATTACTGTTCCAGCTTGTGATATTTCCAGCACCATGGGTGATGGGTAGGTGCATTCGATCCAGGAAGATACAAATTCATGTACACTCAAATATGCACTCATTATTCCTCGCCCACCCCCTCCGAACTCCGAATCTGAATCACATTATCACTTCATCACTTCGTATTCCCAAACAACCTATTCAAAGTTTCTTCTCCCCGATCTAACAACAACTCTCTCCTCTCCCATCATTCTCACTATATTGATTGTTAGTCGCGTTTCAAATATCTCAAAAAGCATATTCATATCTCAAGAATACAAACTTACCCATCTTCTACATGTGTATAGCCAGAAACCTCCAGCATATCGCGCGTGAACATTCCGAATCCCGTTATTGCACCTAGTAGGATGCAGATTATGATATATCCTTTTGCAATTAGTATACGCTTCACGAGCAGGAATCTACACTGGAACTGGGCAGAATTGGGATGATGGGATTTTAAACAATCTTACCGTTACTATACATCCACATCATCATCACCGTATAAGAAATCGCAAACTGCACTCCATGAATTACCGCTCTCAAAACTTGCTGCCAGACTTCGGCTGAAATCCGTGCAATGGGCATCCAGTTCCACCTCAAGAATCCAAATCTATCCCCTCTCTTGGAATCGGCATTGTGTCTGAGGAGAAGTTTGTCCTCTTCGTCTTCATCGGCGGTGTCAAGGGACTTTTGCTTCTGTGCATGATACGCGTACTTGGAACGGAGATACCGGTCGTAGGTACGTTGATAACGACGGGTTGTTTCGAGGAGTATAGGGAGGAGGAAGGAAAAGAGACAGATGAGGAGGAATTGGATGGATGTGTGGACTTGGAGCGAGGGGTGGAGATAGCAGGTTGATGTGGTGTGGAAGTTGAGGAGCATCTAGGACGGGCTGATTTAGTATGGAGGTGGATCGTTTGAAGTTAGGGAATGTATGAAAGTGGCTCAATATGGAGGAGAAGCGGAGGAACTTACGGACATCTTACAGGGAGTATGGGACAAAGACATGTTCGCAGCGCTGGAAGACATGTCCATACCCATACCCATATCCATACCCATATCCATATCCATATCCATATCCATATTCATCTTGAATTTCTCAATCGCCTTGATAACTTGACCCGAATCACCACCTATTCTTTTCAATCAAAACGCAAAGTGTATCAGAGAAATCAGGAGCAGACTTGTGCAAGATATGATATTGTACGTCCTTTCTAATTTCCAATCCATTCTATGATCAACAGTCGGGATTTCTCTCGCACCTTGCTACCCACATACTGCTCAAACATGCGCAAACACGACCAAATCACGACTATCACATAAATCGGGGGTCTGATGTCTCAAAGTTCCTGATATCGATTAGTCCAGGGCGGGCTGTCAACGGGATGTGCCATGTGGTAGTATGAACCGTGACGCAAAAGGTCAAATGCGCTCTGGAACTATCGATTACAGTATTTAGTACTGCTATATACCTACTCACAACGTCTCTCAATGCCGAAGGAGGAAATCTCCCAATCGACCAAAATGCGCTCAAACTCGCGCAGCTAAAAAGTTGCGCTAATGTGCTCACTTCTCGTAGTAAAAGCTTGGCTTGCAGATTAGGTGTACAGAATGCATTAGTTTGCGTTGGGTGGATACTTGCTAGGAGCTATGAGTGAGATGTATCGACAAGACGGGCAGTGATGAGTTGGTGAACTGGGGGGTGGGTGAGGGAGTTGAGAAGGTTTCTTACTAAGCCGTGGTTTTGCAGAGCAGATGAGGAAAGACATGCATCTGCGTGTGGTTTGGGCTGCGAGTGGAAATTGGGATGGAAATGATATTATATACTTGTGATGGGTATTATAATTGAAAATGGGTGTTGATTCAAAGTATGAGAAATCGGTAAATGAGGTTTTGTTTCTTGGTTCTGGCTACCCTTTGATGTTCTTTCTATTGACATGCGGTGATTGAAGCTATCCACTTCCTGCGATACATTCATATTGAGCTTGCGAATATCGTCCGAAACGACCATTAGTAGATCACTACTCTTTACCCATTGAAACGAGACCGCCCATTCGAATCTCACTGCGCCTCATCAACATGCCCGTTATCGATTCCAAAAAATACGCCTGGTACTGTATCCCCACTTCTTCTTTTGCTTCTTGTTTTCCGCTCTCCCCTCCGCTCTCCCCTCTACCTCGCCCCTATTCACCTTCATTCAACTAATCCCAAGAATCAACAGCGAACCATGTATCCGCGGGCATAGAGCAACAAAATGTTCGCATACCAGTCGACTACAAGTTTTAGTACGGAAGCCCGGACGTCCTATGCAGAACTGTGCACACGAGTTTGGGGCATGTGTTTGTGGGAGAATAGGTGAAGTCGGGGAGGACTGGGGTGCTAATGGTGAGTGATTCTTTTCATTGTGGGGGGGTGGGAGGGGTGTATTGGTGAAATTCTCGGGTATGGCATAATGCTAATGAGAGTAAGGACCCAAAGAGATGTCGAAGCCGGTCGGTTATGACGCGAGAGAAACTTCTAACGTCATTGCTATTGTGGGATCGGTAGAGTCCCGAAAGAACGTCTTGAAGATTAAGAGCAAAAAGGGGAAGAAGAAAGTGAAGAAAGGTGGGACAAGTGATGTCCAGAAGAGCAAGGTCAAGAAAAGAACGAAAGGTCCCACACCATCATCCCAAAGCAATTCATGTCCACCTTCGATATGTAAAGTGTCGGGCCAGCAAGAAGTGATAGAACACAGCAGCGACACCCAACCGGAATCTATCCTCGACCCAACATATCCAAAAATACCCATCCCCAGCTCCATATCCATACCCGCTATATCGAACTTCCTCCCTCCCATCACAACACTGATTCCCCAAGTGCAAGATCATACAATCCCTACCCCCCAGATGCTGTATAATGATCATCCACCGAGTTTGATCTTCCATCAACATCAGAATGATCAGGCGAGTCTTAGAACGCCTTTCTCGACTCCATTCTTGCGATATTAGTGAATAGGATTTTCAAACAATACAAACTGAACAATATCGATTACTTTCCAAGATAGTGTCATGCAAAAGGAAACAAGGATAGAATGTGAAGCTTATATGATGAAGTTCGGAGTGTGGTGGAAACGTAAGTTTTCAGGAAAATTGTGGGGGTGCTAGACTGTTAGACCATTCTTCGTTCAGATCAAACTGTTATCACAACCCACGAGACAAATAGCGAGTGTTAAGACTATGAATTATTCAAGTCTCACAATCAAAGCCTACGAAGAAATCTTGTTTTCTGAATTATCAAATACCTGATAAATTCGGGTTTATATCTATACTTCGCTAGCCAATTTTGCTGTGAGCACGCTGTTGAGGTTTAAAACCACATCAGAAGTTCAAAACACGCGCACGTTTATACAAGCCAATTGAAGTCTTAGAATTATGGCATCTCTGACCTCCCCTTTACTCCCTTTTCCCACTCCTCATCAGCCCTGCAATCCTCGCATATTCTTTTTCGGTCAACGGGACGATAATACCATGGTTGCTTATCGATTGGACCACCCATGCACCATCTTTGATGTACATGAGAATTGGC
The DNA here is from genome assembly GCA_019395245.1 of Botrytis pseudocinerea. NCBI lineage: Eukaryota > Fungi > Ascomycota > Leotiomycetes > Helotiales > Sclerotiniaceae > Botrytis > Botrytis pseudocinerea. The sequence goes on along the minus strand of JAHXJK010000184.1, from coordinate 1,503,541 downwards.
GATAGAGGTCGTCAAATATGCCCGCTCATCATCCGTAAGTTCGACCTTTCTTAGAAGAGATGGGATCTCAAGCTCCAACTCCCATCTAGTCACTTCAAGTTGCCATAGTTTCTTGATTTCATAATCCATCTCCTTTTTGAACAATAGTTCTCTGTCTACTTCGACTTCAGCATCTCTCGCTTGAGTTTTAATGTTATCTTTCACAACCTCGTAAGCGATTCGTTCTTCCTTTCGAGTTTTTCTAATCGAGTTACGTCTCTGCGTCCTTGTGACCTTTCTCATCCGACCTGAATTCTTCTTCAATTCTTCTTCCCATCGCTCCTCACTCTTTGCTTTTTTTTCGTCTTGACGCTTACATTCCTCAAGAACTTCTATTTCTGTTCTCGTCAAATTCTCTTTTTTTGCCCTCAGTATTCTACGCCTCGTATCTTCAGACGCTATCCGTTTATTCGCGCATGTATCCAATTTATCTCTTTCTGTATTCCAAGGTCCAATCCTCGATTCCATCGTTTCTCGTACTCTCATACGTCTTTGGCGTCGACACTCAAGTGGAAACGGGTCCATGAGAGCTATTGAGGAAAGTCCATCTTTCATTCTTTGATCAATTTCGGATTGAGACACGGATTGAGATGGACCATAATCTGGTACCGAGGACCTAGGCAATCGCCCTTCAAATTCTAGCTCGGATAAACCTACACTTTTTTTCCTCTTATGTGAACCTTCCATTATGTAGTTGACTGTGGTTTGATGAGTATATCGTGACCTTGTGGGTACCAATTGATCTGCTCAGGTTGCGTGTGACGAATTCCTTGTCGTCGGTCAAAAGAAATGCTTAGAATACGTGCAGTGACTCGTATGTGATTTGTGTGGAGAATAGACTATTGAATTTCGTTCGACAGAATAATGAGCTGGTTTGTGTTTACTATCGGTCGAAGTATTGGGATATTTGTACTCAATGTTTGAGGATAGGAGTTGCGAAAGCAATGTGTGATATTATATGAAATACGTCCAAAATTGGGGTTGAAAAGTTGAAGGTTGCTATATTGATAATCTAATATTGTTTATTTGATGTTTTTGTATAAGAGACTTTCTCGAAATACATGTAGTAAATAGAGGAGAGAAAACAGGATAATTTGAAAGGGGAAAGAGCAGTGGGAAGATAGAAAGAAATTACGAAGAGAACTCATACCTCGCGCTTTCCTCTACCAAGTATTCCTCGAAGATGTATAGGAGATGTGGCTCTTAATCACACAATTTTCAATTGGGAAGTTCATCACCAATCTGGTTTTCAATTGATCCTTCTCCAAATCTATGGTTATCTTCTCAAGTCTGTACAAAATAGTAAGACGCAAACACAGCCATTTCAGTATATCATTTAGACTTCTAACTTTATATGACTACAACAACAATATTTCCTTAGAGCCAGAGGGAAGAAACATGATATGTCTCTTGTGAGCTGTAATCTTCACCCTTCATTTGACATCAGTTCCGTTATTCTTCCGAATTTGCGTCTTTGGTCCCTCTACTCTTATATTTCCCACTGCATCTGCACCAGCAACTCCTCGCACTTTTCTTGCTGTCTCTTTCCCTGCTCCTATCTACTGCATAGTCACACTCTAGAAGAATCATCGACACCAGTCATCACTCACATTCACATCAAGCTCATTTAAAGATTCATTTTCAAAAGTAAAAAGGTAAAAAGAACTATTCAAATTTCGTATAACAAAGTTAAAGTACACCCATATTCAGCGTTCCCATAGGTCCAGCCTACAGAAATCTCGATGAACACATCCATCTCTCTAATTTCTATCATAAATAGCCCTAAGGCTACGTTGCGCTTGTTCTTCCGTCATGTAAGAAAGTCTAGAATCATACTGACAGTCCTCGCAACAAGAGCCTCCTCGATCTAGGAGACTTTGTGATGTCATACATCTCTCGACATGTATCTTGGCATTTCTTGTGTTGCAATTTTCTCCTAGTTCCTGCAGCCAACGCTGTTCTTCCGCCTTTCTAGCTACCTCAAAGTTTCTCTCTAGAACTAGCATATTCTGTTCCGCTTCTGCTTCGTTTCTCTCCTGTGTCGATTTCGAATGGAGCTTAGATGTAAATTTATTTCCCCACCTGCGGGAATCTCGGGCTTGCTGGTGTTGAGTTTTGATAGAATTAAGTAGACTCTCTGCGGCTTCGTCTGTCGCCTTTCGCTCGGTATTCCATGATGTTCCTCTCTCCCTTTCGATAGCGACACGATTCTGCATTCGTCTAGCGTGTCTGGCAGCTTGTGTTTCTCTTTCTATCATTTCCTTGGCCTTCTGGGCAGGCGGCTTGTTTGCTTCCTTTCTTCGCTTGTTTGCAGATGCTTCATTCTCGATATCGTTCCATGAGCGTTGGGAGCCTAGGAGAGGGCCTGCATCGATACCTGGGTTTGGTGACTTGAATGAACTGGCGTTACTTCGAAGTCTATCGGCCATAGTGTACTGCTGTATGTAAGAAGAATTTTGATACGTCGAAGATTTATGTAGACTGCACTTAGTTTCTTGAAGTAGGGGACTTGGAAGCTTAATTATTGACTAATCGAGTGAGCTGTGAGTAATATTGAGGTACAAGTTGATCCAGATATGAATGTGTGTATTTATGATTCCGAGTGAGAAATTATTGATGTTGTTCATTGGGTGTCTCGCGTTCAAATAGATGTATGAATCAATTCCGTATAATCAATATCTGTTGTTCAACAGACATTCACACAATGAATTGTGATTTTGCAAGAAACTTTTGAACAAAGAACTTTCATTGTCCAAGTAATTCTAGTACAATTAGTCTTTGTTGCACAGAGAATTTTCGAAGAATCGATTTTGATTCTACAGAAAATAACCATTCAACATTTCTCTGTTATAGGGCTTTTTTGCACAATAGACTCTTATTTTACCGTCCACTACTGTACAACGAAAAACCTACTATGTACCGATAACTTTGTGGAGTCTCTGACTGCGCTTTATGTCCTCTCCCTGCCGCCCCAGTCACGTCCCCCTCCCTGATTCTCGCTTATCCTGTCATCATTCTCACAGATAGTTACTTTAACGTCACGTAGAGTATGTGATCAATCTCCCTCCTAAATTAAAAGTCACGCATTGATTTTTCAATATCTACTTCCCCGTAGAAGGATTGCAAATAGCACAATAAATGTTTCATGCCCTTAGAATCCGAGCCTGCGGACCTCATCCCAGAAAGGTCCAGCCTCATTCTCATCCTCACAGTCCTTGCAGTGTGCACCTCTAGAGTCGGGTTTTTGAAGACTGGGAATGCATCTTGAGAGATGCCTCTTTCTGATATCGTTGTTGATGTTTACGAGGCTTTGACGCGACCAAGTAACACCGTCTTCAGCGGGTCCTGTGTTTCGATTGTCGTAAGAGTCTGCAATCTCCAGCTCTTCCACCCAGCGGTTGGACTCCTTTTCCCACGCCTCTTGGAGCGTCTGATCTCTATCTCTCTTTTTGCCATCACTCTCTACCTTAGTAACATTCCATTTTTTCTCCGCCATAGCTAAAGCGTGATGTTTCCGGTCTCTATCATAAACACATTGCCTAATCTGCTCTAACTCCTGGGCTTTGTTCCATTCATTAGCGTTGCGTAGTTCTTTGTCTTCTAATTCTTCTGTCATCCATTTTTGGATTCTTTGCTCCGACTGGTTCCTTTCAAACCACCATGGTGTACCCCTACTACCCTCAACTACCTTTCGGGCTGCGCTCCATCTTTTTTTTCTACTTCTACGCTCCTTCAACTCCTTGAGCAATCTCTCTCGGGATCCCTGGTCGTGGTGCTGTTTTTCAGCTCCTCTCGAGCCATTATGCTCATCGCCCCGATGACTTGAATGCCTGTGGCGGTGATATCTTGTCATCATAAATGAATCGAATTTGTTGTTTGGCCTTGGTAACCGAGTGTTAAGAGTCTATGGTTGGAGAAATATAAGGACTCTAATGCCTTTGGCAATATATTCTGTGTCAGTACCGGCAACTAAACGTATGAAGCATCACATACCAATTTAGAATCTTGCGATTATAGAATAATATGTAAGCGTATAGTGTAACAAGTGTTGCCCTCGCTAACTCTGATTCTGTGATGTGCTAAGTGATAGTGGATTTCGATGCAACCTTTCAGATCAATAATATGTAAAAGAGAGAAAAAAGCAAGAACAAAAGGAAAACGGAAGTATATAGGTGTTCTAGTTGCGAATAGATTCATGTTTGATCTGATTCCGGTACTCATCACGAACGAATACAGTCATCGAGATTATTCAAATCCCATCCACAAAATGACTCTTTACACATTTCACACTTATACAAGTTTCCTTCGTGAAATAAAGAATCATTCTTAAAAAGAAGTATGCCATCGAAGAATTACCACAAAACCAATTCTCGACCATCAAATATTTTTGGAAACATCACATCGAGACATCAAACACTCATATAAGAAGACATCCCAATACAATCATCTACCATGATGTAAACGACACAATAACATCCAACATCCATCCACCAACCAAAACCAAGCCATAAGTCCCTCATCCCCATATAACAATCCGAAGTCCATACTCCAAATAACTATCAAACATTTTTTTTAAAAAAAACGATTCAAACTATTGAAACACTAGACTTCTATCAACATATCTTGCATACTAGCATAAGGGAAAAGACTTCCAAGATGGGAGTCCTTTGAAGCGTTTTACTAGTCGGCTATTGCTATTATTCTCACTATGAGCCCATAATAATTCTGGAACGGCGACAGAACATCACCCAAAAAGATCTCCTAAGGAAAGTATCTCCTGAATTGAATTGTCAATTTACCATGATTTGAAGACAGCTGTTCTCGACCTTAACACTCATGTACGTGTGTGAAATCACAAAAGATTGATGTGATTCGGATCATGATTAAACAAAAGCTACACAAGTGACTCGCATTTCTTCCTGTCTCCAAGAGTCCTTGATTAGGATTCGTCTCCTGGTGGCATCAAGCTGTTTACCATCCCTTAAAATCACCTATCCTGGTAGCTTAGTGATAGCATGGAATCTGCAATCTAAAAAGAGAAAACCACTGCGAATACACAATCCTGATAAAAATGCCTAAGCTATCAAGACCTTCTTAAATCCTACACCAAAGTCTTTTTTCTGCAAATGCTCTTTCAAGCACGTCCAGCAAACATCCTTAGGTACTAAGATTATGAATCTTTGAGCCTGTACGTTTATAACAGTAGCTGCTAACCTTGCGAGCCAGTTTCCCGTAGCCCTCACTACCGAAAGAGAATCTCCATTGAGAGTCAAAATCTCATCCCAGTTATCTGCAGCGACCAAATCGTCTTTTTCAAAAATTATGGAATATTCAGCACCGCATGCTATGTCGTTCTTGTCTTTGTTAGCTCGACAAACTACGCGAGATAGACGAATGCTTTCCAAAGCCGCCATTATATCAAGATCTGCTATCCATTTCTCACGATCAAATACCTGAGCTATAGTTTCGACCAGTCTGACTGGTCTGTCTATGATATGGCCATCTTTGTTCATATCCAGGCTTTGCAGTGGCATTTCGTATCCGCTGAATGACAGGTGTATTGAAGTGCCAAGTAGATTGTCCTCGAGAACCCCTCGAAATGGCTTGTAATCGAGATACTGCCAATTTTCAACTCCTGGTTCCAAGATTTTAGGATCAGGTGGCGGAATTAGAAGTGAAATCCCAGGACAACCAATATTTCCAGGGACACGTTGTATCTCAACTCCAATGGGTTGTTCATATGGATCACACAACAATGGACTCGCGACAAATATTGAATTTCCCGAAGAAATGGCGAAAACTTCCTTTAAACCTTCGGGTTCTAGGTTGAAAGTACCTGACTCAAACATAGAAATACAGGCAAAAACTTGTGGTCTCGAAAGCGTAAGTCGCAGAGGGGATGTAGAGGTAGATTCTGTTATTGGTATCCATCGTGCTGTGGTTAAAGATTGCTCAACAATCTTGCTTTCGATTGTTGCATCAGGTAATCGTGTATATATATCAGCAGCAGATGCACAAGCTCGCAAAGACGTAAGATATTGTTTGTAACCCTTTGATCTTAAAGTGGAAGCGAACCATTCCGTCAGACGATAATGATCAAAATCCGCCCCTTCAAACATAGTTCTCAACGACCTAGCCGACAAAAAAGCGCCGATTTGCTTAGTCCCTTGACCAGGGCGCCCAAGTCGTTTGTCTCTTTTTTCATTTTCTATAATATTGCCAATTTTCAAAATTTCTGCAGTTGCGGGATCTCCAACCCAATACTGAAGATGGACCATAGTTTTGGATTTCTTAGGATCTTATATTCCAGTCAGCTTAAATCAATAAAGGGCTTCAGATATCTTTTGCAAGTTAGCATTAGTACCTCTTTCTCGGTATAGTTCAATTAATGACGACTGAAAATCTGAACCATTTCCAAAGTCAATCGAAGAGTATCTTGAATCCGTAATATCAGTGGATATATGGACAGGCAAGCACTTCTCGCCCATGGATTGTAATAATTTTAACCTCTTAGTCAAAAGACCACCATGTAAGGAGCCACATGTTTCATGCGACACCTTTTTCCAATCATGACATGCTATTGAGCAGCCTCCTATGTTCCAGCACGGACAACCTGGCTTAAAAGACTTGGCGGATGCAAGCGCGGATTTCTCAGGTCGTAAGCATGTTCCTTTACATTTGCAAGGTGGCTCATGCCGACTGGCAACTGGTATCCAGCGAATATTCTTTCCAAGACTAGTATTTCCAGATGATCCATGTCGACGAACGTATCCGGTGCTCTCAGCTCCAAGGTCCCTCTTCACTGTGTCAATTGTTGTGTATTCATCAACCGTTATCCCATCTTCAGTGTGTCAATAGTGGATAACTCCATGTTCATTAGATAACTCGAGCTCTTTGGCGAAGTCTCTCAGACATGCAACACGAGACTCTGAACCATTCAATAGGGGGAAAAGCACAGGCATCTCGGAGAGGCCAAAGATAGGTGAGGGGTGATCTAAAGGATTACATACGAAACAACTGTGTCGTTGTCCTAGTCCGATTAATTTTCTTGCAATAACTTGCTCGATATCATCCGCGACTTCGTATTTCTCAGCAGCGCTAAGCAATTGCCCGATCCAGGAGGATCTATCTGTTAGCTTCTGTATACGCATGAGAGTTGATGAATCGGTCCCTGAGTTTTGCTCTGGTCTTCGCAAAGTTTCTAATATCTTGAGCATCCATTCCATACCTTTGATACTAATAGGAGCAAATTGATGCCAAGTCGAGATTACGGACCCAAGCAAAATATAACCAAATTGATCCATGGAAATCCCAGTACTTTCCACACCAATTTGCCGAGACGTACGAACAGGTGTTCCATAATATCGCAAGTGCGCCAGAGGTAATGACCATGATACACTTCCTTGAGACTCTCCCCCGGTATGCAAACCTACAGTAAGAATCCCGGTGTGTGCTGCCAAATTATCTCGCTGCTTGATAAGCTCGGTACCTTTTTGCAAGACAATCATATCCGGATAAAGATGCCATGAGGTTATCCCCAACAACGCAGCTCCAGAGTCCACTCGTTGTGGAATGCCAGTGATGAGGTTATTCATTGCGATCATTGCGTCTTTCCATCCCTGCATCACACTACGATATGTGTCGGACTCATTGTTGACTTCCAGTCCAGAGGCATCCGTCATGAGCATCGCTCGGCTGTGCTCTTTTACCTTGACCAAATCAGCACTCTGTATCCAGGAACGCGCAATGCTATCCCAATCGGCTATTCCTTGCCGTCTAATTTCTTGCTGGGCAGCGCAAGCCGCAGCAATAGCCTTCATTTGATCGGTGGTATTGGCAATCTCTTCTTCGATTTCTCCTTTGCGCTTTTCTATCAATGCCATCCACAAAGAGACCACTTGTGGTCCAGTAAAAATCCTTGCGATCATGCAAGCAAGCAAGTGTACCGCCACAGCTCCATCCCCAGAAGTGACTGCTGCCCATATACTGGTTGAATCTGCGCCGACATGCTTCGAAAAGAGATCATGCCGTGACCTTCCTGTAGGATTCAACCGTTCGACTTCGCACAATTCCGAAACTCTTGTACCATAAGCACGGAAAAGCTCTGGGGCCAGAGGAGCCTTGCCGTCAAATAGCGCTCCTAACTTTCGCGCTGTTTTGTGAAGCCCGCCAGCCTCAGCATCGTGCTTACGTGCACTAGAAATGCTATTCCCGACGCCCTCATACTCTATTGGGGCCTCCAATTTGGTCAATGTGAAATCTAGATTCAAGCTCGAAAGGGTAAAAGTGGTCTCGTTCTGTAGCGTTGCAACACTGGCAACGATTTCTGAAGTCGCGCTTCCGACGAAGGCCATCACCTAGAGATTGATACTCTTATAGTGTCTGATTACTATGGTTTTCTGAATGCGCTGTATATTCTTGCTCATATGTGTAGTCTATTGCAGTTTGTAAAGTATCAAATTTTCAGCTTGATTTTACGTTGTAATATCACGGAGTTCAATCCTCCGTTACTGTAACGTTCGTTACTCACGTTCGACAGAGGAGATGTAGATAAGACTACAATTAAGCCTGCTAAGCTAATGAATTTTCCTACGCAATTTTATTTCAAAAAGAACAAAAAACGAACAGGCGGTAACAAATTAAACGAACTATGAAAGAATGGTTTTTCCAAGGTCGAAATTCATCTACTGCATGGGACTTTCAATCCGTGGCTTTGATACCGTTCCTAGGATTTTATGCTATCACCCCTCATGTGAAGACAATAACTTCGTCCCGGCTATGCCTACTACCTCGAATTGTTCCTGGACCACAAGTGTTCATAGATGGTCCTGGCTCGAGTGGCTCCACAAGTGCAACTGTCGTCAAAATCCGGGGACTTCTTCCTCTGCCATGCATCAAAGCTCTTAATTCTGTAGCCATTGGTGCGACGAATCTCGGTTCATTGGGCAATCTTAAACCATTTTCATTCCATGTTGTGCAAATCTACACCACTGCCGGCCATCCTGCACACGTCAGCAATTACATTACTCGGCGCGAAGGATACCTCGGCCTCATCAAGTATTATCTATCTCCTCTCGAGCTGGTATCAATGATCTCCTTCTGCTTGACGATAGCGATGATTGTTCTGGCAGCTATCAAGAAAGATGGAGTGGCATTGTTGGCTCTACCGATTCTCTCGCTTCAATCATCAATATCCGGGTATCATAACTGGTGGCAACCAGTTATTGAACTCGAACCAGGAGAACGCTTCAGTCCGAAGTCGGAAATCGTCATTCGTACAAGAAATAACGCGTTCATTGTGGTGTATTGCTCGAAAAGTGCAGCGAAGCAGCTATATATGACACACCAGGGTGATTATTTTAGTAGGCATCGAGCGAGTCGTGAAACAGCTTTGGTACTTAAGGTACTAGCCCTTTGTCTACTTTCTGTATCTACCATTCTTCTAGGCAACTGTCAATGGCAAATGCAACTTGCTATCGGAAGTTCGTACGCTTTTCTCACTCTCCTCTTGATTAGTATTCGAGCTCCATCGTCTAGAATACGCTTTTGGCTTGAACCTACCAAACGTTGGCCCCTCGGAACAAGATTCGCACATAAAGATAATCCCGAATTGCCAGAATTGGAGCGGGAAGCTAACTACATGAGAACTTTGTGGTACGCTATCAAAGAGACAAGATCTATCGACTGGGTGAGCTATCTTGATTCTGTTCCACCAAATCCAATGTTGGAGGCATGGCTTTCAGAAGCCATGGAGAATCTGGATAACGATAACTGGCCTACTTTGACAGAGCATGCTCGACTGGTAGAAGGACATGAAAGTGTGTATGACTTGCCCGTGGAAACGACAGAGGTGGACGAAAGTAGACGGGAAGCGTCTCTAGAGATAACGCCGATTTCAGAATCGAAGTGGTGATGGAAGCCGATTCATGCTGTTAGGATAATGCCGACATTGATAGAATTCCCATCTACTAGGATGGTTATTGAAAAGTTACCTGGTCAAGTAGAGTCAAAATATGGTTATTTACAACACCGAAAAGGCCCTCCCCTCCATGAAGCTCAGACCTCCTCCCAAGCTATTTTTAGCCCCTACTCCTTTCCTTCCCCACCCAAATGCACGTGACATCCCTCAAAAATGAGTCATAATGGCTCATCATGAATCTTAATGCATCACCACCGGACATCCAAGCTCAGCCAATCAGATCAAAGTATTTTCTCTCCGAAACGTCATTCTATCAAAGCATATGTTTTGCTATGGGGAAAAAGGGGGAAATGAAGAGCATGGAGAGAGGAAAATTGAAGGGGGATTTGAGGGGAATTTGGTGAGGGAAGTGAGAGGGAATGGAGAAAATGAGAGGAGAGAGTTGTTGCTACAGAATATCTTTCTTGGGTACGGAATCATTGGAGGTTGATGAGCTAGAATGGTACATATGATCAAGATACCTAGGTACACACTATAGAGACAGGAAGAAACATGTGAGATCCGAGAATACCGTGATACGTGTTCGACGTGATGAGCTGTGAATATTCATTTCGACTCATGATGAGGGATGGTGATGGGATATTTCTCATGAGTGTTCTTGTGGTTGTAGATATTGGATGTTGTGTGTAGGACGATATGTATAGTTATGTGATATAGATGTTATATATAATGAAGCATGGAAAACATAATGATGATTGAATGCACGAGAGATGTGAGAGTGTGAATCACCAAATAGATTGAATTGGGAAGACACATGAGAACTCATGAAAAGAAGATGTAAGTACTCCTAAATTATTCCAGACAAGTGCATTTGAGACTATGATTCAAAAATTTTTGCCGATATGAGTGATCAATCTGCTGGTCCATGAAATATCGAACCGACATCGCCTGAAAATCTCACTTCACATATCTTTCACATCTTAAACTTTGTTGTCACGAATAGCAAACTGATGATGGTGAATGATGATTCAATTCAGGTATCGATAATCACGCCTATCGAAGCAAATAGCACCTCAGAATTCCATCCATCCTTTTCAAACCGGATCCTAATGCTTTTTACTCAACAAACTCTTCAAGATGTCCGTCTCACCCTCCAATTTCGCAACACGAACTCTCAAGGCGTCTCGTTCTCGTTCGACTTCTTTGAGCGCAGCCTCGAGACTACTCATTTGATCGACGCGTTTTTGTCGATATCGACGAGCGGCTAAAGTGTTTAGCTTGCGTTTCTCAACTCGCGATATGGTGGATGAAGAACTGGTTGGAGTTTGAACTTTGGGAGAGGGAGGTGAATTTGGGGATGAGTGAGTTGGTGAGGATGTTGATTTGGGGTTTGAAGAGGAAGGGGAGGATTGATCAGTGGATATTGCTTTTGAGAATGTGTTAGTAGTGTTACATAATGTCAAAAGCGGAAATCAAAGCATACCTCGATGAGTTTGATGATCGATAACTGAATGGGATTGAGACATATGGTCAACGGATCCAACATCCGATTGACCCAGGAAATCATCATTACAAAGAGAAGCACCAGCAGCGATGGGGAGAGAAGAATCGAGTAAGAAATCCTCTCCCATTGACGGATCATTCCATGCAGGGAGTTCGAAAGAATCGGTTTGAGGCAAGTACCAATCAGGGGAGTTCTGGAAAGCTACTTGTTGAACGGGAGCTGTAAATGCATCAAGAGAAAACAGAGAATCTGCTGCCGAGGAAACAGAACATTGAGCATTTACATCGAAACCGAAATCATATCCATGGAACAATGGAGTAGAACTATGATCCCAAAGTGAAGAACTCTGGAGATCAAGGAAACTACCCGTAGAACTAGACTGATTGCTGTGGTGCGAAGAATCGGATGGTGGATTGACGTCCGGTGTCTGCTGTTGTTGTAGCGGTGACCGGCATTGTTGTATAGTTTTCTAACGGGCCTTAAGACCCGTGGGTAAAATTCTTGATTATCGAAAGATAATGAGTGTCGTTGTTGAATCAAGAAAGAAAATCAAGAAGTGAGAGTGAAGTTGAGTGTCTTTGTAGTCCGTCACGATAAGCGCTAATGATGTTCTCCACTGTTTTGACTGTAAATGACAGTTTTGATTGGTGGCGATGGAGTGTGATAATTCCTTTGCTCTGATTCGACCTTCACGATCATTTATCAAAATCACGTGATTCTACCTCCAGCAAGACAAAAAACCCAGAACACCAAGAATGTGTATTCTGTTTGATTATCATCATTTGTGTGTAAATACGGAATGTAAATATTCCGAAAGCTTTGGGTGTATCGATAGCTATGTTTTGAGTATGAAAGTCCCCCCTATATTGACATTCTTGTCCAAACCCACAACATCACTTATTCAATGTCTGGCTTTCCTTGCGTGATTTGATGTACTGCTTCTTTTGACTGGATGACATCTGCGTACTAGGTACATTGATCAGAACCGGAAAATTACTTACATCTCACATCTCACATCTCCCAACAATGACTGCAGCTTGGTGACACCCTGAACTCAACAAAATAGCAACTGCATCCACATAGTCCGTTCGAAGTTTGGATAAATTTGCCGGGTTGGGTTCCAAAGGGCCTTTCAAACCCGGCCAAGACGAAAGATTGACTGTCTCGGCCTGCCTGTGTTGTCGGTAAGACTCGGTCCCTTCGCGCAAGAGGATATCGGCAATAATTCTAAATGTTTCACAGGGCCCGAGTGGTTGAACGTCTTTGAATGCCGATAAAAAAGCAACTTCGCCGATCTCAACGACATAGTTCATGCGATGATCCGGGAAAGTTCCAATGGGTCTCCTGCAAAATAAAAAATAATAATAATATTGACGACCCCTTCTCGAACTCCAATCCGCCACTTCTATCCTCGATCTGCCTTGCTACTGGCCTCATGCCGGACCTAAATTGCAAGGTCGCAATAAACTGAAAACGGAAGATCAAAGTACGACAATCCAGGGAAAAAGATCGCATGTAGACAAGCCGCCTTGCTCAAATCAAAATACATACGAATACATCAACTCCCACTGCTCTCGAACCTTGTCCGAGATCGCATCCGAGGAGAAGGATTGTCTTTCGGCAGTAATTCATATTTCGTTCTGACTATTGAATTCCGGACTGTCCGGACGAGCAACAAGAAAAGCAACGCGAATCGTTTAGTTCAACCCGGCCGTTGCTGAAAAATCAACAGAGGCAAATTGCAAATAGAACTAATCTGGCGTAAAAAACCGAATCAGAATCTGAAGAAAGAGCGGAATATTCGAATCTTATGAACCCCCTGATCTTATTCGCCTCGAAGAAAGATGGTTTTTACTAGTTCACCACTACCGAAGAAATGAATCCCGCCACCAAAGAACCCTAACGAACTCGTACTGCTGTCCAGTCGCATCTTCAGGTGAACGCTCTACGTACGTATGTGTATGAGCCTAGTCTCGGGAATTGTTATGCACGTTGTGGTGAAAATCTTTCTTAATAAGGAATTATGCAATATAGAAAGATACGCAGGCTCTCTTCCATGGCTAGGAATGCTCCGTACGGCCAAAAATTTGAAATGCAATAATTTATTGTCCGAAGAGCTAAGCAGATTTCGGCCATAATCTATTCCTGGTCAGGGAGCCGAAGCAACAGGGAAATCACGAATCAGAAACTTGAAACTAGATTAGTCAGCAACCGAGGCAATCCTGCATCTATCACTTCGTAATCTGACCAACCAAATCACAAAGATCTCGCATCCCACTTCGTAACTTCGTACACAACCAACATGAAGAATCACCTTGATGGCGCCAGCTTATGATCAGTGCATGTCGTCTCCCACTATTACGGATAGCAGATATGTCCGCCTCAATCAAGCCATCGTGGAGATGGGTTCACTGCCACACTACCAAAATGGGATGAAACGAAATCTTAACGACACCAATAGGAAGAACAGGAAACGTGTACGTGAGATCTAAGATGCTCAACATGGTCGTACAACACAGATACCGGCAAGCCAGCTAGGATGATAAGTGAGATCTGATACACAAAATGAATTGTTGGAATTCTTCAATGATACCCTGATCCCCTCCAAGCGATTGAGGCAAATCACTCTCCCTTGATGCGTCGTTTATGGAGCATTCCATCGAAACAAGGATTCCTTCGACCCATGATCAGATCATGATTCACTCGTTATTGAACGAATGAGTATCCCTGACATATGAAAGACAACGTCTTGTGGATCGTCGAGCAAAATGAAAGCAACAAACCAAGCATTGGTTGCGTATTCAATCCTTTCAATTCTTTCAGCGTCTTCAAATCTCAAATTTCAAACCTCAGACTTTGACGCAAACGCTTGGTTGAATGGTCCGAATCCGTAAAATAGATTCCAATCACAATCAGCCCCCTCCACTATTTCAGCTGTTCTAGGAACTCAGCCTTTTCAATACTTTTATATTGTCCATTCAATAAGCTTCGACCTCTTCAATCTCTTCCTCTAAATACCGGGAAACATCTCCAAATTCATCTCTTTGCTTTTTCATCTTAAGCCTCACCTCATCTTTTCAACCGCCCCTTCAACCCTTCCTTCAATGGCCTACCATGGCCTCCTCTTCGTTTTCATCATTGCAGCTTTTGTTGTGAATAGAATCACGAAGTACATTTCTGCAAGGCGATTTCAGAGAGCAAATGGCTGTAAGCCAGTTCACAGAATACCTCAACGCGAACGCATTATAGGATGGGATATGTACAAGATTCAAGTCAATTCATCCAAACAGAAAATAAGACTGAAAACTGGATTTGAAAGATACAGGGACAATGGACATACCTTCGTGCTATCGATGATGGGATTCAATTTCTTCAACACCATCGAGCCGGAAAATATCAAGACACTACTATCGATCAAGTTCAAGGATTACGACTTAGGAGGAAGACGGATAGCTTTTGCACCTCTTCTTGGTGAAGGAATTTTTACCACAGGTTTGTCATGTGATGGTCATAATTTCCGTCTGTAACTAACCTCTGTATAGATGGGGCACAGTGGGAACATTCAAGGGTATGATTTGGAAGTATCTATCCAGAAAATCTAAATACTAATTTACTATTAGGCTTTGGTACGACCAAATTTCAACAAATCTCAAGTAGCGAATCTTAACATTTTTGAAAAACACGTTCAAATCCTCTTCTCAAAGATCCCTCGAAATGGAACAACATTTGATCTTCAATCATTATTCTTCAAGTTGACTCTTGACACGGCTACAGACTTTCTTTTCGGTCAATCAGTACATTCACTCACCAGTATTGAAGGCTCCGAACAACAAAGTTTTGGATCATCATTTGATCTGGGTCAGATGAAAGTAGAAAAACGATTTTCAATGGGCAAACTATCAAGTTTCATGCGCGATTCTGAGTTTGATGAAGCATGCAAAACCGTACATTCATTCGTCGACAAAATCGTCCAAGATGCCCTATCTAAAATTGATGCGAAAGAAGAAAAGGCCGTAGAAGGCGGTGGAGCTGGGAGATACGTTTTTCTTACAGAAATGGTCAAAGTAACAAAAGATCCTAAACAATTGAGAGACGAATTACTTAATATTTTACTCGCTGGTCGAGATACAACTGCAAGTTTACTCAGTAATACTTTCCATGTTCTTGCGCGCAGACCAGATATTTGGGAGAAGTTGCAGGCAGAGGTTGACGAATTGGGTGGCGAAAAACCGGATTACGACACAATGAAGGGCATGAAGTATATGAAATACGTTCTAAACGAATGTAAGTTTCCATTGTCAAAATCTCTATACAATCATGTCTAACGCTCGCCAAAAGCCCTGCGTCTCTACCCTGTCGTTCCAGCCAACGCCCGTTTCGCCGCCTGCAACACCGTTCTCCCCGTCGGCGGCGGTCCAGATCGCAAATCTCCTATCTTTATTCCCAAAGGATCAGCCGTCGCATGGTCAACTTATACTATGCATCGTCGAACCGATATATATGGTCCCGATGCAGAGGAATTCCGGCCGGAGCGTTGGGCGCCGGAAGAGGGATTAAGACCTGGTTGGGGATATCTTCCATTTAATGGCGGACCAAGAATCTGTGTAGGACAACAATTTGCGCTGGCGGAAGCGAGTTATACGATTGTGAGACTTCTACAGGAGTTTGCAAGGATAGAAGATAGAGATGGAACGGTGTGGGGTGAACAGCTTGCGTTGACGCTTTGTAGTGGGAAGGGGGTGCAGATTGGGTTGATCCCTAGGTAGGATGGTGAGATGGAATAGAAAGAGGAGAAGTTTGTATATGATGGATGAGCATATTATGATACTGGATGTATCCATATACCGGTTGGGCTTTTTGCATAATGGAATGGCTAAAACAAATGGAGATGGCGCATGCCAAATAATGACTCCTAGTTTAATGAATGGAATGGATAGAAGTTCCTTCTTGGGCGCTTTGAATATATTTTCCCATGGATTACCTTTGAGTCATGCATAGCTAGATTGGGTGGCTATTTACTATTCTTCAAGTGAGAAAGAATCGATTAGTAGATGGATGGATGAAGAACCTCCAAGTTAGGAAGATTACATAATCACAATTCACTCATCACCCTATCTATCTATCTACCGTGTACTTTTCTACTACCGATATCTCAACCAGCGCCTCAGATCCATCCATATAGTATAAATATCGCCTCACCTATCCCTTTTTGACCAAACGAACAACTCCATTAAGGATACCTTTTGACATTACCAAGAATTGGCCTGATTGTCTGATTTTGGATGTATCCACCTATTGCAGAATTCCGGACGACTGAAAATTGTTCTTTTTTTTGCTATTTCTTTCAGATTTTTATTTTCTTGCTTTTGGATTCGAGTTGCAGTTTGAGTTTTTGCGTGCGGTGTCGGTTATGAGGAGGGAAAAAGAAGTTGATAAAAATAATGTTTTCATCTTCATCATCATCGTCGTCGTCTGATCTTATTCTCCTCACTGCCACTTTACCATTTTCCCCTTTCTATTCATTACCT
Organism: Botrytis pseudocinerea; assembly: GCA_019395245.1. NCBI lineage: Eukaryota > Fungi > Ascomycota > Leotiomycetes > Helotiales > Sclerotiniaceae > Botrytis > Botrytis pseudocinerea. The sequence continues at coordinate 1,486,551 of JAHXJK010000184.1, read as the reverse complement.
TTATCACAACCTCGGAGATTATGTGATATAGCTTTTTTGGTTTGTGAGAATGTGGTGGTTCGGATGGTTATGTATGTATACTGGGAGAGATGGCGCTAGGAGGTCAGGTTTGTGATCTAGGGGGTGGTGAAGATTTTGTGGGGGTTACTTTTCTGGAAACAGCCTCTCATCTTTTTTTGGCTATTGTTTAGAGAGTGTATGAAGATATTGGTAGAGGGGATATTAGCGGGTGTTTTATAGTTGGGTGGGAAGAAAAGGAAAGTTGGGTGCGGGATGAAGTTGCTAATTAGGAATAAGAGAGACTAGGGGATAAATTTATTGATTTACTTCCAGATATTTCATCGAGGAATGAATATAGCTCACGAATCCCCTAGACTTTATGTTTTTGGTTTTTGTATACTTCTCACACTTATAGAAGGATTTCTTCTGTAGCTGAGGGGGGGGGGGGGTTCTTACCAGAAAGAACATGCAGGAGCGGGAATTCATCTCTCAGAACTGCAGGAATCTTCTCGACTACTGATTTTGGTGATGAGATCTAAGTTGAATTAGCGATTAATATGAGGAGGTTATCTGTCGGGCACTGCTGGTGTTAAATTTTTACTGTTTTTGAGTGGTGGTTAGGAAGTGCTTTGTTGTTGTTTTGGATCTTATGGTGTGTTGTCAAGAATAACTGTGAAATATCATTTACAAGTATCAACAACAAAAATTGACTACAAGATAACTCCACAATTCAAGTCTCCGAGACTATACTTGCGCTAAGTTAACACCCTGTGACATCCGAGAGTCGTGAGATTATGATCGAAGGGCGCATTGAACTTCTGGGGAAATCTGCATGTATTCTTATTGTTTGATTTTTCTGGTAGGGAGATGGTGGTATCTTTATAGGGCTTGAAAAGCTTCTACATGATAGAATGAGAAATTAGGAGATCCGAAGTTGTGGGGATGTGAGTATTCTGCCTCAACGGAACAGAGAGAGACTCCATGCTGGATCCACAAAAAATCCATGATCTGAGATACCTGGGTATATAAAAGTGCTAGATTGGATACCTGGTACACTCTTTGTATCGTATCTACAACACTTTGGAGAGAACAATTACAAGAATCTCAGAGAGAGTATGAATGTTTTTGCTACATTCGCGTTGGTTTCTGATTGGTGATTTGTTAGCTCTCTTTTCTTCTTATTGGGATACCTAGTTTTTGGTTGTAGGTTCTCTTTGGGTCGATGGTGAAAATGACAGTGACTGAAACCTTTGACGGCAACATTACCTTGTTATTTCTCGAACACGAAGTTTTTCGTATCAATGATATTCACAATTAACAGGCTCCGCTTACTTATCATTCATAGAAATATAAAATCACTTCAAAGATATGGGCTGTAGGGAGTTGCTTGACCTTTTTAATTTTTGCTTCTCTGTGAGTGTGTTGATCTTTCTATAGAGAGGAAGGGACCTCTTTATGGATTGAGAAGTATTTCCTTGGAGCGTAAATTCGAGGAATGCTCGGTTATAGAAGGGAATGCAGTAGTGAGTTACAGTCAAAGAATATTCAGGAAACTGCAGGCATGTAAGGATGAATGAGAAGATGAAGGAATTGACGAATATGAATTCCTTTGAATTAGAAAGGAGTCTGGATCGACTGCGTGTCTATAAAAAGCCTTTCTCCTGAAGATATTCAGTTTCCATTCATGGAATTAAACATCGTAATACAGCGCAAATATGGAACATGAGTTGTTGCCGGAGGCGTGAGAGTCTTCTGTATAGTTCTTGTTTATATTCGTCTCTCTAACTTTAGAGAGTCACTCCTGTGCTTCCATATACTATCCTTATATTCAATAGAAAATTGAAAACTAACAAAAAAAATGCGCATCATGATCTCAAGAACTGCAGAGTTCGGATAATAGAATCTTCCACCCCTGGAAGAGCAGGATTTGATTAATTTTTGTTCGTGGATGGGAGTCTAGCTGTATGCTTAGTCGAGCAGAAAGTAAAACTACTTTCTTTTTCCATATAGGGGTAATTGTGGGGTTGTCTATGAATGTCAGAAGGAGGATACGAAGCTTTTTATAAGAGTGAAAGGAGGTCTGGCGGACACCGCAGCGGTCTGAAGGAAAGTGAAATGAGGTGAATGCGGGGCTCCATAAGAGGGCAGCAGATTTCGCAACTCAAATACACCCTCAATATGATGGAGAGGTATATGTGCGCATGTTCCTCTGAATTTACTGGGAAGTAAACAGATCTCAAATTTGGGCTTGGAAATTGGGTGAGCGGTTATAAAATACGCAGACACCCTGCAATTCAGAATCGTAGATGTATAGACCTGGGATTCATGGGAATATCATTGTGTGTTATTGATGAGAGATTCGTTGCTACGGGCGTTGAAAGGTTTTATAAGAATCAAATGCCACACTAAATAGCTTGACAGTAATCTGCATTAATCATCTGGCATATAGCAATGATTATGAGAAGCGATAATATAATTAGTACTTCTAAATTTCCGTTGGCAATTTTCTCTGGCTGCATGCTCACCTTTCTATGGTGGGTGGGGTTCACAAAGTATTTAACATCATTACCCCTCGGATAACGAAATCACCTGTTCAAATCTCTGAGCCATTGCAGGAGGAAACAGTCCGTCTTTTGAGAATATATAGTATTTATGCTTGCAGAGTTGGCGTATCAGAAAAGACGTGTAGAGCTTGTAGATGTTTAAATAAGCAGAATTGAGAGCATGGAGAGGACTTCATTAAAGGACGATAAGCGAATGGACTCTACGCTGTTCTACTCCAAAGATTATGGAATGATGAGTTAGATACCTTACTGGGCTTTCATAGCGTCATTGTTTAAGACTTGAAGATCTCCAAAGCCATGGGTAAAGTGAGATGATGCCTCTCTGGATCCAAGCTTGAATAATGCTTGCAGAACTATCTAAAAATCAGATTTTGATTCATGATACATTCATGTTACATTTTCTAACCTTAGTGCTAGAGATAGCAGCGGGGATATTTATCTTTGTTAAATTCTCATTTTCTACATAGAAAATCAAATATCAAATTGACGACAGAAAAGCCGCAGCGGACGACAAATACAGGATTCTAATAACACGCCGACTGAAAATATATAATATCTCGACATCAATAACTCCTCATAATCCTTTTCCAAATGACTTTATTGAATTGATTTCCAGCATTTCAATATCTGTATCTAAGAGTAGAACTAGCAATGAAACAACAAACAAGGAAGTGTTCTGGCATGTCACGGTTAACCTGAAAGGAATCTTGGAAATAAATTCACCTCGGGAACGGCCGTGATTTGTGAATAGAAACAACAATTTTATAGATTAATCTTGATCAAAATGAGAAATTATGGAGAATTGACAGCTGAGTGTTTGAAAAAAGTCGCAGTGAGCATACAAAAGTGCAGGATCATATCTGGAATCTTGAATTTTAAGAAAAATTCTACTTGTCGAGTGAAAGCCTTTGGGGAGTATCTTCTCGAGGAAATAATTTTAGCGAGCTTCTTCTAATCCGGCCCATTGATGTACCCAAGTATTTCGAAACCGTAAATTAAAAGCTCCGATTACACATACCCTTCGCTTAAATTAAGCACTTGGTGCAGAATGATTCCCGATCACCCCTATTTTATAACTATAAAAGAGAAAAAAGTGACTGCTAGCTGCAGCTAAAGCCAAAAGTCCCACATTAGAGGCATGATAAGAGGTGTTGGTAGTTCTTAGGGCAGAAAAGTTTGTTAAGCAGAAAGTCTCTCGATCGCGGGATCTTTAATAATATACATCGACATGATAGTATATAATGGACATCGCTAGTGCTAATTAGAGACAACAGTGACTTCTATAGATGACGAATTCAATAAATAAAACTCCAGAAATGAATATCTCCGTCGGTCACGATTGACTATTTGCAGTAATTGTGAGATGACACGAGATAAATCATTGATGCAGACAAATTCAATCTCACCCCGTCCCACCTCTTCTTGTATATTGTATGCTCTTGTTCTTCGATAACCTTTGGCATCGCCCCTTTGAATAAGGAATCCTATTTATAAACGTATACTGCAACGGAGTGTCTCATTGTGGTTATATTAAACTGATTTCATCTCCTTTTATTCATCCTTGTAACCAACCTCGAGTCAATCTAAATCATCGTGGGTGTATAAATCACGAAATTCTCAATCCTCCTCAAAGCATCAGAAATGGTAGTGGCCAGAATTATTACATGTCAAACATCGCTTATTGTCTTGCCCAGCAAGCCTAATATCGTATCGGTTTTATAAATAGTTGAAACATTCGATCACTGCAACCGGGACACACTAAAATTGAATTGACAAAAAATGGCGCCGACAACAAAATTAGGATAAAAACTATGAAAAAAGACATTCCAATGCGTACATAGGTAACATTACTGTCGATAAACAAGTTTGTTCTCATGCAAATTCTAACAAATCTTAGCTCAGGAAGAAGTCATCTTTTCAATCCCAAAGTCGTAAAAAAGCAAACCGAGCACCTTGAATTAAAACTTTTTCCATGTATACATGGGATTTACGGATCGATTCAGATAACTTTCGGCATGATGTTTCAACCTTTGAAACACGTAACGAAATAGATTTCGAATCAAGGATTTATGACTGAGTATTCTCGACGAAATTCACTAACAGTCTCGAGAGATTGAACTTCTGTCACTTTATTTTGAGACTGGTTTATCTACTTTAGGAAGGATATACCTGGTCATCTGAGATACACAAGAATCAAAAGACTTATTTTCCACTTTGACGCCAATCTAGCGAAAGAGACGAAAGATACTTTTTCATGTGATCTTTCCTATGTCATTTTCAATATCCCTGTGCATATAAATACAACTACATGAGTTTAAGATACAATCTCTCTAATATCCTGTAATTAGTAGAGACTTCAGTGAAATTTGTGCATCCGATAGTAAAGTAGTAGTCTGACAAAATTTATGATCAAGTAAACCTGCTATTGCCTACGAATCCAAAGCACCATCAGATTGAAGACTTCTCAAAGATAGACTATAGAAAGACTGAGAAGTCCTTGTTACTCAGACTTACAAAAATCTGGCCATGTTGGTGGAGGACACAATCATTGTTGGAAGTATGGAGAATCCGGTTTGAAGAATTGGAAACTTATATATCAATAGAAGTCATTTTCTAGAGGTATTTTATCTTGAGGCTACGGCTTGAGCTAATCAGTAAATATACCTATATAATAATCGTAGTGAATGAGAAGCCTCATTTTAGTCTCCAAAGAAATTGCAAGCGCCCGAAACATTCACTCGTGTAATCTTGAAGTCTTTCTGATATTTAAGGGTCTTTTCTGACCTTTGAAAATGTGATCAAATGCCTGAACAACACTAGACCGTGAGAATGTCGTGTGCAGACCTCTTTGGCTTTTTGACTAATCAATCTTTCAAATTCCAGTCAGGCTTGCACGATTCCCAGGTGTTTCTATGAAATCCGATGTTGAAGATAGTCAAAAATGATAGTCTCAGCTGAGGCTCAAAAAAGTGATACCACTTGTCTTAAGACCACAATAATGCTAGTATCTAACAACAGTGATCTCTTTCCCGTCAATTTCCATTTTCCGGAAATTAGTCCTCTAATAGCTGCCTCAAACTAACCTTCTTGCATCACCAGATTTAATTACCAATCGCTCAACTGTCTCCAGCCATGAAACCAAACTGATTGTTTCCAAGTTCTGCTTACTCCCTCAACTATAAACCTCATAATCCTTTTATGCTCACTTGTTGTAAGAGGAGCACGCAATTGAAATGCTAGTTTCTGAGTTAAAAGTGATTCACTGGGAATGTATCACTCTATGCACTTGGTGTTTCATAGCAGAGTGAAAACACGGAGAAGTTTAGCTTTACAAGCAAGCCATCCACAAATTTTGGGATGGTGGATATATAAGCCTACCAATTTTCCTAAGGAAATCACCATCAGAATTCTAAGCTCTGGTAAAGATATCCTAAGGTCTCTCAGTTTTCTAGCAATCTATATTTGAGTAATCTGATACATGAAGTAAATCCAAGTCTAGTATTGTTCCCCATTCTAGCTGTTTATTTTCAAGTGATGGGAAAACAACAAAAACTAGAAATGATGATGACAACCGAGTCCAAAAATAATAATCACTTGCAAGCTTGTTCAGATGACATAAATTAGTCGATATACACTTTACTTCCAATAAAAAGATATCTCTTGCTCCATGCAAATCCTTCAAAAATACTCCCCGAAGAAATTTGTCCTATGACACAATGTCAAAGCCTTCCATCCAATTGGTGGTCTGTAACATATGTGGATTTCTTTGCGGTCTGTCTAGACTGTTATATAGATGCCTTGTGGCTCTTTTTCTGCTCGTAGTCTTCGTAAGCTGGTTATGTGTAAGTAAGTAGAAGTATGAAGAAGGAGTGGATACGAACTCCCACTTTTCATATACGTCCGTCTTTCACATATTCACTCACCTCCTCATTCAGGAATAGGCATGTATACTCAGTGCTCCTCGTTCTTTCCCTCAAACCGTATATTTAAAAACAATTCCCCCAGCAGACACCGGGTATGTAACCACGCAGCCTAAAAGTCTCAGCGACTTATACATGGAAATCCCAGTCTGACAAATTTAGACTCTGAAATAGCATAATGACTCTTATATTGATAGGCTGGAGGAGGTCCTTAAACTTCAGTGTTGAGATGATCATCGCTGTCACTTCAATTCACAAGCCATCTATTTCCCAGTCAGCGAGCCCCAGTAATCAGAATAGCAATGATCATCGAACATAAGACAGCAGGAACCAGAACAAAAAGCCCCCATTCCTAGGTGTAAGTATCTCTTCAAGGCCCCGACAAACTCCAAGGTAAAGAGAATCAAATAGAATCTTCCTTACTAAAGGTTCCACGCGGACTTGCTGCGCAGTCACAAGGAGGCATTCATTTTCCAAGTTCATCTTTATCTTCATTCCACGGTAGAAAAGAGATCATTAAATACCCTAACCGCAAAGATTTTGGTCATGGAATTGGATGTCCGAAATTGATTCCACTGCTCTTTCATCTTTGATCTCCCCATTTCTATCATTCTCCCCTCCTCTCTCAAAAAATAATTTCACAATCCACTATAATAAAACCACTCCCTCATACCAGCAGCTCACAAGACCATACTCCACACAGGCAAAAAAGACAACCACGACGCCATGTGCACCCTTCCGTTTTCTTCCGACCCATAATTATGAGTACCATATTTCCAGCTTCGAGCTTAGAATCTCGGGCTTAATATGATAGGAGCATAAGGTTATGGGATAATGATATGCCACTTTAAACATATTCAATCTAGATGGCAATGAGTGTAAGAATGACAGTACTTAAAGAGTTGAGAAAAAGTAGGTGAAGAATAGTATAGATTGATATGATAGTAGGATCTTCAAGACAGCGTATTATTAGAGTTGATAATGAGAATAATTATAGTAACAGCAATACTAACAAGAACATCAACAAAACTGACAGGAAAGGCATGACTAAGTTCTGAAAGAATGGGAAGATAGGATACGAAACGGCACGATAGGTACTCTTGCCATGGCAATCACATCTTTCAGGTAGCATACTGTTTGGATCTGGAAAGCTTGCAGGAGGAGTTTATGTACTTACTTAATTACTTAGGTACTTAGGAACCCAGTGGTAGATATGTGCAAGAGGAAGTAGAACATCACGGGTTCGAATGGTACTTGAATACAGAAGATGGAATAGTATGATCCACGATATTTCATTCCTATGAATTAGGTAGACATGAGTTTTTCAATAGAAGATTTTCTTTTCTTTTAACAACGGTAGTGATGAATGGTATCCTTCCCACGCCATGCCATGCCATGTTATTTCCTAATATCCCCTACAGAATAAAACGCCAACGCTATGTGTATATACCCCTATCCCGAATTTCAAGAAAACGCCTCCACCAGCTTCTAGCCCACTTCCACCCATCAATCAAATTCAAAGTGGCTCAATCTTCTTCAACATCCACAGGCTTAACCACATTCCTCTTTGTCGTACACGCACATTTACATGCACAGCCCGAGCCCGTCGCATTCCCACTCTCCTTAATCTGCACCTTTTCCCTCAAATCCTTCTCCTCCTCCCCACCATTATCATCCCTATTTCCCTTCTTCCAATTATCTTTTTCCAGTCTCTTCAACTCCTCTCTCCCTATCTCCTCATATCCTCTATCCCCCAACACATTCTCTCTATACCCCCCCTCACTTCCTCGCATCCATTCACCCCTCACCCTCCAATATCCCCAATAAATCACTCCGCTCCCCAAAATCGCCAATGCAGTCACCGGATACGCATAATAGGGAAACCTTTCATCCCCCTTCTCCTCTGCGGGTTTAATCCACGGCAATATTAACAAAAGACAATTACTCAGCATAAAAACTATAATATACACTTTCTTAGCTCTAAAAGGCGATGCGTAATTCTCAGACGGTGTAAGTTGTAAATACAACAAACCACCACTGATAGCAACCGAAATGACCGAAACGGGGTATCCTCCAATATCGACCAGGAAATTATATATTTCTCCTGGCGGAGGCACGACAATAACCAACACACTCACGAACCAATGAAGAAATAATCCGGGAATCGGCGCCTCCCCTTCTTTCCCCGAGAAGAAATCAGAGAAGGGTAAGAGGCCATCTCTCCCCAATTCCTGATTAACTCTCGCCTGCGCAAAGCTCGTCGCTGCGATATTTCCAAAAGCTGATACTACCACTGCAATAGGTAATACATTTTCGCCCACCACTTTGCCAAAGATGTTCCGGAAGAAATGGCCCGCGACTACGACTCCCGCGGAGCGAAAATCGTCGAGTTCGACGACGAGGAAATAAGCGATGTTGGCGAGGATATAGGCAGCCGAGACGAGAGAAAGCGCAATGGGGGCTGCGGTGCGGAGAGTGGGGATGGGATTTCGAATGGAGGAAAGGACTTGGTTTGCGGTTGAGTAGCCGCGGAAACAGTAGAGGATTTTGAGGAGCGCGGTGGCGTAGTCGTGGGGCTGGGTGGAGGAGTTTGCGAAGAGATGGGAGAAGTTTCGTTGGGCGGTGGAGAGGTGTTGTGGGGCTCCTGGGATGTATTCTGTGGAGAGGAGATTGAGACGGCGGGGGATGATGGAGGAGGAGGATCCGATGCGCATGAGGAGGCCGGCGAGTCCGGAGAAAATTACGATGAGCACGAAGAACATTTTTCCCACGCCCAGAACGTTGATTATGCGGAGACCGGTTCGTTGGTAGCGCGCGTGGATGAAACATATTAGTGTAATGACTGCTACTGCAATACTTCGGACATTCCATCTATTAGCATCGATTTCCAGAGCATACATTATATATTCTCCCAAAACGATACAGTTGGGGGTGGAAAATCCGAGAAGAACAACATAACTCATAAACGCACACGTCGCCAACATTTTCGGTTGTCTAAATATCCTCTCGAGATATATGCGTTCACCACCGGATCTTGGCAGCGCAGTTCCCAAGTCGAGATATACTGCAAGACCACAAAAGGAAATCAGAGATCCGATGACCCATAATGTAAGACTGGCTCCTACGCTTCCTACAGATTGGAGAATGGAACTGGGTATTGAGTAGATTCCTACTCCGACCGTTTTGCCGACTATTATATTTATTGTGGAAAAGGTACCGAGTTTGGCGATTTCGGGTGTGCTTGGATCTATATTGTATGATGGAGTCTGTGGAATAAAAGTCGATGATTCGGCTGGTGATAACAAAGTAGTACCTGAATATGAATCGAATTGTTCGTCCTCATCATCCGAATCTTTTGATTTTATGATTCCCCGACCGTTTGGCGTTAACAGATAATTCCGGGGTGTTTGAAGAAATTTCGATTCCCCATATATTGAGCTTCCTCTCGACCGGTCAACATCAATATATAATCCTTTCACTTCATCTTTGTTATTTGAATATGGTCGTCGTGGCGTAACAGGAGATCGACAACTTATTTCGAAACTGTTTCGTAAAGGTGTTGATGCTATTGATATCGCATCGCCGAGAAATGATCTCGACTGAGCGAATCCTCCCATTTGGATGATTTGTAAGAAACGGAAGTATGAGGTAATTATCGCAGGATTAGCAAAGAAATGGATTTCATTGGATTATTGGACTTCGGAGCATAGAATGGATTAAGATCGCGACTTCGAAGAAACTCATGTAGGAGATAATGAGCCCGTGTCTCATAACATCAAGGAGTGGAAAGAAAAAATATATTAGAAAAAGCTTTGAAATCAATGGGAGATGAGTAAATATGGAGGATAGAGAGTTCTTTTCTTAGATCAACTATGATACCTGAACATACACCTTGGCCATTCTTTCAAACGGCAAGCAGTGGCCAATTTCCTAGAACTAAAGATCAGCATAAATATCAACAGACGCCCATTTGATCTCTCAAGAACATTTCCCATTCTTCATAAAACCGATACATGTGCATCTCTCATCAGCAATGTGATATTCATATCACAGACAAATCCACTAGGATTTCCATTCTTTGAAACGACGCGGGATCCTTGATCCAATGTTTTGACGTCTATCATCTATCTTTTCCCACCCATCATGTCGATAGATAGAAAGGAAGAATGCAACCGTGGTTGATCAGACACCAGACGTCCGATGCTGAAACAAAGTTAGTAATCCAATAAGGATTATGAAACGTCCAGTGCAAACATCAGAACAAGCATTTTGAATTCATCAACCACACAATTCCCAAGTATGATGTATTACGAACGAAAGCTTCTCCCTGATTCAAGACACTTTGGGGCATTGCTTGGTTCCAAACTCGAAGGACTCATCTATCGGATGGATGTCGTCAATGCCAAGTATGAATCTGAAAAGCAAGTGAAGCCGACATTTCTATGTTTGCTTTTGTCTGACAGAGATGTAGATAGACGTTGCATTTGTCGTCATTGGGCTTCATCTCCAATCCATCCTGGTCTCTTGATTGCGTAGTCACTCTCAATTACCGATCGTGTCTTGCAAGAACCAAACACCATTAATGACCAGATACCCAGTGAGATGCAAAACTCCCAAGAGCCACCACAATAGTATCCCGTTCTTCAAAAGTCGCAAATGCTCAAAAGCTTGTCAGGTGGAGAAAAGTTACAGGCTCGTTTGACGGCCCGAACGAACACGGCAATCTTGGGGCTCCCGCTCCCCTTGCATACAGTGGTTCTCTGCCGATCTTACGTTATTCAACAGCATTGTGAATCTGTGCTGATATTGGCATTGGCATTGTCAAGGGACAAACAATTTTCTGAATCAATAGCTGCTTGTTGATGTTATTCAAACTCGATACTAAATCGATTAATCGTTGATTAGGAATAAGTGTATGATAAATCAGCGAGAAAAAAATACCGATGAAAGTGTCTGGTTTATTTAACCGTGAAGTATACCAATATGTTAATACTCAAATGACCGACCACTCGTGTATTTGTATTTCAACACCAAGAACTAAAAAATAGATAGTTTCACCAAGACTAGTGACAAGCTCCATGCCAAGAATAGTTCGGGTCTATTCAGCCTTATTATTGTTAGTTCTTGTAGAGGACATGCAATTCATGAACACCGAGAGGCGAGAAATATCTTGCACGTCAAGAATTGTGTTCATGAGATATAGTAACAAATCAACATTGCAGAACCTTAAAAAAAAATTCCATTACTCCATCCCTAGATCCTTTACAGCATGAGCTGCTTTTTCTTAACCACATTCCCATCCATCCTAGATCCAAAAAAAACACCCTTTCCCTTGAAATCGCGAGCGGGGATATCATTGAAGACGAGAACGACTTCAAATGTCGTCTCTAAATTGTCTGAGAAACCGAACCTATTCATTAACCATTGATAATAATAGTATACTTACTTCCCTAAAACCTCGAATTCGAATATCGTATCGGTCATAATTCATAACCATGTCTCGAATCACAATCTCGTACCTTATCCTCCTCTCCTTTACCCACCCCTCCAATCCCACCCAAATCCCCCCTATCAGATATCTGTCAACCTGTTAGCACAATACTTACTTCCCGCTCCCATCTCCGATAATCCCACCTGTCCTCGTACTTCCATAACCCCCATCCGGCAACCAAATTCTTTCCAAGACCCAAGTTCCCTCATTGTCCTTATACCTTTCTCTCTCTTCAAAAAATGGTCTAAAAACCCCATCCACAATACGATCTGGAGACATCTTCCCCTCATTAACTACTTCTCCTCCTACAATTGGCGCACCGACTAGGATTCCTTTTGGTAGCATAACTTGTTGGAACATTTTAACAAGACATTGGCTTGCGCTTTTGGTGGCGCAAAGAGCGGAGATATTTGGATCTGGGTATTTGTCGAGTAGGCCACCGGGGACGAGGAAAAGAGGGTGTTCGCCTTGAGAAATACGGGAGGTGTTGGCGTGGTTCATGTACCATTGTCTGCGGAGTTGTGATTAGTGTTTCCTGTATCCTTGATTTGCTTTGATGATGTAGAGAATAAACATACCCAGCAACCAAAGTCCCCAGCGCCGTAATATTGAAATCCTGCGTGAAAGCTTCCGGTTTCAATTCCAAAATAGGGCTCGGAGCCACATGTGCAGCATTATAGAAAAGAACATCTACTCTTCCACCTAATTGTTCGGCAGCCCAATTTAGAGCTTTATAGAGAGAAGACGGGATACTAGCATCGCCTGCGTGGACGAGGACTTTAGGTGCTTTGGGGTTGAGATCGTTGATTTCTGAGGCGAGAGCGAGGAGAGAGGAATGGTTTCGAGAGATGAGAATGATTTGCCAATTGTGAGAAGCGAGGTAGAGGGAGAGGCTGCGGGACATGAGGGGGCCAGCGCCGATAACTATTATGGTGCGAGGTCTTAGGGATGTCATTTTGATGATGAGTTGTGAGACTTGAAATATCTGTGAGTTGTGAGTCGGATTAATTTTTAGGTTGAATTGGATGATGAAAATTGCTGAGCTCCTTTCGAGTGGGTTTGGAAAACATAATAGGAAGTGAAGTCAGAACAATAGTTCGAAGACGACATTGTGCCATAGAAGACATAGATGAGGGGTAAGAGCGGGGTAAATTCCAAAGAAAAGACATTTGAAGAGAATTTCATTGAATGGTACGAGTAGATGAAAGAGCTCTCTATTAATTGATGTTTGATGCATATACGCTTCTCTAATTCATCGATCCGCAGCTTCATCCTCCCAATTGCAGTCCTCTGAATATTTGTGTGGCATTCTTGTGTACCGTACCATCTATTCATGAATGGAAATTTTTAACGTTCGCGGTAGCACAAATGTGTACAGAGTAACACTGAGGAACAATCGGGATGTAGAACAATAATAAGTAAGATGCAACTTTGCCTAGACTCTACCACATTATCAATTGGACAAAGTGAGTGCAGCCCGCCCGCATTGAAAACGCAAGATTCAATACTCAACAGTTTGACCACATCTCCAAAACCCCATCTCACAGAAGCACGCGATGAAACACGACTCTCTCAATCACCAGCATAAAAAAATTCCAATCCAAACAGAATTCCCACATCCTCTTGCACCAAAAACGATAGAACTACTATCCATCCAATTTCTCCCCCTTCCACCATGCGCACGATATCAAATACACAGACTCAACAACCTGACTGCAACATCAAGAAGACAATCATCTACTTGCTTCTTCAAACCCATACGAAACGTGAGAATGGCCCATGAACCAATCCACACACATCTCCAGGTCATACATGACGAACATCCAAGTACCCAGCAGCAGCAGCAAGACCATCATCCGAGCACCACTGAAAAAACATCCCATCATGTACGTAAAATGCTCAATCCCCGCTTCAGCTGGACCAGGTTCCTCCTACTTCAGACACGCAACAAAACTTATTCTCGTCGAGAAAATATCCAATCACATCCCATCCCATCCCATCACATCACGTCACGTCAGACCAGGAAACAAGTGTGAGAAAGGTGGAAAGATAATCGATGTGGTGGTTTTGATTACGCCAAGATCTTTTTTATCTAGGGTGGTCTGGAGATTTGGATATGCTGGGCACGTACGTGCTGGGTAAGAGTGTTGGTTGGTGGGATATCATATCCTCGACTTGCTTGCTGAATGTATTGTATCTGACCTGGGTAAGATAAGATATGCAACAAATTGTCCTCTCTTTTCGATGTATATTTGAAGCAGAGGAATGATTACGGGGGTGATTGCTATAGGTCGGTCGTGGATGAGTTTATCCAAGTGTACAAGATGGGAGATGGAAAATTCTGTCAGTTCAAACGGTTTTAGATATTTCATCCGACAAGTAAGCAAGTATCCTCTTCACCATTATGAAGATTTAGATAAAAGCATTCATGAATGAATAGAAATAAAAAGAAATAGACTGAACAACCAGAGATAATTAATTAATCAATTAATTATAGTTGTTATCAAGTAAATAAAAGTTTGATATATTTTATGCTCGCAATTCTTTTGCCTTTTTCTTGCCACATAGCCCATCAAGCTTCTTGCTCCTTTCATTTCCAGAAATGTTGCCGTAATAATTTAATCCGATGCCAGACATGCATGCATGCTGTGCGTCAAATTGGAACCGAATACACACATGAACATGAGACATCAGCAGATGCCTAATCATTAAATTTAACAACTTCCCACCTCTCCCCCCTAACTGCAACCCAATCTCAAAAACCCCCTACATAAAAGCCAAAGCAGACGCACCCATCGCACCCGCGAACACCCAACCGGCAACTCTCAATCCACTCGCATCTCCCTTCTTCGATGATGTCGCACTAGCTGCACTGCCAGTCGCCGTTCCAGTGCTTGTTGCTGTTCCCGCACTAGCATCTACATCGAATCCACAAATGCCCGTTCCATTCATTTGGTAACTAGGGAACAGTACTCTTGGCTCTCCTTTGTCCATCTCAACGAAGAGCGTTCCGTTCTCACTTGCAATGTATGATGTACATGTGATTACTTCGGTCATGTTTGTTCCAGCGTCGGCGGCATTGTTGATGCCTAGAGTGTAGCTTCCTCCTTTGGAGCCTTGGTTAGAAAGTACCGAGACGATTTGAACACCGTTTGGTCCTTTACGTGTTGCGTATGTGGAATCGTCATTGTGGAGCAGAATGGACATGTTGGCGATGTAGTTTGAGTTTATGGAGATAGCGTGGTTACGGAGGGTGTTGAGAGTAGCTGTCATAGTGTAGAGAGGAGCAGTTGTGCTTGGTTTACTTTCCCAGAGAGCTTGACGGTTGTATGGGGAATAGTTGCCCTGGAGATGTTGTTCTTGTCCGTAATAGTACTTGGGGATACCATCTGCCAGGATTGTGAAAGCCATTGCGTTGGCTGCGAGCTGTTTTGTATTAGTGATGGTGTATTAGAACATGAAGTGGAAGAGACTTACAGTCTCATCATCATTATAAGATGCAAAACGGGGTTGATCTTGATTCTCAATGAAATTCGCGAGATATTGTGGAGATTTGCACAAAGCTCCCATACTCTTGACCATATCGACCAGACCAGCCATTTTTCCAGCGGTAAAGGCTTGAATGGTTGTGTAATAAACCGGATAGTTCTCCAATCCCTCGGTGTACTGTTGATAATTGCAAGTAAAAGCAGCATCGCCATCCTCTACTTCTCCCAAAGGATATACACCGGCGGCATCGACGAAATCTTGGAAGAAGTCATATGTAATTTGTTTAGCACCATCGACTCGAATTCCATCAATAGAGTAATTGGAGACAAGCTCCTTAATCCATGTTCCTAATGCAGCCGCGATTTCTTTATTGTCTGTTTTGATATCTGGAGTTGCGACTCCGGTGTATCCCAACCAACAATCTTGATATTCTGTGACATTTTGCCAATCGATAATTGGGCAGTAGGGGTTGTATGATGATTCGTCGTTGAATGGAGCAGGGGAGAAAGCTGAATAATCGATCTTGGTTCCAGCGGTCATGTTGTGATCTCCAATGTCAACAGCCATCTCACTGGCGACGACATCAACTAGGAGATACATTTTTCTCTTGTGGACTTCTGCACTTAGTTTCAACAAATCATCTGCTGAACCGAAGTTTGGATTGAGATCGTAGAGAGACTGCAGTACTGATGTTAGAACTCTTCACGCTACCCCAACACCAAGACAATTGTATGCAAACAGAGGGAAGCTCTGCCAAGAGAAAACCTACAGTCTGCCAATATCCGTGGAAAGCTTGTCCGTAAATCGTCGTACTGTTAATGTTCAGATTGACTGGACTAATTTGAATGGCCGTGAAGCCCATATTCTGGATATAATCCAGATTCTCCGTGATGCCATTCCAAGTACCTCCACAATAATTCGTGATGTTACAAGGAGCATCCGAATCTGAGGACCGATGATATCTATCTGTGATGACCTGATAGATGGACCTCCCCGCCCAATCATCACTGCTTGCTGCTTGAGATAAACCCGCGAAAAGGGGAACGAATGGAATAATTGAGTACTTCATGGTGATGTTGTGTAAAGCCAAGGGCAAAAGACTGTGTAACGAATGGAGGTATGGAATAAGAGTAAACTACTCGGAATGCAAGTGCAATGCGTACGAAACAGACAGAACGAGAGACTGGATGTATGTATATACGGAAAGACGTCGAAACAATCACCGAGTCTTCAATGATCTCAGAAGACGCACAAGAGAAAGAGGGTAAACAAAAAACAAAAGAAAACAAAACAAAAGGAAGAGCCAATATAGACTTAAATCAAACCCGATGGTTCCTACAAACCACATCCTATCCGCATTAAGATATCCATACTTTTCATGGTCCCCGAGTGCAAGTGTAAGGGTTGTGATATGGAATACGAGATGTTAGGGTGAGCCACCCTGAGCCACCAGTCAGGAACAAGTCTCCTGATGATATCCGGACGGCATCATGGCGGATGATTTTGGGTGTGATTGATGAGTAAGGTTCCATGCATGCACTGGGGATCTTTAACCAAAAGGGCATGCGTGGAACTTAGCACTTGCACATTTACCATACTTTGTACAAACGTCCGAGGGAGTAGCCATATGGGACAGGAGGGCCGATGAACGGCAATCTCTTTCCCCCCTTCGAGGTGAAGACAAATGAATTGAACAAGATGAGCAAGACTGGACACCCCGATCCCACCGATCACAAGACCTCGAGGCCACACAGTGCCATGCCGGGCACGAAATTGACTTTGCGTATTGAAAATTAAACAAAATCACCATAACACACCAAGTTAAAGTGACACCCACAATGCGCTCCGAAAAGCCTATCTACCGTCCGTGTTTTCGATAGCCAAGCCATCAACAAATGTTACTACGCGTCGATCAATCGTGCTGCCTTAACCGTCCGGCCCCGTCCACCTCCGTCCCATGCCAGCAATAACACCGGAATACGAGAATCCCTTCAAAGCAGCGCTGCAGCGTCTCGTACTGGACGGGTCAGGATAGAGTTAAGATCTAATGAAAGGAGCTCCTGGATGAAAAGACCCTGTAAAAAGATTTCCACACGGTGCAAGCCGGACCGAAGAGATCGGATTTAATCTTTCGACATTTGCTTTCCGTCTCCCTCGTTGGCTGTGTCGTCTTCCTTCGAGCATAAGGCCTAGCATCGCCAATCAATCAATATTCCCAAAACCTGTCTGAACCCAAACGAACAAACATCCGCCGAATCCCAGACAAGAATGTTCCATGTAGACAAATAAGCAATGCTTGGCGGAAAAGCTTGACCAACGCCACCATCCCCGGACAAGTTTAAAATTGCATTGGGAAGGGATGGACATGACGGTGTGCTTGTGAGATACCGTTTGGGAGATCTGGGGAAGATGAGATGGTGTGGAAGAATGAGGCAAGGCTTCAGGGCGGATGGGGAGATTAGACTGTTGGTTGGTGACGCGCGGAAGGTTACATCTTTTCTCTAATGGGTAACAGCAGACGGAAGGTATGGTGTCTGCTATCGACATAGACTTTGAACTTTGAGCAACTTCTGTATGTAAGATTGCCTAGATATCCGGTCATATATGCTACCTACTGATGAAGAGGACGGTATAGCAACTTTATCCCCTCAAAGCTCGACTTCCAAATGATTCCTCCCCGTCAGATTGCCCATCATCTCTCTCACCTCCGTGACCCTCCCTACTACACTTTCGAGTCCTCCCTCCTGGCCCCAAACTCCCATTAGTAACGCCATCAACAAACCCATTAATATCCCCAAGATCACACCTCTCCACTCCCCCTTCACAATTCTCTTTCCCCAGAACATTGCCTCGTCGACCTTGACTCTAACAATACTATTCCCCAGTTTCTGTTTCCGTGCACTCTTCAATCCCGGTAACGCATCATGCGAATAAGTGTTGTTCAACAATTGGTAGCCCTGCATCTCATTCTTCTCTACTTTTTGACCAGCCCAGTGGCCCAGAGTCTTGCGATCGGTCCAGGGACCAGAGGATGGATTGTCGATTTGAACACCGAGCGGTGTGAGGAGAGGGACGCCGTAGCCACAAGATGTTTGGACCTAATGTTCCTGTCAACCCCATTTTCTCTAAAATGTCTCATTTGCTATGAACACACTGTTTCTTGAAGTCGAGAGCAAAAACCCATCGAATTGAATCAAAAGATGCCCTATGGGAAAAAAAGAAGAAAACATACCTTCCAAACATCCAACAAAATAACAGCTCTTGCACCATCCACATTCGACTTTCCCATTTTAGCCAACAGAGGTGCAAAGTCGGGCGTATTCCATTCGACTACATGTCCCGTACAGAAAAATCGCATTATGCGGGGAGTGGAGGTGAAAGAACAAAACATGATTGTTACGCGACGATTCTCTTCGGGAAAGTTAGTGTGAAGATGGAAGAGTAAGGGTCCAAATTATTGGGAGAGGAAGAGAGGGTAGAGATCAAGGAAAATGGGTGGACGAACCATAGATATGGCTGATAGTCTCGACGCCGGAGCCAGTCGCATCGATACTGAGAGAGCATCAGATCTATCATCCGCAAACTTGGAGTCTGCGTATAGAAACATTTATGATACCCAAAGCGCATGAAATCGACACATAGAAAAAATACTACCACGCAAGTTCTAGCCCGCAAAAGGAAGCACAACCACCGCATGTATCACGAGAATCAAATGACTATTAAAGTCACACATCCTCTAGATATTCGCGTCTCCACTTCCCCAACACAGAATCCTAATTATCCTCCCATACACCTCCTCGAAAACACCCTTCATCAACACACCGCCCCCAAGCCGCCCCAAATCCAAACAAGACAAAAAAGAAAGAAGCAAGAAAAAGACGACAACTCACTAAGCACAACGATTCGGTCCCAAAATCTTGAACGTCGCATCTCTAACCACCAAAGTGTCAGTAAAAATTTCCTCTCTTCTTTCTCCTCTTTACTTTTCCACTCCCCTCCTTCCATCATCTATATCACTCTGCTATCCCTCCCCCCAAATAAAAAGACAAAAAAACAAAAAAAAAACAACTCACGGTAACCCCTTCGGACTAAGATTAACATGCTTTCCATACGTCGGCGCCGAGCCCGTAAAGAAAACCGGTTGAGCCATTGCCCACTCCGCCAGTTCTGGGGAGATAGATGGGAAGTATTTGACCATATTCCTTCTTTCCCCTTCTATTTTCCTTGTTTATTGATGTATTCCCTCCTTCTTCGAAACTGAGAAAGAATGCCAAAAAGCAACGAGTCACTGAGATTTCGAGGGTTCCAGTCAGATGGATGAGGAATATATATGTTTATGTAGGTGGTATGAGTGATGTATACAATTGTGATCCCCAGAGAGATGATCCAATGTGAGGTGGGTAAAGACAAACTCGATGTACAAGCAAGGAAGAAACCCCAGTCTCGAACAAAAGAATGCTCAACAATACAATTGATGCCAAACAGAAAAGACTCATCTATCCATCTATCAGTTTGAGTCACAAAGTAAGAACGGCGCGGTTGTGCGGGGTAGATAGATATTAGCACCATGCATAGACACATCAAAAGTCCCCGAATTTCCTCGATGTTCAATTGGAGGCCCTTTATTCTACATGCTTGGCGCTAAAACCTTCCATTCTCGTATTTTCACATGTGTTTCTACAAGCTATGACTTTGACGATTTCAAAGTGCAATGACTCGAATTCATATCATCATCTTGTATGCTATAT
The DNA here is from genome assembly GCA_019395245.1 of Botrytis pseudocinerea. Taxonomy (NCBI): domain Eukaryota; kingdom Fungi; phylum Ascomycota; class Leotiomycetes; order Helotiales; family Sclerotiniaceae; genus Botrytis; species Botrytis pseudocinerea. The sequence continues at coordinate 1,466,339 of JAHXJK010000184.1, read as the reverse complement.
GCTACGCTTCATACACCATGTCATGTGTTTCTTAAGCCATCTCTCATCAACTCATCACTCATAAGGTCTAAGATCCATAGATACCTTTCAATCCACACCTATTCCGTGTCAAATAGCCAGATTAGGCCAAGCCAAACCCATCATCTCGATTTAGATTAAAAAACAAAAGACAGAAACCAGATTCAACTAATGTTGTACAGGGGTAATGTGACCAAACAGACGCCTTCATAAAATGCCGACCTTTAAAAAACAAACGCCTAAGTGGATATCCAGTATACATCTCCTGAAATCGGAGAATGTATTGACAGTAAAGAACGTGTGATATAATTAAAGGAAGTAATCCCCAGCACCTCTTCGACCAGCTGGAACTGCACGTTGATCTTCTGGTACGGCACTGAAAATGCTAAATTTGGGATTGAGATCTTCTCCAACGTTCATAATCGAAGCAACGTTACCACATCGGTAACAGTAGTTAGGAGCTGACCAGACAGTAACGACAGATTTTTGTGCGAAATGATACTGAGAATTGTTAGCAAATTTCCATTCGCATCCAAGCAGGTGAAATAGCATACCTTGTATCCTTCGTTAACGAGTTGATGAGCACGAGCAATGAGTTTCAATCCATTGACATGATTAAATTCATTGGCAACCTTGTCTCCAAATAGCCATCCAGCTCCACGAGGAGAAACAGCCCAAGTATCAACATCCTCAGGATCACTCCATACCAAATCACAGAAAGCACCTTCATGAGGAATTTCTTGAGCACGTGCAACAACTCTGATTTGATCAACAGTTCGAATTTCTGGACTCAAACCACCGTGAACGCAAAGAACTTCTCCATCAACAACTGCTGCAAGGACGAGGAAGTCGAAAACTTGACAACAAGATTTCCAAACCGAAGCATTGCCATATTTTTGTTGACATTCTTCGTAGAACCCATATACTTGCGTGATTTGACGAGATTCGTGATTTCCTCGAACGAGTGTAATTTTATCAGGATATCTAGCATTGTTAGATAGGTCCGGCCGAATGAAGTGTTTCACTTACGTAGCTTTCAAACACATTAGTAATGTGAAAGTTTCCAGACTGAAATATCCTCTATCGACGAAATCACCCAAGAAGATGAAATTCTGGTTCCCATTTCCAGAGACTTGATTATTATTGACATTAATTCCGGAATCAGCTCCGGAACTCGTACTGCGATTCGATCCACCTGCGGTACGTGGGCGTCCTCGAGGTTCATCTTCGTCATCATCATCATCTCCTCCACTTGCGCTCTCCATACCACTGTCACTACTTCGTATCTTTTTCTTCAATTTTGGATCTGTAATCTCAGTAGGTGGTTCGAGCGCATCTGTGTTGATCACAGTGGTGGGGGCCTGGACATTTGTCTCGCCTGGCATACCACCAGCGATACGGAAGAGTTCGAGTAAATCGTAAAATTGTCCATGGATATCACCACAGATAGTAACGGGAGTCGCGACAGGCTGTATATTTGACTCTGTTGGGGAAAGGATCAGTACAAGAAGATGCAAAGTGATGATTCAGAAGGGCATTACCTTCCATTAAACACTCCTTTACCATCTCGCAAAGTTGTTTCATTGCCCACTCTGGTAGATAATGACATTGTTTCGCCTCTGCTAACCACTCCTCCAGACCAGAACGAGGTCCCAATTTCGCTGCTCCAGGGCGGGGTACTGTGGGACTCATGTTGTGTATTCTGATGAGGCGACGGCGAAGTCTTGAGCTTTCTTGTGAATGCGTGAACAAGTGGGATTATGTGGTGACTTAAAGTTTCTCGACTCTAGGAGAGTTGGGTCTGTTCCTGGATCCTCTTTGAATTCTGCCGGGTTTTCTAAAATCGCCTCGAGGTTGCAGGTATACCTTGTTGGTATGGATGCTTTTTCAACAATTATCACTCTGCAATTGTCGCGATTGGTTTGTTAGATGCCCTCTTCAAAGCTGATGCTGGCTTCTTTGGAGTTGTTGTAATCGTCGCAGTGCGATTGTTCGTAATCCTCCTGATAGAATACCTCTTCAACTGCCTCATCTGAGAGTTACTTGGAATCATGCTACGCTATGCCCGATTCCGTAGTATAACCGAAGAAGTTCACATAGATTACGTGAATGGTGACCGTATTCTCGGTGCTTAGGCTTTCCGACCCAAGGGCATTCATTCCCTTAGAAGTGATGCCCCACGTCTAACCTTATCAGCAATCACATATACAATAATAAGTAATGCTGTTTCCTACTTGCACAAACACAATACAAACAAGTGGATGATTTCTCCACCAGATGGCCTTCACAGTTCTTAATATCAATGTGCTTCTTATGAATCTGCGAGCGCGCACATGTTAAGGAACGTGAATATCAATTATTCGGTTCCACAGGCCCCAGATCATTTGGCGCAATAATCTGGCAGACAGTCAACCTCAAAGTTTAATCCGTTATACAACTACCAATCAGAATGGCTACCACCGCAGGATCTCGCAATAATACCAATGGAGTTCTTTCTGTCACAACTACCCAGACATCGGGAAACGCCTCTAAGCAAACTGCTAGCAAGCCAGCAAGTTCCAAAATGAAACTTATTGTTCGTCGACTAGCTCCCGGATTGACGGAGGCGGAATTCTGCTCATCACTTGGGGACGAATGGAAGGTAGGGCAAGGGAAGGTTGATTGGTTTCAATACAAACCAGGAAAGGATTCTAAAGAGTATGTTCTTTCGCGAAGAATGCGCCGACATTACTTACAAATAAACACAGCCCCTCCAAACCATCTCGTCCTTCTCGAGCGTATCTCCACTTGACCAATAGTGACCATCTTTTGCCATTTTCCGACGTCGTGCGCAAATCCAGTTTTGAAGATGCAAAAAATACATATACAAATTCTTGTCTTATTGGACCACCCACTGTCGAATTTGCACCATACAGCAGAGTCCCCGCAGGTCTCAAACGTCGTACAGATGCCCGCGCTGGAACAATCGATCAAGACCCAGAATTCATGGCATTTCTAGAAGGTTTGGCTAATCCAGTCACTACGAAAGAAGTTGGCGCAGAGGGCGAAGATGCCCCAACAGGAAAGGCCGAGAAGGTCACAATAACTCCCTTGGTTCAATTCTTAAAAGACAAGAAGGCCAATAAGACGAAGGAATCGGCAGCCAAAGCAGCGAAGAAACAGGAAACCTCAAAGTCCAAGACGAGTGAAGGATCGAATTCCACAGGTGATGGCAAGAAGTCTAATAAAGATTCCAAATCCGACAAAGTTGGGGCCACACAAGAAGCTGTCAAGATTTTGAATAGGGAAGTTGGCAAGAGAACAGCTGCGTCAGCCTCATCGGCAGCCTCCGCCTCTGCTTCATCTAGCACTGAAAAGAATGTACCTAAGCTTGATACTTCTAAAATTCCTGCAAATGAAAGACAAGCCGTTGTCGCTGCTCATGTTCGTATGCTTCGACGTGATCTCGGACTCAATCCCTCACAGGCGCATCGTCGTATCAAACGCGACACAGCTAGTGCAGTAAAATCGGAGTCTACCGAAAAGCCCACGGTAACTTCAAATAATACCGCATCTTCACCAGCAACTCCTACAACGCCCACAGGTCCAAAAGCTCCTCCTGCTCAGCCTAGTGCTCAATCAGGTAGCCGAAGATCTAGGAGAGGCAATCAAAATCATACCACCGAATCATCTACGAATAAGCCGTCGAATACCACTACTTCCGCCCCAACCACACCCATGGTCTTGCTTAGAAAGCCCGATAATCAAAGACCCCAACAACGACCAAGTACCGCCAGTTCTCAGCCTTCATCTACTCCCCAAGTTCAAGCAAAACCAATTGCAAAAGTTACTCCAGCTGCTTCAGGTACGGCACCACCTCAACAATCTACTTCAAACCGAGGGTCAAAAACTCAGGTGGATGTTTCATCCAAAATATCCCGACAAGCTTTCATCAAACATGCCAATCCGTCTCAGGGTGTAACCGAACCATTGCTAAAAGAAGCACTAGAGAGGTTTGGCAAAGTCTCCATGGTTGAGATAGACAAAAAGAAAGGCTTTGCATATGCCGACTTTGAAGATGCAGAAGGTTTAAAGAAGGCAATGGCTGCGAATCCAGTTTCCGTGGCTCAAGGCACTGTCCACGTTATGCCACGAAAGGGAAATACTGGAAACCCAGTACCACGTGCTGGTCCAGCTCCTAGAGCTCCTGCTCCTGCACCTGCTAATCCCGCTTCGCGTGGTGGCAGAGGTGGAACTATGGGAAGAAGGGGTGGTAGAAACGGAGGTGGAAGAACTCGCGTGGATATTCCAGCCGCAGACTCTTCAAAATCTTCTCCAGCCGCGGATTCTTCAAAGTCTACTCCAGTCACGCCTGCAGGACCAGCTCCCAAGTGAAGTTTTCATTATTCAGAACGATGGTTCAATGAATTCTCGAATTTTTCTAGCGATGCCTCGCCAATCTATCGAAAACATGAGCCATTCTCGGGTATACGAGACTTCAATGCGTCATTGAGAGTACCCATTAAAGTGTCTCGAAGACTACAAAAGCCCAATAATAACATAAAAAGCAGCACCTGAGTTTATTCTCAGCTTGCCAAATTTTGGTCTGAAGCTCTTAGGGATGTGATTATGTATAGAAGAAGCATAGGTTACGAGCATGCGCGCAAGGCCATAGATGACTTTGAAAGGGGAGAAGGGTGGAGAGCTAGGAAGTATTGGTTCTTGGGGGTAGGAGGTTTTGACCTGAATACAATTACACGGCTTCCAAATTGGCTGTCGTGTCTGATCTAGTATTACGTAGCAAAATTGTGAGGTCATTCCATTAGTCTTCTTCTCATTGATGCATTCATTAATAAGCTTAACACTTATGCTCTACAGAGCGAACTGTGTCGTCTGCGGTTACTATGATCAAGTGTATAACATGCTCTCACCTGCTTGGTGCGATTGCCAAAACTCCTCACACTTGTCCATTTCCTAGACCCTACAGCCGGAACTACGAGAATCAAATACTACACAAAAATTCCCGTCCATCTATTTGTCTCTAACCTATGTCCGTGGATGACGAATATACGACAGCCACGCACTCTATGCCCTCCCGCCTTTAATTGACTATAATACAGGAGGCGCGGAGTTTTGTACTGATTCCGCTACTGAGATTCTTGGGGGAGACTTGCCCGATTATCTGATGTGCAAGTTCTATCTCTATCATCTTGTTGTAATCTTGTTGTCTTTGGCATTCCTGTTGTCGTTTCTCTATTTCATATTGTCATTCGGCGTTTCTGATAAGCAGTTTGTAGAGTATTGGCTCTGGCACTAAGAAGTGGCGAGATCACTATCTCAACATGCCAAAGTTGAATGTAGCTCATGGGCCACATTTCACATTCATAGGTTATATGTCTTATTAATTGAGGGGGTGTTCGTGTTCTGATTGAGGATGTTACCGACTTTGTTTAAAGGAAGCATCTGGAATACAAGATGGTTCAAAGTGTAGAACTAGCAGTGAATCATCTTCTTTCCTTTTGCTAGTCATAAGGGTGCTGCACTAGATATTTCGTTGGTATGGAGTGGGGAAGATCGGATGATGTCATTTTGATGTGGTCTAGGAAGTGAGACTTGTTTGGAAGGCATTGCCACAAGTATAAAAGGGTTGTGTAGTTAGGGTATTGGAACTACAACAAAACATGTGAATGGATGAAAAATAAAGCATCCTATGTTTTGAAGAGTTTGCTATTCTTTCTGCTAGGACTATCTTTCGTAGCCTTGGTTAGGAATCTGGGACTGATAAGTATCAGGATTCTCGGTGAGGAATAGAAAGTTTGTGACGATGTTGGTGGTTCATTGTTATTGTCCTTTTCCTTGAGCTCTTATTGGCAATGAGTCATTGTCATTTTTCTTACCCGCTGTTTCGTCAGACATTGGCATATGTTACATTCATCCCAAGAAAGCGAATATTTTCAGGTAGTCTTTCGAGGGAAGTTGATCCGAGTTTTAAGTCTACAACGTGAACCTACTACAACATATGTCTATATCGTGATCACTTTTATGACTACTTGATTGATTCTGAGTGCAGAAGGTCTGACTTATAAGTACGGGAGAATGGAAGTTGTTGATGATTCAGGATGAGGTTTTGACTAGGTGGGAAGTGAATCATTCGTAAAGACTTCCAGAGTCGAGTAGAGCTTATGTCACTCACTCACTGCAAATTATTTGAATCATCTCTACGGGTCTGGGAAACATATCTTCTAGGTGCTATATAAGGAATTTCCATTGGGAGATAAAAATGAAGTATCCGGTTTGCAATAGCGATTTAAACTTGCAGCCAAGGCAGTGAAGTCGCAAGTGACTATTCCATCAGCTGTGCGACTTCAAAAAAATTGTTTACTGTACGATGAGCGTATACTGTCACTTGTACTTATCCAATCTCTAGACCAACTCCTTTTGCTGCCATTTTGTGCTTTTCACTATCAGGTAGGCTATTATTGTTAGCTTTAAGAATTACCCAACTCGAAATTGCCTTTATGAAAGCTGCCATACAATATATTGCAAGAACTTTTTTCAGCTTGCTATGAGACTAATGGAACGAGAGCGGTTTTAAGAACGCGGTCAAGATCACAACAACATGAAAACCTGGCAGGTAATTTTTTACCATATTTCAGATCAGACAATCGAATGTATGAAGATTGTATAGCATTCTGATTTATCTTAACTTTCTTATCTGATGTGACTACTTTGAGATCGGTCGATAAATACTTTCCCGTTGGTAAGGGAATGGTCTATGGAGATTGCTTCTCGTAAAACCTACAATTGTCGGTGTCATCATCACACTCCTTTCAATGCCATATTCAAGTAGGTCAGTCATGATGCATGCTAATCAGCGCACTCTCATCTTTCTCTATAACGAAGACTACTATAAGTTGTTGGCCTCATCTTCAGTCAGTCGACAATTTCGACGTTGTTAACTAAGCGAGTGCGCCCTTTTGAGTGGTGTCATCAGATGCAGCTTTACCCTCGAAACTTCGGAATCTTTGCTGTTGATTAGCTAATTTAATTGTAGGTATGAACTGGACGATGGAATCTATAAGTATTCCAGTCTGTTGTTCGCAATTCTTAATATCTCCCAATTTACAATAAAAATAGCACATGGACTACGGTGCTGAGTGCCCGGCACCTCGCTAGCTAGTACAGCTCCCTGATGCCCACATCATCGTCGTAGAATATCTCTTGGTATTTAATGATGATATTAAAGTCCTTTCTCTGATTCGGAGTATATCAATTTGTTACATGCTAGATTCATCGTCAAATAAATGATGCTTTCATATATTCCCCAATCACCTGTCATCATATCCACAATTTTACTCGCCACATTTATCTACTTCATTGTACAATTTTGTACCATACTAGTCAAACTGGGCTTGCCCATCTGCAATCTGGGAGAGGAAATGGCTGGGCATGATTGCGTTTGAAAAACTTTGTCCCAGCCATTCAAGAATCAGAGCATTATCGTTGGACCAAGACCCTTGAAGTTTTTGATTGGGGTTTTATTTCGAGTACTGAGCAATGCAGTTTCAATTTGATAGCAATAGCTTGAAACTAGGAGTCCAAAATTTGGTACACCTTTAACAACAGTCAATATCTGGTAAGGACTTCTAAATATCGCTTCTACCTCAATAGCTCATCTATAATGCTAGATCTAAATCAAAGTTTTCTCTCTGTTCAGCCTAAGAGAGACCGCATTCTTTCCATTTCTCGCTTTCTAATATACAGGGAGACACTCTTCTTCCTACGAGAAAGTCATATCACCCCCATCTAGACCTCTAGACTTAAGTTCTTGGGGTGTATCTTCGCATCGAATATTCCCGCCGAAACATGTAATTTCAAAACTATCTAGAGTCTCATTGGCGATGGCCCCTGCGTTACAAACGCGCTGAAAGAGATAAGGAACAGGTATCTAGGCCTTTTGATACCACAGACGCTACAATGATATAGAATAATAACCTTGCAAAAACCTTGTCTTCTACCGGAGGAATTCCCGCCCATCTTTGTACGTGCATCGATATATGATGGGATAACGAGCCCCGATTAGAATCTCGATACCCCTTATAAATTCACCTTATCTTACTTGTTTGCTATTCGAGGTGCTATTCTTGCTTGTGATTCCAGACAGCATTCTGCTTCTGCTGGACGGCTCATATAATTCGTCGGACTAAAAGCTGAGAGATGGTGTAGGTATACGACAAGCCTGTATCTGGACTCCCAAGACACCGAAGCCGGTTTTTAGGAAAATATAGATGCAGAGTTCATCCGGAAAAGGCTTGAGTTCATGCTGATTGTTCTGATATTGAAGTTGATTTGACGTTCAATATAATGGCTATGAAATTGGAGTCTCGCTTATGTAAGCTTCAGAGATTTCCCCAATCCAGTCCCAAAAAGATCAATTGATCGATGTATGCGTAACATCGCTTGATAATTCTGCATAATTATTGAAAGAATCTGTATATTCCTTGAATTAATCTCAAAAACTGGCCTTTTGATATCTGCAGTTCCAGCTTCCGAGAAATTTGTTGTGCCAGAGGGAAGCTTCAGTAACTTCGTAGGCCATATCTAGAATGATCAATCTTCGGTTAGAAAGATCAAATTAGACCGTCGTCGTTATCTCGTTATCAGCGCGCGCCGATGTCAGTATGTATGTTGATGAAGTCTTATATCATTTCTTACCATACAAAACCACGGACCTCGGTATGACAACGAAAGACCCGCTTTCGAGCCGACGATACGCACGTATCGGGAGTGTCACCAAACTGGGGCAATCCCGTTGCTCAACAATTTGGGATTCTTGAACATGAGGACCCCTTCATTAAAACTGCCGCGTTGGCAGTCTTGGTCAGACTGGGTTTGAAAAGTTTTTTTTTCGTTCAATCGCCTAGTCGTCGGATTCACGGAACGGTATAAATTTCAAGTGAAAGAATCATCATCCTGCAAACTTTCTTCTTCTTTAATATCTTTTATCCGCTCACATCTGTATACTATATCAATAATTCCAGCTGAGATGGCAAGTGCAACAAAAATGGTACAACCAAAACCCCTCTCTGCCTTCAACAGACTATCACCCTGCATCTATCTCTACTCACCCGCCAGCGCCACTGCACCACCCCCGTCTGATCCATCCACCATCCTCCTTTGCAGCTGGAACAATGCCGCTCCAAAGCATATCTCTTACTACACCACCTATTATACCAATCTCTTCCCCCTCTCCCGCATCGTCCTCTGTACTATGAAGACTTCTCAGTTCCTTCTCCAATCCGAAGCTCAACGACGTAAAGACATCGCTCCTGTTATTGATGCTTTATTCTCCGAATCATCTGATCAAGACGCAAAGTTATTAGTTCATTGCATTAGCAATGGAGGCGCTAAACGATTTTACGGAATCGCTGGGCTATATCAATCTCTGAAACAAAAACCGCTTCCTATATCCAGCATCATATATGATTCCTGTCCATCTCTCCCTAGGTTTAAGCGAGATTTGCACGCGCTTCTCCATGTGCCTGGTGCCAAACTTCCTTGGTTATTGTACATACCCCTAGCGGTTGTTGCTATTCTAGCTGCGTCGATAGTGTGCTTTGTTGTACATTATAGTCCGCATTGGATATGGAGAGATTTGGTGAGGGGACCATTGGAGGGGCTGAATGATGAGAAGTTGGTAAGGAAGGAAGCTACCAGGGGGTATATTTATAGTGAGGAAGATGAAGTAATTGAGTGGGGAGACGTGGAGGAGCATGGGGAAGTAGGTTCCCTGAAGGGATATAGGGTTGAGAGAATTAAGATGGTTGGAGCAAAGCATGCGCAGATGTTTAGAGGTGAGGGAGGCGAGGGAGCTTACTGGGGGTTTGTAAGGAAGCTGTGGGCAGATGGATCAAGAGAGGTCTGAGTGATGTAGTCTGAGATGCTTGGTAGGTAGCACCACTTCTTGCCAGCATAGATTTTGCAGGTGGATCGTCAATTCTACAGTTCCTAAGAATATTCTAAGAGCACAGTGCTGTGGAGCAATTTATATCTGCAGATAGTCAATTGAGACACCGAAAAATGGCATGATAAGTTAGACTGAGGAAGCTACTTGCCTTTCAAGGGTTTGTTTAGTACTTGAAGGCTGCTCATTGCTCGAGAACATCCGCTCAATCTTCTGATAACTTAGCTCGAATAATTCTTAGTCAATCCTCGCGTAGCCCCTTTGGTTTTTTCGTCCAATCAATAGTATTGTTGCTGAAACTTCCACGTGCACCCGGGTAAAAGAGAGCTTGCCATTCCGACTCTAGATGGAAAATTCATGAGGGGAATAGGATAAATAGATTCACCGCTTGATAATATGCAAGATTACTGCGAACCCATATTGTAAATATTGCTGACATCTCAATCAGGGCGAAGTGCATGCGGTTTCTGATCCACCCGCTCTTAGCCCGCATCAGTGCAGCGGTAATGGTAATGTGGATTAGCGGTAACAAGGTCGACTTTTATGACTTTTAGCTGGCTTCCCCAGATTGTTACACGAGCCTCTCCAAGAAAGCTTCAGGCTAGATGATGACCGCTTGCGGCCGCATCCCCTACCATCTTACAATAGATATGACAGGACAGTACCACAATGCAAACGCCTTAATAAGCTGCATAGTATAGGATAAAGAATCACGGCAGCTCATCCGATACTCAGCGTTTGTTTTGCATAACTAGCCGCTTGACCGCTAGACATATACGAACTTGAAGTGGGATAGATCTTCACATTGAGAAGCCGGTGGTTGATCTGAATAGGAGTGTTGTATGTATGTAAGATTTGTGTTCTCGTGTGGGTGCTGTTGTACTGTCCATGCATTGAGGGGTTTATGCATTCGTTGCGTGTGCCTTTGTGGGTGCAGAATTATTCTTCAATCACGTGCGGCTTATGCAACGATCTCCAGGGTTTCGCACTCGTGTTTGATGCGCTGAGAAAGAGTACAGCCTCATCCATCCATCCACTTCCCATGCTTCCAGAACAAACATGTCTAGATTTTTTTATTCAACAACATTTTGATCCGCTGGCTTGATTGAATCGGTTGGTGCCCAACATGATAAGTTGCCAGCAAGGAATGGTCCTCGCGCTCACTCAACGCAGAATGAAAACTCTTCTCTAGCACAGGAAACGTCATCACGTATTTTGAACTATTCCAATTCTATTCATCATTGCATCCGAGTCTCACATTCGTCCAGCCTTCACAAACTCTGCCTTGCAGAGACTTCCCCTCTATCATACCACGTTTCTCATGTCTTGTCCGTTTTTTGGTTCTGACTACTTAGTCCACTCTGAGAAACAGGGTCTGGATCACTCCGCCGCATTTCCAGCCATATTTGCAAGCCATCAAATCATTCAATACTTTTTCAATAACGTTAAGATTGCATCGTGACGATAAACCAACATGTGGCTGAAAGATTTAGGATCTCATCTTGTGAAGTGGCTGGTTTGAAAAGTTCCGAAAGTGGAATGATGCTGTGGGAAATCTGACATCAGCAATTGCACTTTGAGAAGCCAAGCTTCCCTGGGAAATTGTTTTGCAAGACATTATTCAAACGATGTCGGGTTATTTCGAAAATTACTACGCCTCAGCCTTATATTTGGGGGCCGCACAGCCACTCCACATTCTGGTAATTTAGAGGCTCGAAAGTTGGTCACACAGCAGGTCATGCTCTAACAGTTTTCGTTTTGGGTCAAAGTTACTGGAAAGAGTCATTGGATATGATAAAGCTTTAGCTCCCGCAATTGTACGGGAGGGGCAAAATCCTCTGAGCCAACCATTTATCCATGGACAGCTGAGTGGCTGGTACTTTTGGGGGACCTTTGTACGACAGGAGTTGTGTTTTTGTATAGGGGAGAAGACGCCTGTTGGGCATGCATAATTTCTTGACATGCAGGAAGGATGGAGATGTTGGTAAAAGGTTAGGTATTACAAGGCAAGTGAGACATTTCTCTTTGCCATGTTCCTTGTCCCCATATTTAGACGTTTCAATGAAGATGTGGCGAGAAGTCTCTCTCCAGTCGGACTCACATATGTCACACGGACGGATAAATCGCTTTGTCAAGCATGAATGAGATCGGATGAGATGCCGAATGAAGTAATTCAAATGAGGCGTTTCTCCATCTCGGTTCTCACCTCGCATAAGAAAGAATTGACGCCGAAGCCGCGAATCTCTTCTACGATACTCCGAAATCCTCTTTCGTGTTTTCATAGCCTTGTTAATCTTGTTCTGGCGTTTCTATTCGGATCTAAATTATGACAAAAGCATTCATATCTTGCCACATGATGTTTCATAAGGCTGTGTGAAAATTCGATGTTCGTGAGATGTGCTAGACGAATCTTGCAATTTGCCCATGCCTGAACTATTACGCGCGTGAGCTCTCTTGATGTAGGCAACTATACATATATTGTAAGCCTCTCTCTTCTAATTGAACAATCCGACAAGTGCATTATCCAATACTGTTTCTACACATACATACATACATACATACGCGCTTCTGAAGCTGCAGGTCATACTTACTTGCATACTTAGCCATTCCAATCAATTTTCTACCTATTTTTAAGGAATTATTGGATCACTGGGGTTATTAAACCTCTTCAATTCACATCTTCCACCAATCTCCTTGAATACATCAAATATTCTTCTTCATTTGCTCTTTGATCCCCAAATTCTCAATCCGCAAACTCAAAGTCACAACATAAATGTCCTACGATCGCCCTCGCTCTCGTGGATTCTTCGAACGCGATCGTCAAGGCCACGAACGCATCATTTTCCGCTCAAACTCGAACTCTCGTCGTCGCTCCACCTCCCAATCCCGCACCATGGTTCATGAATTAGCAAGCGACCTCGAAGACCGCAATGCCGAACTACAAGCTGTTGCCGAATCACTCAAAACAGAACTCGCAGTTGCAGAGAGCAGAAATTGGCAATTGATCTCTGATAATAGCGCCTTGCGAGATATAGTCCATGTACTTAAGGGAGATAAAGAGGTTCTGAGAAGGGAAAGTGAGGAAAAGAGCGAGGATATCGAATATCTTGAAGAAAGGGTTGCGAAGCTGGAGGGGAAGAGGGAAAGAGCAGAGTCTAGGGGTGAGAGGGCGGAGGAGAGAGTTAGATTAATGAGAAGGGGGCTGACTGGGAGAGGAATTCTGAATGAAGGGGGCTTAAAAGAAAGACTTGAAGATAAAGTTGCCGAGATTGAGAGGCTGATGGAGTTAATCAAAGTTATGGATGGTAAGATCAGTGAGAGAAACAGATGGTTGGCGGAGAAGGACAATAAGTTGGGTCAGTTGAAAAGGTGGATTGTGGGTAGAGGATTTCGTGTTGAGGGGGTTTGAGGGGGTTGTTAGATGCGATGTCTATTTCACGATTCACGGATTCAGATTCAACATCCAAGGCGACGTCGATGTTCTTAACTTCATCGACAACGAGAGAGGCGAATTTTCATAAGGTTTTCTCATCATTCATTTCGTACGAATATTTGGGAGTGACGATGAGAAGGGGGCACAAAATGTGCTCGCGCGGCGAATCATATGTACGTACAATACGCCACATCTACGCACCAACGCTCAAAAACTAAAGATCCTTAGAAAAACAGAAAAACAGAGAGGAGGATTTCTTCACGATGCGACTGAGCACTTTTAATTTTTGATACCTTATGGCTGCTTGGACCTAGCCTGCTTGTTTTCTATTCTTTCAATTGAATGTATTGAGTTTTGTATATTGCACTTGCACTTGTACCTTAGGTCCAAATTTTGGCCGCCGAACTTTAGTCTGCTTCTGTTTGTAGCTCTTCTTTTTTTTTAGTTTGATTTCTTCGATGGAGAGATTGTGAAACAATCGAATGTTTTCAAATGATATCAGCGTTTATTGATTGGTACCTCTCATTCGGCTTTGTATTCTATAATCAGGAGTGTTGTGTGTATGTACAATCGAATGAAAAAATCGATGTCTTTTCTTCTCGCTAATTGGCATACGCAAATGTACTCTCAACCCATTTCATGGTATGAGATATGTGAGTATCTGTGCCCCGCCTAAAAGAGTCGCCTCGAAAAGGAAGCGAAAAAAAGGATGATCGTTAGAGTTTAGAGGGGTTATGAGGGGTTGCACAGTTCTGCCTTCGGGCTTCTACATTGACGGCATGGATACGCGGGTTAGTTAGAGTTAAGCTGGTATCTTGCTTAAAGTTGCTTGTTGTGTGATATAACATTTTAATTGATGGTTTATGGATGTGCAAGCAAAGAACTTCGGGGAAGTATATGCAAAAAAAAAGAGTAAATACCGTGGGGTCAATTCCTGGGTTTCACAGAAACTAATTCTAATTGACAAGACGATATTCCAGTCACCGATTTTCCAGTGTCCCTCAAGGAAATACAATGAGCCACACATCGAGTAGAAGCAATAGCTTTAAAGCATTTCGTTATTTCTCCATCTAATCTCCATAAACAATAAACGATAGAAAATGCATTTTACTCATCACACTGCAATTGATCGATGCATATTTGACGTCAAACTCGCGTCTCGGCAGTTTACTAGTTTGCAGTCTAGGTTTCTTAATGTAGGTTACATTGCCATAGCCTATCGATTTGCAAACTCCGAAAAGACAATTGAGAATTTTGACACGTGAAGAATAGGCAGGATGGATGCAAGAGGGGAAAAAGAGAAGGGGAAAGAGTCATAAAACTATACGTGGTTTTGTGTATAGTCCCGTGCTATGGACGGATGGTAGGTTAATTGTTGGAAATGAGGAATTGGGGATTCAAAGATTGGTCAATAAAGTAAAACAATAATAAAGTTATACCGTGTGAGTAATCTCGAAGGTATTGAAGGGAGGGCATTTGCATATACAAACAAAAAAACAATGAATTGTTCAATCGAAATGTACCCCTTCATGCAGCCACCCCGCACCACCACCTTACGCACCGACCTGTTGTCTGATTCGCATGCCACAGTCTAATTTTCTTCTTTGATATTTTGTGCATACACAACTTTGTCATCATGCTCATCCCTATCGTTATTCCGTTCTCTCAACAAGTAAGAGAAGAAAGTTTCCACTCTTTGAGGCTCAAGCCTTCGTAACTTTGTCCTCCAACTTCAAACCGTCCTACCCACAATATTAGCATCTGTAAGTACAACGTTAACCCAACGGAAAATACTTTAATTCCCATCCATGGCATCCATCTTCTCGACACCGTAGCCAAAGTAATTCCGACCTTCGCCGAATTGGGCGTTTCTAACCTAATCCGTATACGGTATTCGAAGTACCCAATTAGATGTGCTTAAAAATCTAATCATTGATTAGCAATCGAGGAATTTTATGTCATGGAATAGGCACAGCCTAAATTTGATCCCTGAGAGAACCTGTTAGCGGTCTGCCCTGGCGTTTTTTGACTAATCGCGAACGATTCTTGCGAATTCAAAATCCGGAAAGAAGAAAACGATATAGACAAGGCTAGAGAAACATCGACAAACACTGCCTCTTTTCCTGGGGTCAAATGGGTTGTGTGAGCAAGGGCATGATTTTTGCAATCGTTCGCTAACCAATCAGCGTGATTAGACGCGAGAAAAGCCACGAGGAGATAGCTGAGGAAAGGGATGTTTGAGACTGAGTCATCATCATTTGATGGTTTACGAAAGATTCGGGCATGGAATTGGGTTGTTTGGGATTCTAGCTAAGGGTTGAAAATACAGTAAGTTTGGGGGCTCAAAAAGTAATTTCGTTCTCTATCCCTTTACATTACGATTTCGAGACATCGGAAATGGCAAATGGGTCTTCTCCGAGTAATTAGATGCTTAGAAGATGACAAAATGAGGAAGGAATAAACAGAAATTCCTCTCGCGATTGAATTTACACCAGAAATATGCACAACGGGATGATCAGCCAGGATCCACTTCGGTGAGATCATTAGGAAACCATCCCTTTTCCACCCTGGTTACGCCATGAGCCGCGAAGGAAAAGTGCCAAATGTCAAATACCCCAGCAGGACTGAGGCTGTGATTGGAAGCTCGAATCGAGTCAAGGCAGAAAAGGTACATGATTGTTTCGAAACCCGGATGCTTCGTAGGCAGGTACTGGGCTAAGCAAAAGAACGATAGATATTAGACACCGGTTTTCGAGGAAGAGTCATATGTTTATTGATCCTTCTTGTGCTCATTTTCATGGGGCATGTTGGCTATGGTATTGTAATGATATGGCTATGTATCGGATGGCTTGGAATTTTGTGTAGAATAGGAGGAGTATATATCTGATAAATTTCCGGCCAGGAATGAGGAATAAAAAAGAGTAGTTTCTTGTTCAGCCTTATATTTATTGATTCAATTCCCACATCTTCCACATCTGCATCTACATTCATCTCACCTGCAAAGAATCATTCTCGAATAGAATTGGTCTTATTTATCCATTCAATTCACATCAGCGACGAATAGATTACTGTCTACTGCATCAATACCCCCAATCCATCATCCAATCATTTTCCCGCTCTCATTTGATTTATCAATCGAAATCTGATATCGTCGGGTCAGAAACACAACGTACGATTGGTACGAGTTGCTTCGGAGCAAACCTTTCAGGTCACACAAATCGTTACAGTGGTACATAAACGTACCTTTGTACACAAACACAACATCCTCAGCATGTCTTCCAAGCCCGTCAAGAAAGTGCACTACACTTCTTCCACCAAAGGATCTTCGGTCCACGGCGGAAACCCCTCATCACCACCCATTACATCTCAACCTACATCCACACCCCGTCGTCCCTCATTCTCCCGTCAACGTCATCCCTCGGATTCCGGAGTCGGTTCCTCTTCTTCCAATTCTGCTACTGCTCCAGCAAACTCGACATCTTTCTTTACCGACACCGAACGCGCAGAGCAAAGACAAAATGTTCATGCCCTCAATGAAGTACTTAGTACACTCAAGGAACGTGTCAAATCCCTCGAATCAAAGAATTGCAGTCTAGAAGAAAAACTAGCAGAAAGCAATCGGGAGAAACGAGAGCTCCGTCGTGAGCGGGATGAATCTCTCCATACAATTGAGGCTTTGAAGAAAGAGAAATCTCGAGCCAAAGATGGACGAGAGGCGAAAGAGAGCGATGGGATTCGAGTCCGTGGATCCGATGGCAATGTTAAGATTACACCCGAGAAGAAGGACAGAGGAGAAAGAATTCCAGTAACAGTGGAGAGAAACACACCACCCATGACACGCCGCGAAAAAGAGCGCGATTCGGAAGCTAGGAGAACAGAAGATGAAAGACTTAGAGGTCAGCATCAAACTAGAGAGCGAAGAACGAGCTATAGAGATGCGCCTCCTTCACCACTTTATCGCGACGACGAAAGAGATTTTAATCATATGAGTCCCAGCCCTCGATACAGAGACGAAGATCTTCCTTCTCGCGAAAAACGCAACTCGGGTACTCCGCCAACAACTAAAATGCCTAACCCATTTACACCATTGAGTTCCATGGGAGCGAATGCAGTTCCAGGACGAGCAAGGAGGGCAAGTGTTAGCTATGGGACTTTGCCGAGTGGATATACGAGTGCGCCACAAGGATATCCGGGGATGGGAAGTAGTTATGGGAGGAGGGAGAGGGATGAGGTGCCTTATGTTAGAGGAGAAGTACCGGTTAGTGCTAGTGTTGGGGTTGCGGGAATGAGAGGATCGAGATTGAGTGGTGGGAGTGGTGGGAGTGCGGGGAGTGCGGGGAGTGCGAATGATGATTTGTATCCCAATGATGGGAAGTATCATCCGTATCCTTTGAGTCATTGATGGATGGTGGTTTTATTTGTTGGACTCTTTTTGTTTTCTTGGGACTTTGCGATTTGGGCGATTGATTGTGTGATGGCTGGGAACAAAAATCTCGGTTTGACGAACTGGACATGTATTTTCTTTTTTCTTTTGTACTTTTTTTTGTCTTGTGTGCGAAACGCGTGTGGATTGGTTTGCGGTTTCTTATGGATGGACGGAAACAATACCCCTTATAAAATGAAGAGATATGAACGAAACGAAGAAACGGGATGGAACAAGATGGATGGGAGGGAGGGATAGGACACACGGTACATACAACAATGGCGCAAGCCTGGAAGGATAGGAATGGAAACGGTCGGATGGTTTGGGTGGATAATGAGTTTAGGTTAGAAAAACTCACTAGATAGCTATTATTTCTTTTGCCAGATACTCAATTTTCAGATAATGGGATGAATACTCTTAAAGACGCTTTTGTGGGTATTTGACTCTGAGCTGTTAACTATTTGTGTATTGCATCAGGCTTGTGATCGGATAGAACAAGGGATTACAATTCCCACTAGGGATACTCTTGCTGGAGATAATGGGTACGAAAATTGTTTGAAATAACTATTTCCAATGGTCTATCATCACAAAGATGCAGATGTATACAACTAAAAAAAATACGATTAGACTGTAAACTGTCGACTATGGTGTGTCTTTCTCGGCTGAGTAGTCTATCCGCTACTCTTCCACAGGTCTCGTCGCGCCAGTCATAAACCCAATCGCAGCCTCTAAGATATCTCTCGCAATCTTCAATTCCGACTCTGTTCTCGGAGTATATATCAACAGATATTCCGCAGGCATCTTTAAAGTGCCAGCCAAGGTCATTCTTTCACCCCATCCCTTCTCAATCACATCTTTGCAGTCTCTAGGCGAGAGTACTGCGTGCATTGAATAGTCCACATTCTTTCCTTCTGTATGAACGTGTGCTATTTCTCGTTTCGTCTTCCGTGCTGGGAGATGAGGTGTCGGAACTTTGTTTGCAATTAGGAGGGCGTCGCCATGCTTTTCGAGGGCAGATGTAGTGAGAATTACGTGTTCAGGATAAGTTTTGGCTAGGTCGATAATGGTTTGATCGATTAGTTTGTGCATATCCTTTTCACCGAATTGGCTGACCTGCCTGTGGGGCACTACCTATTTTGGCTTGTTAGTAGTTCGTTTGGAGGTTTAGAGAGTTAATCTCAAGGTACCCATTTGCCCTTCTCAGGTCTGGGACCTTCTCGGATTGGTAATTGTTGTTTCAAAAAGCTTCGGTGGCCAAGTGGCCCGCATTTTGCGATCTCGTTGGGATCCTCGTAGCATGCAGTATCGAAAGGTTTGCTCTTGAAATACCGGAGGAAGTATTGGACAAGCAGGTAGCCGAATATATTGCTGGGCAGGGCATTTTCTTTGAACTCTAACCAGCCGTGATAATCTGCGCGAGATGATTTGAACATCACAAAAGCACACGATGATCGATTAACCTCCAGAGAAGTATTGTAGGAGTTATCTTAAGAACGGATGGATTTTGAGATTGATGATCGGTGGATTAGCTGGCTTGTGCTTCCAGCTTGATGCCCCTGTAATGCAGGCCTCCATTGGGACGTAAAAAGTGGTACACCATCGCTCCTGGTGCTCAGATAGAATCAGACATTGAAAGCATTGGTATTTTAACATTACATAATGATAGCCAGATGATTCTGGACATAGATTATTTGAATTGTATAGTAAATCTGAAGCTTCAGGGTCATTTTTAGACAATTTCAAATTTAGTTGGAAAGCTGGTTCATTGATTTAATGTCGTATAATGAAAAGAGTACATGTCTTGAATACACCTTTTATACCGTTCGCCCGAAGCGACACAAACGATGGCCTGGTTTGCATGTCCAGAAACCGACATGGGCGTCATTCAAGCCAGTCCTCGATATTGTGATGCTTTAAGTACTCTAATTGGCCGGTTTTGTGGCCTTTACAAGTAGAAAGGGGGGGCGATGCCTTGCTCGAGCCCAGTCTGGATATTCCTTTATCTGCTCTGGTGTTGGTCCCCATTCGTCAATTGCGGACAATATGAAGCCAGCACCAAGAAGAATCGTGATATATGTAGCAATCGAACGGTGTTGTTTGACTACCCCTTTTGCCAGCCAGTCTGTCGTTCGAGGGCCCTCAAACAGATAAACATCTAGAGGCCAGACGTCTCGACCTTCCGCATCCTTAATCCAGTCAGGGTTTCGTGGAGCAGTCCAAATGGGATGCTCCACGGAAAAGATAAAAACACCTCCAGTCTTCAGTGATTTATAGACTTGCTCAATAAGAGATGGTAGATTCTCGATATAATGAAGGGCAAGAGAGCTGTAGGCAACATGAAACTCATTTGAAGATATCTATAACATCTCGAGATCGGCTTTGCAATAGCTGATAGAAGGATCTTCTGGGTACTCTCGTGCTCGAGCTAACATATTCTCAGATACGTCTGTACCCTGAACAAGTTTTGCACCATTTTTTCGCGCCCATCTACACATCCAGCCAAACCCGCATCCAAGATCTAGGAAGCTTGATCCTTCAAGGCTTGGTAACCAAGAACGTAGCACTTGAAATTCAGGAGCCTTTTCCAATCCATGAACAGAGCGTGGAAGCTGAGCATATGCTTTGAAAAAGTCCTCTTGGTCGTAGATATTCTGTGCCATGATGTGATTCTATGAATGAACGTCCAGGCAATCTGTATGTTTTTTTGGTGGTTCTGTTGCGAACAGCAGGTGTATGATCTCCTGTAGAAATACATCTCCCAATCACGCAATATGCAACTTACCTAGCAAATCGACAGTTAAGAAGAACAGCCACCTCTTCCAGATCCTGCAGTCTCCATACTTGAGATACAGTATTTTACCGTTCTCCAATGTGATACAAAATGTGCAAATGTGAGCCCTCATAAAAAAAGCCAGCCTTTACTTTGATCTTGTCATGTCGGATCGTCCAGTAGAACATTGATGCAGACTGTCGACGGAGAGGTGAATTACAACAAATATTCCGCTGGACAGCGGGGTTGTGGAGGAGACGCTAGATGGCGGGGCTTCCGCACAGAAACCGACATCGGAGCGGATCTTTGCATTGATCAAAAACATTGTTTCAATTGAAGTTATTCGCATCTATTTACAATATAAACTGAGCATCATGGCTGACCATACCCCTTCACAAAGATACCTGTCGACCAGAGGCGGCGATTACGGATTATCATTCGAAGAAGTCGTGCTGAAAGGTCTCGCGGCTGATGGAGGATTATTTATTCCTGAACAAATTCCATCAGTACCTGAGAACTGGGAGTCAAAATGGAAGGACTTGTCATTCTCTGACCTCGCATTCGAAATCCTTTCCCTCTACATCTCTCCTTCCGAAATTCCATCTGCAGACCTGAAGGACATCATAAATCGAAGTTACTCTACATTTCGCGACCCGAAGACTACACCTCTTGTGCCTCTCAACGAAAAGGATAATCTATACCTTTTGGAATTATTCCACGGTCCTACATTTGCATTCAAGGATGTCGCATTACAATTACTTGGAAATCTTTTCGAATACTTCCTCGTCAGACGTAACAAGGGCAAGGAGGGAAAAGACAGACACCATCTTACAGTTGTTGGGGCTACAAGTGGTGATACTGGATCTGCAGCTATCTACGGTCTTCGAGGCAAGAAGGATGTCTCAGTATTCATTTTACATCCAAAGGGTAGAGTAAGCCCTGTGCAAGAGGCTCAAATGACGACAGTTTTGGATGCCAATGTGCACAACTTGGCGGTTGAAGGCACTTTTGATGATTGCCAGGTGAGTCATACTTGTACATATATTTGACATGTCTAATTGCGATCAGGATACCGTCAAAGCCTTGTTCGCGGACCCGCAGATCAACGAGACAATGAACCTTGGAGCTGTCAATTCCATCAATTGGGCGAGAATTTTGGCACAAACCACATATTATTTCCATGCATACTTCTCTCTTCAAAAGTCGTCTGGATATAAACCCGAAAACAAAGTTCGCTTTGTGGTCCCTACTGGTAACTTCGGTGATATTCTAGCTGGATACTTCGCGAAGCGCATGGGTCTACCAGCTGAAAAGCTTGTGATTGCGACAAACGAGAACGATATCTTGCACCGCTTCTGGAAAACAGGACACTACGAGAAGAAAGCGGTTCATGGCGTCGAAGCTGAAGGTGGACTTGCCGAAGATGGTGTTAAGGCACATGAAGATGGTGTCAAGGAGACTCTTAGCCCAGCTATGGACATTCTTGTCTCGAGCAATTTTGAGCGATTGCTGTGGTTTTTGGCCTACGAGTATGCCTCTGGCGCTGGTATGGATGATGAATGGAATAAAAAGCAAGCCGGTCAGGAAGTTGAAGTCTGGCTCAAACAATTGAAAACAAACGGTGGATTCAATGTCCAAGACGAAATCCTCAAGGCTGCCAATAGAGATTTCGAGAGTGAAAGAGTCAGCGACAAGCAAACCATTGACACAATTAAGGATTTCTACACCAGCGGTTCCTATGTTTTGGATCCACATTCAGCCATCGGTGTAGCTGCTTCATTGCGATCCATCTCCCGCTCACCAGATGCATATCACATTTCTCTCTCAACAGCACACCCAGCCAAATTTGCAAATGCTGTTGATCTTGCATTGAAGGATGAAAAGAGCTTCAGTTTCGACACAGTACTCCCCAAAGAATTTGTTGGTTTAGAAGAAAAAGAGAAAAGAGTCCGAGTTGTACCCAGCACTTCTTGGGAAGATGTTCGGGCAATCGTTGTCGAGGAGGTCGAGGCAGAATTAAAAGGAACTTCATGATATCCATATTACTGTAGTATAACAGTGTAAATCACCTACAATAACTATTCACGTCCTATATCCCGGTTAAATTGTGATACCTGCAACCAAAGCCCCCGTCATGCAGCATTGCCTCCCGCTAATGATTGGTTTGCTAGCTGGGCTGTGTGAGGCTTATCTCTGTTCGATGCTGAGAGCAGCACCCCACTTCAAATCTACATTTATTGCGGCCCGGTCCCCTGCGCCCAAACGAAATACCATCTGTTTGTCTTTCATTGTTCTCAGAACGTCTTCCAAATTGATATTGTACATCATGGCGGATCCTGTTGGCTTTACAGCAAGCGTCATTGGTATTGCGACACTTGCGGTGCAACTTGGGGATGCCCTGAGAAAAGCAGCTGAATTTTGGGAAGCTGTTCAGGATGCTCCTTCAGACATTCGCCGCTTATCTAAGGAGCTTCGACTTGTAGCTAGCGTCTTTCATACAATTCGAGTTGAATATGAAGCTGGTAGCACACCCATAAATTTCGAAAGCATGGTCAAGGGCGCTCTTGAATTAGCAAAGGACGATATTGATCAACTCTCAGAGTTTATCTCAGAGTTGTCACGAAATCTATCCGTTGCCAATGGGAGTCTCGGTAGGCAATGGAGAAAGGTTCAAATGGCCTTGAAAGCAAGTAAGATAGAAAAGTTCAGGGATAATCTTGAGAGCGTGAAGACCACCATGGCCCTACTACAGGGGAGCAGGCAACAGTAATATAAAGTACTACCGATGAATTGATTATTTGATTGACTGACTGGGCTATAGGGTTTCTATGATTCAAGTCAATAGCAAGCTCGATGTTCTAACCGCGAATATCAGTTCTATCGCTACAACAGGCTCATCCCACCAAATTGCTCTTCAGACCTCAAAAGAAATGACACAGAGTAACTTTGTGCCTTCCAGTAATTGGAAAGATTCTCGCGGTAGTGTTTCTAAATCTGTTAATCAACACAAAACGAATTTCTTACTTGGCACTTTCAATTTTCGAACCACTTCTACCACATACTGGTATAACGACGACGAGGGCAAAGATGATGCCAACAATTCGACAACTACCAAGACTTTTCTGATCGAGTTTCTAATGGGATTTACGACATGTCGCAGAGGTTTCAGATTCACGACGACAAGCACTTTTGATCGTTATGCACTTGATGTTGTTCGGCGCCGACCAAATGATTCAGAAATTTTTGAACTTTGTGGAGATGGTAGTGTTCAAGCTGTTAAAAAGTTGCTAGATCGCGGTGAAGCATCTATTCATGATGTGAACGAGGACGGCGAGTCTCTTTTACATGTAAGTATTCAAACATAGAAAATTCTACAAAGTGACATTGCTTATTGTCTTACAGATAGCTGCCACTTATGACAACGAACAGCTTTGCACAATGCTTCTTGATCTTGGAGCAGATGTATACTGGGAGGACGATAGTGGCTAGTAAGTTGACCAATATGAGATATGTTCACAAGGAAACGTACTCATATATCATTACAGTTTTCCGATAACGAGAGCATCGACATTGACTTCTTTTTCTGCCATATCAGAAGCTGGATTTGAGGTATGGCCGTTGAATTCATTGCCCTTCGCCTTGATCCTTCTTTCCCGTAGAGAAAATGTTTCCATGTGGCGTTATGTTCGCGAACACAAACCAACCCATTCAATTGGAGAAGATTTTTCTAACCTTTTGCTGGTGGTTGTGGTATCTTCATGCGATGCTCAAATTGTCGACTTTTTGGTAGCCTGGATTACAGAAGATATATTCGCCCTTCGGGAAATGTCGTTGACTAGGCCCATAAGTATACTAAATACAATTGTTGGGGAGATTCTATTATTCTCATGGCTAGATTCATTATATGCTCATTGGCTAAATTTTAAAATTGATCTTAAAGGATCCTTATTCGAGTACAAACTCACCCTATTTTTGAGGGAATTGATCATTTCTAATTCCCAAGACGGGTTTTACCCAATTACTATTGGTGCTACATACCTGAGGGGCGTTGTACGGATCATAAAAGCTTTCGCTTGGAATATCGAAATCACTAATATCTTCTTTCGAAAATGGACAAAAATCTTTATAGCGTCAGGATTCGATATCATTTCATGTATTTTGGATGGTGATGAAGAGAGTGGCGATGAAGAGAGTGACAATGAAGAGAGTGACGATGAAGAGAGTGAAGATGAAGAGAGTGGCGATGAAAACATCGTCGCGCATATCAGGCGTAACGGTCATATCATTAATTGCTGTAGGGACACACATTTTGAGATTGTTCGGGAAGATCAGACCGATAATCTTTCCCTCAACATAACTAGTGCTACTCGGCCGGAATTTTCACATCTTGACCCCATGTTCTTATGCGAAGCTGGTCGGTTACGTTACGATCGAACTGGTATAGGCCGATGCCTCTCACAAGTCGATGAAGCCTTCATCGAAAATGGAAAGTTCTGTATGAATGTGCCTGGACAATGGGAAGAGCCACTGGCTCCCAACTCGGTAATAGGACTCCGTCTCAAGTCATGGTATACAAAATATCCTGAGGTTTGCTATAGCATGATTCATGAGCAAGAACTTGCTCAGTGTGAACCAATCACTGAGGAAGATATCCAACGGATTGAGGAAGATTTTCGAAATGGTACTTTGTTTGGCTTAAGCGAGGAGTTGCCTAAAACATCCGGGGAAGAGTGATGAGAGATGTACCGAGTTAATTATGACATCTTCCACAACCGCGCCCTCTATCAGAATGAATCGAAGGTTGAAATTATGATCAAGCTTCTTATTCCGCCATATAGATGTATCCTCAGGGTTATGAACAAGGGATTTCTTTTGCGTTTGTCTCCAGATCAGATGTTCATCTTTATTTTGGATTAGGTACTCAGTCGATATTATTCGGGGCATTTGTTCTCATTTGTCTTGGGTTTGATAATACCTCGAAGTTTTACAATATTAATTTCTCTTATTAGTTTTCTAGGATGTGTTTGGCTGTTATCATCAATGTTTCATTCGGCTTGACATATCTTCTCTATCCAAACAAGATTAAATAGCGATTTTCATTATCAAGTGCACATCTGGCTGTTTTCTTCATTACTCCAATTCTCATTCAACAATCGGCATAGCTAATCATTCACTCGGATTGAAAAAAAAAACCCTAACCCCAATCTATATGCTACTCAAGAAATCGAATACCAGCAAGAAATTTCCACGATTTCCCGTTCAATGATCAAAAACCACACCCTCAAACAACCCTCCAAATCTTTTTAGATTCTTAATTCTGCAATTCCTCATCTTCACAGACCCGCTCTGAAATATGCCAACACAATCACCAATTTCCCCATAAAGCTTGATTCCATTTCATCACATACACAGAATTTACTTTAGTCTTATCAATAAATGCACAAATCGAATCTCAGTTCCACAATACCCTTCTATATACGAAAGTGAGCAGATCTTCAAGTTTCTATACAGAGAGTGGAAAGTATGATGAAAATACTAAAGGCTCACGGGCAATGATGTTAATATCTCTGTTTTATTGTTATGTATTCAATAGTTCTGCAAGGACTATAATTGTTAATTACATGTTATGACTTGATTCATGCTCGCTTGTAGAAAGGAGGTGGTGTAACTTGTTCATGTTTATACTTGAATGTTAGATGTTAGTTGATTGATAGAGATTTTTTAAATGCATTCTCCTAAGAAACAAGCATCAAAATGACACATGACGAAATTGAAGCTTCAAAACTCTCTCTCACATCACCGCAATTAATTTTCCATACAGATAAAACCATACCTATCTCACTAATTCCATAATGTCCATGTACACATCTCCACCTATTGAATCCCCTCACCCCTCTTGATCTCCTCCCTCTTTATCCCTAGAATCCTCATCCATCTTGATTCCCGCATTCTCCTCCTCTCCTCCTCTCCTAACACATTTCAAAAGTTTGGTTCTAAGTCATCACTACCTCTTCTTCTGTAGAAATCTTTATTTTTCTTTCGTCTTCTTTTTCTTCTTCTTCTTCTTCTTCTTCTTCTTCTTCTTCTTCTTCTTCTTCTTCTTCTTCTTCTTCTTCTTCTTCTTCTTCTTCTGGGGAGGGGGAGGAGGAGGAGGAATATAAGACGATAAGCAGGGTGAAGAGGATGAAGAGTGAAATATTAGAGAAGGAAGAGTGAGAGCTCGACGGGACGAAAAACAGAATTACAGATACAATCTCACAATATATATTAACAAAACTACAATTTCAAAATTCTATCTCCAAATAGAAAAAATCAATCAATTCCATTCTTCCAACGATAAACTCAACGTCAAGATTCAACATCTTCCCAGAAACAAATACCCATAAAAGAAGCTTAAATAAGAGAAGTAGAAATTCCTTCTCCCCCCCCCCCCCCCTCCACTATCTACCTCTCTCTCTACCCCAGGGTATGAGAAATGGATGGATCTACATCCAACAAAATAGAATCGAAATAGGATTCGAACATGAGAGAACAGGAAAGTAGAATTACAAATGACCAAATATACTTATTATATGAACAACATGATATTATATCTCAACAACAACAACAACAACAACAACAACAACAACAAGAAGCCCAACAAAATAATTCATATCCCTCAAGATTCTTGGAAGATCTAATAAACTTAATAAAATGAATTCATAGGTACAGATACGGATACGAAAAAAGTAAAAGAAGCCTCTGCTTTCTCCCTCCTCCCCTACTCACTACTTATCCGCGCCCACCGCCGTCTCCAAGTAAAAAGAAAGTAGAGGAAGACTCAAAAAGTGAAATTTAAAATCGAAAGAAGACGAGAATAATTCTCTGATTTGAAAAAAAAAAAAAAAAAAAATTATAAAAAAAAATTTGGTGATTAAAGTTACATATCAAATACACCAGGCATGTTAATGATTAGCAAGTAGAAATTATGAATTATACATTATGAATTATACATTAAAAATTATACATCACAAATTCCCACATCCAAACGAATCTGAAATCCACAACCTTTCCAAGCATATCATATCATATCATATCCCATACCCGCCGATGGACCAAATACCTATCCCGATTTCCAAACCAAATATAGGTACAACTACAAGTACAACTACAAAAACCCAAGGTGAAAACATCCTCAGGCTTCCATATCATTATTTCAAATGTTTCGCATTTGAGAGATGAGATGGGAGTAGTGGGTGAAAGGCTCTGTGATATGATATACGATACGATATATATCTTCTCCGATACACATGACATTTTCTCTTCCCTCAAATAACGTCTAGAAATTGAGTCCAGGAATGAAATACACAATTGTACAATTATACAAGATAAATATCTGATATACCCATGACGATGTAATGATTTCGAGGAGAAGTTTCGAACAAGTGTGATGATTATGGAGGTATCGAGATCGAAGATGAGGAGATGAGAGAAACTAGATAAGTGTAATTATAATTTAGCGAAAGAAGATTCGGGAGGACTTCGTCTATATGTGTGAACATGTTCGGATATGTGTTTAGGAGATATCCGAATTGAGTTTTTGATTTTCTGCCTGGAATGCTGCGCGGAATATTGCTGGAAATCTCTTCGTCGCGTGGATGTTGAATACGTTGTGATAGGTAGTTTAGCGATCTGGAAGTACCAACCAATGCCATATTGAGATGTAGTACTGCTGGGCAGATGGATTCACCATCCCTCCAAGTTTCCGAACGTGGTTAAATCTGATAGATGATATCTCATATTCAGGGACCATGTATTCGTTTCATATATACAACACGTAATTCTACAATCATATCGAAGAAGTGGAGATATGAGTGATGGTTGTAGTATATCAATGTATCGACTTTGTGACTTGGAGCATTTCAGACTCGAAAGTGTCCAGATACGCACGTGCATCTTCCTCCACAGATGAATAAACTCTTGTTCCAAGGCTGATTTCATTTCTTTCACCCTGGTAGAACGGATTGTGTCGCACGTCGATTTGAGTTTTCAGATTCAACAATCCTGATATTCCTCGAAAAGGTTCGACGTAAGAGTCCAAAAGAATGTCGAGAAAATGTGAAGGAAATGTGGAGAGTGGGAGCCGTATTGGTGTTCGCAATGAGAAGCGCAGGTGAAAGTGTGTGAGGGTGCCATGTTCAGCCAAATGGTTTCCAAATTTTGTCCAAAATCTAGGCGTCTGTGGCCCCCCTGATTTTAACGCCAATGATATATCATCATTCTCAACGAAAATATCGATGCGAAGCGACGTCATGAATCTCAGGAAATAAGGTAAATTGCTCGGTAGAGTTGTTTTTATGTTGAATTCGTTTACTGGGCTAATTATCCAGATTTGAAGCTTATCGATCCCATACCACAGTGGCATGGCCTCATAATAAATCAGTCGATTCAAACGTAATATTTCTGGGTAGTGACGGCTAGCATCTTTCGTCAAACGCCTTTCTATAGCATATTTTCCTTCTCTCGGGATCTTTTCTTAAATGAGTCCGTGACTCTTAGGACATTTCTGGAGGTCGATTCCGACTTTGGAGCGAGTTCTTTATATATTTGAATCCGCAATTCTGCAGGAAGTTGTAAAAACGGAAATGGATAGGAAACAGGCGATTTATCATCTGAATTCTTCGAAGCAGCTCTAGAAGTAAATATTTTCCTGACCCTTGAAGGAAGAAATTTGAGAATCTTCGACCTCTGACTCGGTGCCATGTCGCATGAAAATGTGGTATGTAGAGTTTTGAGATTAAGATGAAGAGATTGGATGACACTTGCAGTTGCGACTGCCGAATTGAACCACGAGAGGAGGACGATAGATGTATGAGCAATCGTCTGATGTCGAATGGGATTTTCA
The DNA here is from genome assembly GCA_019395245.1 of Botrytis pseudocinerea. Taxonomy (NCBI): domain Eukaryota; kingdom Fungi; phylum Ascomycota; class Leotiomycetes; order Helotiales; family Sclerotiniaceae; genus Botrytis; species Botrytis pseudocinerea. The sequence continues at coordinate 1,436,868 of JAHXJK010000184.1, read as the reverse complement.
GAAATCAAGTACGTAGTGTAATCATTCTTCGTGGGTAAAACTGGGGATCAAAGGTAGACTGTGAAAGAGAAATACTGATGTTTGTGGAAGCATCAATATGTAGAAGTATTTTTTTGAAGTAAACCTTGGAATTTCAGAATTGAAAGTTGAAAGTGTTTTAGTTGATGAACCAGATTAGTCAACTCACTAGAGTAGGGCTAAGCAGGAATGAAAGCATTTCTTCGTTGAAGATCAATTCAATCTCGAACTCGAGGAAACATAATATGTTAATCCACACCCCTCAAGTCACCAATGTGTTGAGCCAAGTAGCAAATTCGAAGTCCACAATCGTGAGAGATGCATAGCATCAATGATAACAATCTCAACTTCAGAGTCCACGATTCTGAGGCAGAAAGCAACCTGCAACGAGACTCGAATAACAATGAACAACCCGAACCTACCTATCCTCCTGGTGTCATTTGCGAATAATCCTGAGCTTCGAATCTGAGCTCATCCTGGCGTTAAGAATCGGAAAATATATACTGAGCAATGAAAGTAATACGAGGGAAAGCCTCTCAAGATTTCCAGAGCTAGCACGAGTGCTGACAGCCTCACAATGTCCGGCTGCCATGCTATAATCTCACAATCGACATGCGTTGGTTGAGCATCTCGAGGTCGTGAGAGTAAGGAATATTGAAGGAAGAACGAAGTCACATGAAGAAGAAAAGGTCATTCACCAAGTGACAGGGATATACCAAACAAATCAAGATACATAATAAGAAATCTACCAATCAAGCCATCCATTCGTCCATCCATCCATGAAGCAATCCAGCCACACGCACAGCCATACAGCCAAACAGCCGCAAATCTAAGGTCCAGCCTTGCAGCAAGGCTATCCCCACCTCAGCCCCACCTAAAAATTCGTCGCAAAAACTTCTCAAAAGCCCCACTAACCACCCCACTCCACCGCAGACTTTTCCGCCCTAACCCCAAAGCAGCTATGTTTGCACCATTTGTCACCCAAACGCTCCCACGCTACCCTCGCACAGACCAAGTCTAACCTCTATAAAGTGCTCTCGTCCCCAGACCCTCAGGGAAAAAAGTATCGACAATACTTCAAAGAATCATTTCTTTAGTAAACGTCCTTCTTCTGTGTTCTCTACAAGAGCCACAGACTCCAACTGGGACGATGAGCCGATCCTCGATACCCTAGAGTGAAACCGTTTTTGCTTTCGTTTCTCTCCGCAAGGAGGGACGAGTTGAGTCCTGGAAACAGTGACTTGATTTGTATAGAAAGTGGTGATGATCTCGACCCTCTTTCGGTTCTCTTAGGAGTCTGGATTGGGGTGGGTGTTGATGGACGTCTGACCAGTTTTTGAAATCCTTTTTTTTCATTGCACATTTGGCCTCGGGCTGGGTTGTGAAGAAGAATTTTTGGTGGTTGTGTTTGGTTGTGGGATTGGATTGGATTGGATTTGATATTGAAGCTATTTAAGATTTGTGCGATAGAGGTTCTTAGCGACGACGAGCTGTCAATCCTTTGTAACTTTAAAGCATGAAGATGTTTTGACTTGGTCGAAGACTGCTAGGTATCTAGTGGTCAATCACGCTTTCCGAGATTGTAGCTTCATTGCGACACCAAGTGCGGTATCTACAACAACATCTTCAATAGCAACCCAGGAAATGAATGTCCTCGCAACTTCAGCCGGTACGGAATGACACTACCGACTACTGTGAAATAATGGTATCAATATCATACATGCATGAAAGACAGGTGCGATAATGGTGGTCATTGATGTAACTATTCTCAATTAGATCAATTCTTTTGCTATTCATTTATTTTTGTATTTTCCCTACAAACCTTTCATGTATGGTATTTGTACGTCGCAAGCCTTCACAGACATTCGCTACATTGTCGCAGCTCTTTTCACAAAGTATTGACACCCAGCTACCCATTTTCAATATCGTTCAGATTCAGTTCCTATGACATCAATCTTCAGCTACCCCTCAACTATACAGTCGCTTCCCTGGTTTTTTGTTCCTCGCTCCTCCCTCCAACACTCCCCTCCTCCAAGCTTCTACTTCTCACTCTCTTCATCTCTCTCCCCTTATCACTCCACGGGAAATGCCACACCGGGACCGTAAAGAAGCTATTCGAATCATCCGCCAATCCAGCTAGTGTTATATACCATGCTGCAAATGTTGCTAGGAGCCCAAACATCCCGCCTGCTTTTTGTAGAGCCAAATTTGGACCTGCTTCTCCAGGGTACAAGTAGGCGAGACCGAGCATTAGGAAGGTGAGATCAACTGTAAAGAAGAGAAAGGAGAAGAAGACGGTGGAGCGAAGAGTAAGGATCCAGAGCATGAAGGTGAATATAAACCAGCCCTAGGGAGATATTAGTTCGTGGGATTAGGGGGTAGAAGGGGCTTATGGAGGAAGGGATGGAATACCATAAGGAAAAATCCAAATGCATAGTAAAAATGCAATGGATTTTCATACGAGGCTTGAATTCCAAATCCACCTGGTGTCAAAACAATCGCGAGAGATATCCAAAATCCTCCGTAGGAACTTAATGCTGTGGCACCAAATGTATTTCCAGCTGCCATTTCCCTATATCATCCTCGTCAGCAAAAGCTCTTCACACTCGAATCTGCTTTTTCTCCGCAATACATTGAATTTGCACAAACCAACAGATATAAGAAAAGAAACATACCACATTCCTGCCAGCAACTGAATTAACCCGCCATACCCAAAAGACAACGCAACCACAATATTTGGCTGCGAAACATCTTTCGTATGCCAATTTATCAAGCTTAATACGAATGTCGTCAATGCAAAGGCAGCAAGTCCTAAAGGTGCAGGATTTGCTATGTTTTTCTTAGGGGGTCGATACAGCCCGGGCTGAAGGGCGCCAGCAAACGGGGCAAAGTAAATGGAGTTGGCGGAATTGCTATGGGCATGGGCTAAGGGATTGCCTGTATAGAGGGCGGGATTGGGAGTGTAGTCATGGTGCGATGCTGAAGCCATTTTGGGGTAAAGATTTTGGGTATGGGGTACGAAAGAGAGCAGAAAAAGAAAGCAAGAAAGAGGGGTTCATATACTTATTTGACTTTGTAGCACTTACATACATTGTGATGATCTACGCCGATGCATCTGAAGGAAGATAGCCATCAACTTCGGACTATTCTTTCCATCCAAGAGCAATATCATTCGTAGCAACAATGCGGAAATTTATTTCTTTCCGCTGTAACGCGCTGCAGAGAAGCATCATTTGTATCTGAGCGTTCTTCTCCGCACCCCACGTTTCCACATCCATACAAACGCATGTGCCGGACATGCATGTCCTAGATCGACACCAAAGATCGACACCTGCGAACCCTTACCCGGCTCTTGGGTATAGGGTATAATGTCCATCGCGGAAAGATGTGGTTGACGTACGCGGCGCGCGGTAGTTCGAAGTTGGGGTCTTGATGTCGTGACCATGATTCACGTCTTCGCGTCGAAGAGTGTGTCTTTATACTTAGAAGTTGAGATTTCGTTGCGATATAAGATGAAGTTTTCATTTTCACATTTGATATGAGGTTACCATATGTAAAGGGGTTATTAATATTATTTATGAAAATTCATTTGGGAATAGAATTAAATGTCTATATGGATGGCGTCGATAATGGTTGGGACAAGTTGTCTGTGTGGGGAGAAACTCAAAGGTGCCGTCATGATCTGATGGCGCTAGTGCTTTCTAGCTCCATTTTTTGCACGTGAGTGCGAATTGACTCTTCCGTTTGTCCTTTTTTGAATCACGATTTCGGAGTTAAGTGATTCATGTTAATCATACTTTGTGGGGATATTGATGGAGTGAGATGAATTGGAGAGCTATTTGAGTCTGGTCTACTTTTGCTGCTTGGAACATGTGACGAGATGAGAGCCTGGGGTTATGCATGAGTTGTTGAGACATCAGAGTTGATGGCAACATTTCAATATGATGTCCGACAAGTGAGAATGCCCGGATAGATGTGGAGTATGGTTAAGAAAAGGTCATTAAGTAAAGCTATATCGGGTAGAGGACCAATTGCCTGATTGTGAGACGAACGAGATACAAAAATTTAAGCTATCTCCTACTTTTCAAAACTCGTTGGACAGTGTCAAATTACTTGTTATATTTGATATGAAGACCAGACTTGGTGGTTTTAACAATCCACACACAATGTTTGAATTGCCACTTGGTCTACCAATACCGGCGTTGATAGATATCTGCGCCAACAATCAATCCGAGGCGTTGAATACTCGAAACTGCGGGGCATAAAGGGGTGAACATCAGTTTGAGAAAAACTTCATGTCAACGAGCACGAGTCATTGTTATCACGTGTAGTTCCTCTCTATTACAGCTAGAATTCCACATTTTTGTATGCCGCATATCAGATCTTTACAGATCACCGAAAGCAGAAGCACTTTCCTCAGAACTTCTCTCGTTTAGTTCCTTCCCTGCCAGATACGTGAAATGTTCTTGACGAAATTCATGGAATCCTACAGATTTCCTCATCGCTACTATTTCATTCTTCTTATTTCTCGTTACCTAATTCCCTAGATCTATCTCTAAACCATGCGATCGCCGGTTCTGCGATATCAAGCTTCTCTCTTTTCATAAATTTTCTGGGCTCAGGTTTATCGACTGAAGGCTCTGCTGTAGGGGCCGCGTCTTTGACCTCGGAAACTCGATAGGCTTCCAATATTTTTAATGTCTTCAGTTTTTGGAGCTCTCCTTCAAGTAGGGACGTTATGCACTTTTGGTGAACACTTCTGCCCGAGTCCAAATCCCCCAAGTTGAGTAGCAACGGCCAGTCTGAATGAGGATCTTTCTGGACTTCAATCACCAGTCTCTCCAAACTGGTACAGAAACTATTGGTGATTGGGATTTACAAACCAAGGGTATCAATCAGGTCCTTAGAGCACAAAGATCTTGTTGAATTATTAGGGTTGTGGATGGAGCCGCGACGGTCACATATGTGTAAAACAACTGTTCCACTGAATTTCAAAGTCTTTAGTATTCCAGCATTTTCTGTCCCAATTGCTTGGAGAAATCGGAAAAAGTGGTTGTGATAGCTGTAGGCACACCAGCAATCCTGTAGTGCTGGGTTCTTCAAGCTTTCAATTAAGCGAATGGCGTCAGTAACGGCAAGGGAATTGGGCTGGAAGCTTTCAAATTGCCCTGTCTCGCGAATTCATGTCAACAGTAACGAAGCTTCACTTAACGGGCGCTGGAGAAATTCGGTTCCAGGTATATTCCAGCTGCATGTATTCTCGTGATCAATCCAAGAAAGGGGACTTCCAGTTACACTCCAATCCATGGTTGTAAAGTGGAATACGTTTTCTTCATGCAACAACTTAGTTGCATTGTCTCTGAAGCTTTTGCACACCCGTAATAGAGTTGTGTCTATCCTGGGGCGATATACTCTTCGAAGCTAAAAGTATGTTCCTTCTTAATCTTTACAAGGGCGTGTGATGACAGTATTAAAGCTGAGTTCTGATTTGAGACTCCGCTCGTCATCCAGGGAATAGGTCTTGTGAGACTTGAACGCCCTTGCCAAGTCCGATGTTGTAACATCCGGTGTGATTGTATGGTTCTCAATTAACAAAATGCAGCGGGAGATCATATCAATGATTTTTGTCAAAGAAAAATAGCAGTGAACAATCCAATGGCAGAACAATGAATTCATGGACTCATGATACTATAATAGATTCTAGCGCGATGATGCCCTTTAAGTTTTCTTTTGGTTTCTTTGAAGTCTTATAGACTGATTATTTCCACTTCCATAACGGATAACACAATGAACCATGTATTTCTGGAAGAAATGAGAGAAAGATGGATTGATTATGATTTCCGGGGGTTGAAGACGACCTCATGTTCCATGCACTCAATTTAAAATGAACAACTTACCTTGGGGAAAATTCAACAAGTGTCGGACATGATCCCGAGGCAATTCCCATTTACTTTCACTCTGATGTTCGACCAAGCTCTGAAATCCTTTCTTCTTTGGTCGATCAATCGTGTCTAATGTCTGTGTATTTTTTTGGCGACATGGTATGTTCTCTTTCGGGGGTCACAGCTGTCTTTCCTCTCGAATCTAGGAACGATAGCTGTAAAGTATCGGATATCTGGATGTGAACCAAATACCAGAGCCACAGACTTAAAGAAAACCACACTTCCAAAAGTAGCGACCTTCAATCCAATGTTTCTTCGCATACTTTTCTAGCGCACTTGATGCAAGCTTTTCGCCAGGAAATTCTTTGCGTGCAGCATCAAGATCGTCTCAAGTCATCGGCGGAAGATTGTTGATATTTGTAAACTGTGGCGGCATCTTTGTTCTAACAATACGCAATTTTGAAGATTAAAGAAACTTTTGAAGAGGAATAAAAGAAGAAGAAAGAGATCGCCATCAATCTATTGTACCAATCCATTCAAGATTTGCTGATATGACTGGCGTTGAATTTGTTATTGAAGGAGAGTGAACCCAAGTCGGGACACTTGATTTGAGATTCGAGGTATGTGAATGAAGCACGTGCCAGACTTCAGTTTTCAGTCTTATCAGATCTTTGATATTCAACTTTCTCCTGCTTCACTCAATTCATGCATATCGTCCAGTGAAGTCAGATAACACATGGCACGTTCCGACTTTGGACAGTGAAAATACGGGAAATGATCCTCGGCTACTCACAACACAGTACCATGACCTAACGGTAAGTGTATTTATTTCAAGCGGACATCTTGCCCGATTCCGATGTGATATCGACACAAATAGGTATAGAATTATGCAGTAGATTAAAGAAAAACAATGAGAAGCACGAAATAACACTCGGATAACGTTGTGGAATCAAGAGAGATCAAAGTCAAAGATACGGAAAGAAGTGTCTGATTTGCATCTTGTCAAGACTTACTTGTGAGATGTTAGTCAGAGCTCATGAATAGTGCAGATCAATGATTTTATAGTTTAGAGAAGAGTCAGCTGGCAGAATATTGTCGTTTCAACAGTCGATTTGTTATTTTCATCACAGATTTGCGAACATAAGCACCTGGAATATGAGTGTAGGATATTTTTTCATTTACTGAAAGACGTCTGTACTATATACTCAGTATCTTGATTCTTTAAATGTCATGCCTAACATATCTGAATGTCTGGTGATCGGTAGTCTTGCCCTTTGAAAGGTTCAGTCCATCAGGTTTGCTTCTGAAACATCAAACAGGAGTTTCAACAGAGCTACTGGCGTTGTCATCGCCAATGCCTAAGTCCTGCATCCTGCTCTCCAGCTTTGCTTTCTCAAGAGCCTTAAGTCCCCGCTGGCGAGTTCTCTCGGAAAACCATTCTTCAGTAGCTTTCGCACACTCTACTTTCTCCTGAATGTCCTCGTATACCTGCAGATGTTGAACGGTGCTCAACCCTCTGATTTCTGTTTCCAGCAAATTTTGCAGTCTTGCATATGAATGGGTTTCTCGTTCATCCCAGTCAAATTGTGTAGGCCTTGACCTAAAGTTATCGCTTGTATCGTAGTCTTTCCGGATGGTAACCACCAACTTTTGCAAGTTCGTGCAAAACCTCTTAATGAGAGTAATGTATAACAGAAGACTCTCGATTATGTCATCTTGGCAATACTTGTAAGTTTTTGTACAGCTGGAATCCAGGGAGCAATGATGTTCCTTGATGTGTCCGGCAAAATGTAAAGTCTTGATCATGGCGGCTTTACTGGGTCCAATCGCACGAAGAAAACGTACAAAGAGATCTTGATGCATGTCAACGTCTAGATCTAACACTGGTGTTCTGTTCTCAACGATAATGATAGCATCCCGGGCGATTTTTTGTCGTACATCTATAGCCTCTGGGTCATCTCTTCCCTGGCAAAAATCCCTCATGGACGAAGAGTTTGGATACAACACCCCTTCAACCAGGCTATCCGAGGCGCCTAATTTGCCGGTCATTGTTGTTGAGAATTCGAATTCGTTTGCTGCATATAACAATTTGTTTCCCTGATTACTGATACTCTTACAGACTCGTAGAATTGTTGCATCGATCAGATGGCGGCAAACTCTGCGAAGAACAAAGTATCTCCCCTTTGAGTCATATCGTTGCTCCTGGATTACAGTGCTTATTCCGAGAGTTCCCACCTCAGGCGTATATGAAGAAGTTGTATTCTCAGACATACGTCCACCTAACGTGTAACTTTGGTGGAATTTGGAGTCTTTGTACTTGTGCACCCTGTTCGAGGTGGAGACGTCAGGAAGAATAGTGTGATCCTGGGTGCTCAATGTAAAACCAAAAATCGAATCCAGAATTTCTGCGTCCAGATGATTAGCATTCGATTTGAAATTAGCATTTTGAAGTTAAGGTACCTTGTGGGAAATTCAATAGATGACGAGGATGATCACTAGGCAAGCTCCATCCTGTTTCGCTCCGGTGTGCGACTAACTTTGATATCCTCTGTGGCTTTGGGGTATCAATTTGGGATAGAGTTGGAGGGCCACCCAGTGGAATCAAGTACTTCTTATAGTTGTACGGACATCGAAATTCTCTGGTTCTAGGTACATAGATTTGATGGTAGACGATATCTAAAATGATCAGAGTAAGCAAGAAATCTTTAAAATGTTAGACTGTTTGTGTGATTCTAACATACCTTCACCGCAAGTATAGCGGTGGTTGTCTTTCCAGAACCATCTATTGCTAACTCCTCCGTGCCAGTTAGCGCGGGCATACTTTTCGAGAGTCCTAGATGCCAGCTTTTCCTCTGGGAATTGGAGGCGTGCAAATGCTAGATCCTCCGGAGTATAAGGCTCGAAGGGAATAGTGCGACCAAAACGCTTTGGTGGAGACATTTTGGTATATTGTGCGGGGGATATTTAGATGGTGAAGTCGAGGTTGATGTTGGTGTGGAATTTGGTGTTGAAATGGAAGTTCAAGGTGGTGTACAAGCCGGTGTTCGAGTTAGTGTTCAAATTGGTATTCAAGTTGGTATCGAAGATGATGTTGAAGTTTATCTTGGGAGAAACTATGAAGGGATAGATAGATATTGGAGGGAAGGGAGCTTAAAAAGATATTGGAAAGAGGAAGACTCGCTTGCCTTGACGCTAGTATAATAAAGCAGATACTAAGCGACGCACTAGCGCACTAAGATTCAAATGAAACATCCGAGCGTATATACTCAAGATGGCGTATGGTATAATTCAGTGGAAATTCATAAAAATCTTTCTATTCACTCTACTCAAACCTGATATCCATATTCATCACTCGCAATAATAGTGACCAAACAATTTAGTGCCCTCTCTCTTCTTCAGCATTTCCTTCCGATCCAAGAAAGAGCCTATGGACGTAACATTTTTTTAATGATGAGAAATGACTTTTAGGGTGGTGCACGCAGGGTATTTATTCATTCTGGAAGAGTTGTTATTTGGCAAATTAGGAATTTCAGTCAAACAAACTTACTGGAGTCACCTGTTGTAAAACTTGGGAATGGTCGGTAGTTTTGAGTGAAATCACTGATGAGGTAACTCTACCGGGTTATTGGATCACGATTGTAAGAGTCAAACAACATTAGATGATTTAATGACATTTTTTCAGTTTAGTTCATTCATTACTAGCTATAAAAAACAAGATACTTAAGTCAAAAGACTTAACCAAACTCCTAGCATGCCGCCCCAATGATACCAATAATTCTAGGCTTGAGTCTCTCAATCCTTTTTCTCCAGAGCATTTCTTGAGCATCCTTGATTGATATTAAGCATTTGATGCCCGACTTCTGGCCCTATCCTCAAACCATTTACATGTTTCTACAGCAAGAGGAAACTTCATTGGTTCGTAGAGATGATTTTGCTCAGTTGGTTTCTCTTCATTCCGGGTGCATAGAACCAAAGTTTTGACTGTCTCTAACTTTCTAAGATGAGTTTCCAGGAGCGGAGTAATGGTTTGCTGGAAGCTAGACCATCTTAACTCTTCTTTATTGTCGTAACGACGATGAACATCCGGCGCGATGTTCAAGACAAGCTTTTCTAAGCGCGGACAAAGCTCACGGATGAATTGTAGATAGATGAGGAAGTTCAGCATGAATCCCTCACCACAATTTCTATGACGAGTATTTTCTGGGCCGCAGTGATGACTTTTCAAGGTACCAGAAAACTGAAGAGTTTTGATGAGCTTCGCATTTTCCGGGCCGATGTTGTAGAGGAAGCGAACGAAAGGATCTTGGTAAGCCCAACCTGCTAGATCTTTGTCGCTAACAGATTGTTTTACTTGAGACACTACGTTTTTAACTTCGGCTAACCATTCTCTGTATGGCTGTAATGCCCCAACAGTGTCTGTGTGCCTATCTGGCTTGGGGGTGGTAGAGCTTGAGCGAGGTCCATCCTGATCGTACATCATGAATGTTCTTGGGTACCTATGAGTTGGAATGACAAACGTAAAATTGTTATGTCTGTACAGCATCTTGGTACCATAACTGTGAAAGACTTTACATGCTCTTAGACAGCTTGAGTCAACCATTGGACGTAAAATATTTCGCATCTGAATGTAAGGCCCGGCTTCATCGCTCAATTTAGTAGTCTGGATGGATTGCATTCCTCTCTCGAAAAAAGTGTCTCCAGACGTTCCAATGGATGGACGATATTTTTCAGCAAAGGCATACACGCGGTATCCATTACACGGAAGCTCTCGGAGAACAGGTCCAGGGCATGGAGGACGAGAGATTTGGTAGTAGGCTTCTTGGTAGTCGCTTTTTTTGTTACTGGTCATCGGTCTAGGGGCTAAAGAGCCCATGTCCTCGCCGACAATGAGGTTAAACCCAATAATCTTGTCCACAATCTCTATAATTTAAAAAAAAAGTTAGTCATTATCTACATATGAAATGACAAGAATTGAATGATAGCAAACTTACCCTGCGGAAAGTTGAGCAAGTGCCTAGGGTGAGATCTCGGTAGATTCCAACCTCCCTCACTTGGATGGATCCCAATTGCTTCGCGAGCCACACGTGTCTCCTTAGATACACGATCTACGTCTTTTAGAGAAACCGGAAATTCCCAGTAATCTTCATAATTCTGAGCATTGGTTGTTGAGCTCCAACGCAAAAGCTTTCTCGAAAGCCGAGGTTGGGCTTTATAATGGTGATATTCAATATCTAAAAAGATTATCAAGTTAGTGTGTATTGGATGATTGAAGTTATCAAGTGATGTACATACCTCTGCAAATGATATGGCGCATTCCGTCTTTCACGAACCATTGTTTATGGATCCAGTGAGCAAGTACTCGTTTCTGAAGAGCATCCTGAGGAGTAAGATCTGGATACTCGGTAGATGCGCGGAGCTGCTCTTTCTGAGTATTATTCTTCTCAATTTGATCTTCTGTAGACATCTTCGGTCGTGATGGAAGATCGAAATGGCTAGATATTGAGTTTAATAGATTCATCTGGGAGTTTTTTATGTAAGATGAAGTTCTTGATAGATGAAGTTTTTGATGAAGGGAGTCTTTAATAAAAGAAGTTTTTGATGAACGATGAGAAGGAGAGCTAGAATATTTTTTGAGGGGGGGAGTTATTTTCCTTATAACCACTGCCGAAGACTTCCTCAAAACATCAACAACCGTAGCAAAAGAGCGTAATCAAGATTAGCGTCACAGCTAACACCGTATCATAGATCTAGTTCATAAACCTAGACACATGCCAACAATATATCAGCAATAATGAGTTTACGGTCAAATTACCAAATTTAAAACAACGTTTCGATCTGTATAAACGTGCCGTACCAGAAACTATTACGTTGCGATTCACACCGTACCGCATATTGTAATTATTGATCTTACGTTGAGTGTGAATCATTAGATATCACCAGAGATTTGTAAGACTAGATGACTAAGTATAAACATGCGCTCTATGCTACACTTACTAACAACGATTGAATGTGTGCGATTTTTGACGCCTCATTGCCTTTCGCTCTCTTCGCGCGGTGAACAGTGATTATTTAGACACTGTCAATTAATTATATTTACGGTAGTTTATAATAATATCTGCATATTAAGAATCATTATTTACGTAATATCTTGCGCTCTGAAGCAAATTGAGATCTGTCAACGGTTAATTGGAATTTGACCGTAATTGTAATCTTGCTATGCGGAATTTGGGGAGAATTTTAAACCCCCTGACTAGAAATCCCGCGCTCGCTTAAAGAATACTAGCCTATATTTTATATTTTATACCACCAATACATTTTCTGCTGTTCATAAAACCAGGCTACATATGATCTCATGAATTCAGTCAAATAAAGGTTGCTTATCATTCTCGATTTATAAAATATGAAATCCTGCCAGTCTCCAATCCTCAACCGCTCTTTTCGCTGTTCTGTCCATAAGCTATTGCATTGTCTCTGTTGCAAGACTAGATTCGATAGCGAAATTTTTATCACTTTGCGAGAATCTGGGGCCTACTAATGTCAATAGTACACAATGATAGAGTCTTGACAGTCTTCGGCTCCCTGATTTCATATTTCACAAGGGAATACGAATCCGTTTCACAGTTATTGTCCCTTTCTATTTTTGGGATATTCGACTTGGATGAATGTTTAAAGTAATTCCCTCCACGCCTGGACAAAAAATTTGATGAATTTGACGTAAATCTGCAGATTAAGTCGCCTTTGCTCTGACCATGGGAAGGCACCATTATCTCTAAGAAAGCGGCATACAAAGACACTTAAACAACTTGGGTTGATGATGCGATCACTAACTAGTTACAGCAAATTCGATAGATCCGTCTGGCTACCCATCTCAAACTTGCAAATAACGTGAAATCGAATTCGGATCTCTTTTGAGTACCGCGAGTAGACCAAGCATCAGATTAACATAATGGACCAGTGAATAGTGGCTTTATTACTGGGTCTTTGGTTAAGGAAAAAGTTACCCGTCTGTGTATTCATCAATACATATCTTCTGAGACTGAAGAGAAAAAAGAGGGGACTTCGGATGGAACAATGTTCTAATATGATCTCAGTTGGGCTCAAAAGTCTCCAAGGAATAGTCTATTCCACGAGAAATCACATTTATCAAGCATTTTCTCGTTGTAAAGCTAATGACTTTCGAGCCTCGATATTCGAAGTGTTATTCTGAACAGCCAATCTTGCATTTGATAAACTTTTCAATCTGAATAACTGCTCCTTTATCGCCTGAAGTTATTCTCAACAAAAACCAAAACTAGCTCCGCTATGTGAAGGACCACAGTTATTTACACTGAATGTTGATCCAGTACTAGTTGTGACAGTTCTCTTTCACTTTGGAAATAGCTGGCTGGTCCGCTCCAGGCAGAATCATTGAATTTTCAACATGTGTTTGCTCCAGTTTCAATCTCCACTCCATTGAAAAATTCTCTACGCCTTGATGCGATTTTCTCATGATACACAAAAGTGGAATATTTTGTGGTAGAGATTGCCAGGGTAAACAATACGGATAATGTTGTGGAGTTCCATATGCTTCCAGTATCTCCCGAGATTTTCAATATCCACACTTTTCAAACTGTGAGCCTGATGCCTGCTCGGTACAGACTACTTTAAACTTTTCCCCTTCATTTACGTCTTCCAGGTGGCAGACTTTGCTTTCGTGCTTCAACCCCTAGAGTGTAATTTTTTATGAACTTCGTCGGAGTATGTATAGCTGTTCCAGATAGAACCTTAGTGTTGTAAGTCTTGACCTTCGGATGTGCTCGTCGACTTCTTCTCTTAATATCTCCATGCTCCCTGTCCAGCGACCTAGATTCTGATCTAACTTGTGATCTGAATGGATCTTCCATCACCATTTGAGGCTGTTTAGGTGATACGATTTGTTGCCGGGTAGTGTTTTCTGAAGCATCACTATCACTTTGATGCTCATTACTCGAAGATACAGCTTCCCTAGCCAAGGCCCTATCATTATGTGTTTTGACCTTTGTATGTGCTCGCTGAATTCTTCTATCCGTACTATCAAGCGTCTCGAATGTTGAATCGGGCTCAGGCAGATTCATTGTATTTGTATTTACAATGAATGCCTTCGATGTCTTCTCTTTCACCTCTGTCTTCTCCGTTTCCTTAACTCTTTTTGGAAGAAGCTTAAACATCTTGTTCTCAACTTTCTGCGAGACTAGACTATGTCCCCATCTGAAACTATTAGCAAATATCCACTGCTGGTCAGTAGGGTTACAATCTAGATCAGACTCTTTCGCTGACGGTTCAATCCAAATTCCATGATGAAAACGCTTTGTCACGTTAGCTATTACACCCTTCGTGCCTGGAATGGTTCTATTGAAAGCTACTTCACTCGGTTGGTTGAGTTCTTCATTATTTGAAGGCATGGCTTGGCTCTGTGCTGTACGGGCCGGGATTTTGCGGATATCTTGAGACTTTGATCGCATCATCTTGCTGTAAATTGAATTCGATAGATGTTTTTAACAAGCCTGACTTTCCGGGGTGAAGACAAGACAAGATTCGCTATAAGTTTGTTAGATATATGGATTTAATCTGCGTTCCACGTGGAGTACTTGTAGTTGTGGATTCGAGCTTACCACGAGGGACATGAGAGAGACTGAGAATAGAAGCTTATCATGTGTAAGGATCGAACTTGTACGTATTCCTCCTAGCTTCACCTGATAGAAATTTATGATGTGACAAGATAAACTGATCTGGTGACTTGGCTATAGCTTTCGAGTCGCAAATTTTTGAATCTGGTTAAAAATAAAATTTGGCAATGGCGTTGTCCTGAAATTTTTTTGTTTATCAACACTTAGAACAACTTGAGATACTAGTGAATCTTCCCTGAAGAGGAAGTTACATTCTGTCAATAAGAGAACTTCAAGTCATAGGAACCTTCTACTTCGGGCCAAACTACATATTCATTAGCAAGATAAATGAGCCTTGGCAGTTTGTTTGTGATTCTTCCTCAGGATCCATATACATTATTCGATGTATGAAAATCATTACTACCTAGAAATACTGGCTGTTAGTAACTACTTCAATTTCTTTTTCCTTATTCACATTCATTTATTTGTCCATAGCGGGACAAATCTAAATGGTTGTCTTCAAGATATTTTGATACATGAGGATGAGGATTGTATTCAAAAGCAGAAAGAAGAGCATGCCATGACAAACAAAAACTATACTACCCACGATGTAGTGTTAAATTTAACCTCCTTTATATCCCCTGCAGTCAGGAATATAATCTCCTAAAAATTCACTAATCTGCCATTGAATCTCCCCTTTCTTTCCACGATGCTTATTATATACACAGAGCATACTTACTAAACTTCTAAAATATTAACTCGAGATTTGAGTGACAAAATTTTGTCGGACCAAAGCAACCATGATGAAATTTTACCGAGAATTCAATACATTCATCATGACCCTTATCTTCTTTATCGCTCATTTTTCACAAGTCATCAAGATCAAATGTTAAAATCTGTATTTTAATTGCATGGATTGCCATCAGAAAGTATCCATCGGGGTTATAACTCCAATTTGTTCGAGTATGGTGTTTCAGTGTCATAAACTGCTTGTTTCTTTTCTCAAAGGCCAGATATCGTGGGTCTCCGTTGCTTCCAAGCTGCTTCATGAAGAATTAGAATACATTCTTTCCATACCATATCTTTGTCCCTTGAACTGAAAGGGTCTTGCAAAGTCGAAGTATTGTCGCATCTATCATTGGGCAGTAAACTTTGTGAAGCATGAAATATGCTCCTTCTGAATCATGATGATTCTCGGTGATGATTGTGCACAAAGGAAATGGATGGTCCAAATGTTCATTACTGATTAAATCTGGCGTGGCAAGAGATGGTTCATATCTCTTGCCGTCCAATGTATACGAATGTGACATTTTATATGAACCTCTTATGTTGTTTAAAGTGACATCAGGGGTAATAGTATGATCTTCGGTGACCAACGTGAAGCCCAGGATCAGAACGAGAATTTCTGCGAATGGAAAAATTAGTATTCAAAGTTTCTATGTTTTAAATTATATCATACCTTAAGGAAAATTAAGTAGGTGATGCGGGCTGCTTCGAGGCAAGTTTCATTGACTTTCACTCATGTGTGTGACCAAATTTGAGTTTGGCTTTGGCCTATCAACATAATATAGAGATATGGTGTCCATGGTTGAGACATAATAGAAATCATATATATACCATTCTTTCTTGTACTCAGGGACTCTTGTATCGTAGTAGCGAATGTCTAAAGCAAACTAAGTAAGTATGGCCATCAAAATTAACTCTTAGAGAAGGTTGTAAAACATACCTGGACCATAAACATATCTCATGCCAATTTTCCAGAAAAATTCCTGGTCATGAATTATACCCGATCTCTCTTGTATTACTTGTTCAGTGTCTCTTGATGCCGGCTTGTTCCCGAAATATCGTTCAGTAACAGGTTTCATCTTGGATCGGAAATCAAGGTAAGTCCAGGGTATGCCCCATCCTTTGAGTATTTTGCTTCTTCAAGTATACTGAGCGTTGAAATGTAGTAGGCCCAAATATTACTGAGAAAAACTAGACGAAGAATGATTAGACGTTGGTTTGATTTTCTGGTGGATGCATTTTGAAGATTGCAAGATGTGGCTGAGTTGGATCCGAGATAAAGAAGAAAGATGTAGAACTAAAAATATGGTGAAAAGGGTTCTAGATAAAGTAATACATGAGAGAGAGGAAGAGAGAGGCTAAATGGCAAATAATTTCCTCGGTTAGACAGTAGCACAACCTTCTGCTGTATCATAGACCATACAGCATCCGTAGTCAAGTACCTAGGTAGGCATTTCAAGAACCTTCTCTAGATCACCAATCCCATCAGAACCACATATTGGAAAAAGCAATCATCGATTTCAGATCTCTCAAGTGACTATCTTAGCAGTTCAGTAAGTGAAGTAATCGAAGTAACTAAGTGAGTCAAGCTCTCCACCCAGACTTCCCTCACAAATCTCTGACTATCTAGCTAAAACTCATCATCAAATTCTTTTATTTACGCATCCATGTATTAAGTCCTCCTATCCATTGATTCCATTAAATTTCCTTCATATTCAGTCGTAGCACTCATGAAACACAGCTATAGCTGTCCTATTCTCTTATAATCCATTCATCACCACAGCAAGCAAACCTCCCTTTCTAGCAAACATGAAAAGTATCCATCCAGCCAACGGATTCTATGCAACCCTGATTGATCAATATCCATCCACCCATTCCCATCGTAAAATAACCTAGTATTTTATTCATAAACTTCCGAGACAGACTGAAACCATAGCCTATGCATCATCCTCATCATCCGCACTAGTGAACTCTTCCTCCCACTCAAATTTTGGCAGAACCATTGATTCGCGATGGCTTCTTCGTCTTTGAGTTTCTATTGACAAAGGACTAGTTAGTAACTTACTCGATACCAGATGAATCTAGCAAAAAACAAATGAAAAACAAACAGAAAATACATAACGTACCAGCTTCTGCAATTCTCTCGCGTGCAATAGCCATTGTCTCATCCCCTACAAATCCTCCTACACCCCTATACTCCGATTGCATTGTAGCCGGTCTCTCGATTCCTGAGTTTTGACCTTCACCTGTATGATCCATACCTCCCGGACCAGCACCAGCGCCCGCCCCAGCAAATACACTACTTCCACCTCCACTTGCACTCCTCAAAAATTCCTGCATCCCCATTCCCATTCCCTTAAAGCTAACACTAGCTCTCCTCAAAAAACTTCCTCGTCTCGAACCCATTCCTATTCCTTCACTACTATTTCCACTATATCTATCGTGTGCACTACCTCTCTGGCCCATTACCATTCCAATTCCTGCATCGCCAAGTCCTCCTTGCATACTTGTATCTTGATTTGTGTTTCCGAAACCCATGACGCCAATTCCGCCTAAACTGGTGAAATTAAAGCCGTTAATGGGAGCGGTCCAGGAACGACGAAATCCCCGACGTTTGGAATTGAGAGAGGTTGCAGCAATATAGATTGGAGAGACGGTTGGTGGAGTGCCGGTAGCGATCGTGGTTGGTTCGATTGGGTGGGAGAGGAGGGGGTTTTCGTGGAGGCTGGGGGTTGTTAGTTTCGGAGTTTTGAAGAGGGATGAAAAGTATTTGGAGAATAGATGGTCAAGTGTAGGAATATACGATATCTTTGACGGGAGGTGACAAACTTGAAAATGAAGAAAATGAAAATCAACTTACAGATCTCGCTTCTCTCTCTCCTTTCTCTCCTTCTCCAATCTTTCTTTTCTCTCCTCTTCATTCTCCCCAGCAACTTCTTCTTCCTCACCACCACCCTCACCCTCTTCCTCATCTCCATCTTGTCCACCGAACTCTTCCTTCCCATCCATGCACTCCTGCCTGTTCACGATACAAGCGCCAGTGCTAATCTCTTCGATAGGGCGTCCATAAGGTACAACTTCGAAGCCAGTATTTCCTACAATGATCGTCATCGGGACAGGTTTTCTCGGAATAGTAAAAGAACGTTCTCTTCTTTGCGTACTGACTCCTGAAGTACCTAGTCCTATAGTAACAGTTCCTGCAGCAACAAGTCTTGGAGTATTGAAACCCGATGCTGAAGCCGATGCTGAACCCGAACCAGGAATCGCAACAGGACCATGATCAACACCTCGGTAGCTATGAACTCGAGATCCCGAGGCCGTAGCAGTGGGGGTTTGCATATTGATACTTCCTTGACGCTCGCTTCGCTCATGTGTAACGGCACCACCAAAGCCAACCCCAAAACTAGGACTAGGACCAAACATACTCAATCCATCTACCGGACTAATTTCATCACCCTGGCTCTGAGTTTGACTGGCACTTCCCCCTCCAATTTCTTCTCCCCTACTATCCTTATCCCCAGTAGCACCCACACCAACCTTAGCAACTGTATCAGCAAACCTCCCCAGCTCATTCACCGCCCTCAAATTCGGAGTTGGCGGTAAATTCTCACTCGGATTCGTATATGTTGAACTCGTAGTCACGAGCGGGTTATAACTATTTCCACTCTTGCTCGTGCTTGTCTCCTTGCTATTTGCGCTTCTTTGGGTGTTTTTGCTGGAGGTTTTTGTGAGTGCTGAAGTTTGAATGATGTTTGATGGTGTTGTTGTGGCGCTTGTGTTTTTCTTTGTGGGAGTTGTATCAATCATTGCAGATGACTTTGAATTTGGGTTTGGGTTTTGGTTTTCAACACCGCGTGGAATGCTAGATTGAGATTGAGATTGATCACTCAGTTCCATACCCAAACCGAGACCGATAGGTTGAGCTGAAGCAGCTGGAACAGCTGCAGGCCTTACAGTTGGGAATAGGCGTCTTGGCTGAGGTTGTTGAATGGGTTGGTTTCCAGCTTGACCAACGGTTACCCTACGATCGCGATGGCGTTTTGGGCTATTCGAGAGATTATTTGCGGCGCTTTCCCAGACATTTTCGGCTACGCCAGCGGCGGATTTGAAGAAGGAGGATATATGGTGAGACATTTTGATGGGTGATTGAGATGAAGGTTTGTCGTTGGAAGTTGATTGAAAGTCGAAACTTGGAAGATAGTTGTTCGATAGTTGTATTTGACATTGACGTTATTCAAAAGACCTCCGAAGAACCTCACTTCTTCTCCTTGAATCTTCTCTTCCTAACTCTCCCAATAAACAAAAGTTCAACAAGTCCAACGAATCTAATCAACACCTGGATAGTTATCAGATAAACCAGACTCTTTTCATCCAATTTTCCCGTTCTTTCATCCAATTTTTTCTTGATCTTCTTTAACACAATCTTCAATTTCTCTCAAACCACAAACCACAAGTTCCTCATTCAAAGGTAAATACAAGAATCTCTCTCTCTCCCTCTCTCTCTTTTTGTCAAAAGAAAAACTCGAAAGTTTAAAGTTCCTCTGATCCAATGTACACAAAACACTCCGAAAGGTAGACAGTCGATGAAAGTGAAAAATCAATCGGTCGTCGGTCGGTCCGAATTGGAAGAGGTAAGTAAATTTGTGTGAAGACGAGAAATTAAGAAGTGAACTCGGAGTGAATTCGAAGAAGTGAGTGTAGTGTATTGTAAAGAAGTTAAGTCGGATCAAGTGAAGTGAAGTCGGATGGAATCAAGTTAACCGTACATAAAACCGATTTCTAATCTCAATCTTTAGTTCAAAGTAGAAAAAAAGAATACACAAAAAGGTAAATTCAAAGGTAAGTAAATAAATTGTGAAAGTATGTGTGAATATGAAGAAAATTGTTCTTCTGTCAGTCAATCAAATTTTCAAATTGTCAAATGAAGTTGGATCAAATGAAGTCGGACCAAGTCGAGTCTCAAGTTGATTTTCATCTCAAGCAAAACCAGAGAGCAATTACCAAAATTTGAAGAATTAAATCAAATTAAATAATCTCATGTATAATCTCTCAAATAGACAGTAACCCGTTTCAAATTCACATTCATAGTCAAACTAATAACCAAGTTCAAATACATATTGTAATCAACAACCCAAATCCAACCCAAGTTCAAATCCAATATAATTCAAACGCAGTGCAAAAACCCATATTCAACCAGAATTCAATATAGTTTAAGATTCTCTTCCCTCCATCTTTTCTCTTCATCTATATCTCTTCCCTTTGCTCTATCTCTATTCCTCCAACCCTCCATCCCTCTGTTTCTTACCTTCATCTCTTCTTTTCCCTCTATTCTCTTCCCCCCATCTCTATTCCCCTATCCCCTTCATCCCTATTACTCCAATCCTTCATCTCTTCTCTCTATCTCTTTATCCCTTCTCTCTATCTATATCTATCCCTCTATTCCTCCAACCAGAACCAGAAAGACAGATAGACAGACAGATAGATAACTAAAGAGATAAACAAACAAACAAACAAACAAACAGACAGACAAATAAACAAATAGATAACTAGATATACAAACAGATAGATAGATAGATAGATAGATAGATAGACAGACAGACAAAACCCTCCCACTAATTATCAACATAAACAAATAACATGTTACCCAAAAGAAACCCAGGAATTCAGAACCCCAGAACCCCAAAAAACCAGTGAAGTGACTATATTAAAACCCAATAAACAATAAACCAATAGATAGATAAATAAATAAATGCACGAATCTTCCTCCTATTACTTCTTGACTTCCAAAATTTCTCTCTCTCTCTCTGTCTCTCTCTGTCTCTCTCCCTCTGCAAAACTAATAACAAAAAAATAAAAATAAAAATAATAATAAATCAAATAAACAAACAAATCCAACAAACCTACCCAACAACCTCCCAACAAACCTATCAACTAGCAATGCAATATTCCCAATATATAACATAATAAACAAATCCAAATCCAAATCCAAACACCAACCATCAAACATCACACACGAACAAGAAAAAAATCATTCTTCTACCCCCCAATCCCCAATCCCCAATCCCTTTCCTTCCCTTCCCTCTAAAACAACAACAACAACAACAACAAAAAAGTCCAGGAAATCCACCATCGTATAAACCAAGCCAAGCGAACCGAACCGAACGACATCAATTCAATTGCAACTGCAACAAAGCCCCAAGCGAACGCGAAAGAGACCAGCTCTTTCAGTAACAAGTTTCAATACGTAGCTAGCTCTCTAGATAGAACACAATGAGACATACAGAACCTGCGCGATTCGTGGGTGCTACGTCTTCCGTATCCTTCTCGTAGCAACAATTATCCATTATCCATTATGCGAAATCAACAAAACTCAAGCTCGAAAGTCAAGCTCAAGCTCAAGCTTCATCTCCAAGCCTTATTCATTCAGTCTTCTTGGTAGTTTGTAGGCTCCAGGTAGCTAAGATAAGGTAAGGTAAGGTATAGAATCAAATCGTAATCATGACAATATCGATATAAATTTTATACTGGCTTGAATAATCATAATCAGATTTGTACAATACAGTACAGACATACAGACACAAACACACACACACACACACACGCAGAAAAAAATCCCCCCTCCCACCTCCCGCCTCCCCTAAAACAAACAAATAACCCCCCAACCCCCCACACCCCTACACCCAAACCATACTCAATCCCCCATAGCATCCTCAAAAAGCGTTCTCAACTGTTCCCTCTCCTCGCCCACCTCCTCCGCCAAATTTGGCGCTAGCATCAAAACCCTCTTCTGCGGCAACGTCCCCTCAATCAACCCATCAATATGTTCCCTCTTGAACCCCAAATCCTTCAAGCCCCTAGGCTGATCGCCCAACTCCTCCAAAAACCTCTCCAGCGCTTCCGCCAACACCGCGCCCGCACTCTCCTTCTTCACATTCGAGATATCCACACCAAAGCATTCGGCTGCTTGGAGATGGCGTTCTGGATTCGAGGCGCCGGTGAAGCGGAAGACGGCGGGCGCGGAAACGGCGACCGATACTCCGTGTGGAATGATGGGCGTGTTGGTTACGTAGCCGGGATGCGTGTAGCCTGGGTTTTGGCCGGATATGGGGTAGGACATTCCTTGGTGTGTTAGTATATGATTGAGGAGGAAAATATAATACTGCTAATCAATTTGGTGTTGGTAAACACCAATATAACTCTAAATTCATATAGTATGTCCAACATTCCATACTATAGTCAAAGCCGAAATACTTCAAGCTTGAAGAATTTCTCAATACTCCAAGCTTGATCATCTCATCAAGTCTATTCTTCCGAATAAACTCAACAATCGAAAAAACTTCAACACTCAAAGCACTTCCCTCTAGACCACAGTCTAACTTATACAAAACACCCAAAACCTAATCTCAACTACCAAACTCAACCAACCCCCAAAAGAAGAAGAAAAAAAATCAACATACCATGACACAAATGAACCCCCGCATTTCCAAACCCCACCCCCGCCAACGTAGCCGCCAACAACATCTGACTCTGAGCCTCATAATCCTCAGGATCTTTGGTAGCCCTCAGAAGATACTTCGCCGTACTCTTCAACGCCTGCAGTGAAAAGATATCACTAATCGGATTTGCGCCCTGATACGCCGGTCGCATGATAGGATTTTGGGGTCTGGGAGTCCTCTCATAATAAGGAATGGCAGTCCAACTCTCCAAGCTATGACAGAGCACATCTAAACCCGAGCTAGCGTGTACAGCAGAAGGCATGGTGCGCGTATTGAGAGGATCGCATATACCGAGAAGGGGTTTGAGATTCCTGTGCGCAATGCCCGTTTTGGTTTTATGGGAGACGAGATCGAAGATTGCGGTGCCGGTTGTTTCGGAGCCGGTTCCAGCGGTGGTGGGAACAGCAATAAGAGGTAACAGGGTTTTGTCTATGGGTCTACCTTTGCCAAGTGGTGCATTTACAAAATCCATGAAATCGGCATCTGGATAACAGGTATACAGATTCATGAGCTTAGCAGTATCGATGACTGAACCACCACCCACTGCTAGAAAAGCATCTGGTTGATACTTCTTGGAGAATTCGATTGCTTCTTTGATACTATTTGTCTGTTAGAAATTGTATCTATTTGAAATAACAAAAGATGCAGGAATTCCATCAAGTTTCTGAGATTCACACGGTTGCTCCACTTGAAGCAATGCACTTCTCTTACTCTTCAACCACACTCACTAAAGAGTAACCAGACCATCCATTGGAAGAAAGCCAAAAGGAAAATAATTCCCAGCATCACAAACCCCTCCAAGCACCCCTTACCCCTCCCTCCCCCCCAAACTCAAAACCCAAAACCAAAAAGAAAAACCAACAAACCTCGTATCTTTCGGCTCCACCCTGGTCCCCTCAAAAACCTCAAACTCCATCCCCTCCCTCCCCAAGCCCTCCCTAACCTGTCTCATGGCCTCCAACTCCCTAACCACCTTATCCGTCACAACCAGCACCCTCTTACTCCCCAAATTTTTAAAATCCATACCCACCTCTTTCGTCACCCCGGGTCCAAAGCGTATCGACGAAGCTGCCATCTCAAACGCATACTCTTTTTCGCGCGTGGGATCCATAGGCGTGGCGTAGTTGCGCTGGAGGTTGCGTTTGGTTTGCGAGAGGAGAGAGGTGCTGGGGTGGTGGTGGTGGTGTGAGGGATTGTTGTGACAGGGGCAGCTGGGCGGGTGTGTATATTGGATTGTGCGGAGGAGACTCATAGCTCGAGCGGCTTTCTATAAGAAAGTGTGTTAGTAGTCTGTTTGCTTGCTTGTTTGTAGATGAAATATAATGCAAATGAGAAACTCCCTCCTTCCCTCCACCACCTATTCACTCCATTCAATGATCATGGGGGCAGGCCCCCAAACCCCCAGACCTCGCTGCGCTCGAATTTTCTCTTCTCTCATCTGCCAATCTGCCCATCCATCCATTTCTACCATACAGCAGTAGCCCCATAGAATCCTCTCATTCTCAATCCACACTATGCAAACATACAACCCTACCACCCCGTACAAACCATCTCTCTTACCCTCTCACCCCTTCACTCTCATCCTCTCACTCAAATAAGCCTCACCCTCGCACCCTCTCACCATCTCATCCCAAAATCCAGAAAAAAAAGAAAACCAGAAAGAAAACCCCCCACTAACCGTAGGAGCAACGCGTATCGCCGACATCTTTGCTATCTCTCTATCTCTTTCGTGCCAATTCTTATTCGATCCTTTCTCCTCTCCTATCGTATCCTATCCTACTATCTGGTGCGTTTACTCGTTTCTTTCCTCCGTCCGTTGACTCGTCTGTGGACTCGCGGACTCGTTTGTATTTGGTTTCTCTATCCGTTCCTTTCGTTCGTGTACTCTTGTCTTGTAACTTTTCTCGTTCCTATTCTTCGTTCCTTTGTTTCGTACAACCTTTTATCCTAATCCTTATCCCTCTTCCTATTTCTATTTCTCTCGTTCTGCTCCTCTCGTTCCGTTTCGTTTCCTCCGTCTATCTCCTCGTGTCTTTTCCCTTTCTTCTCTCGATCCCTCAGGAATTTTCAATCTCAATCTCAATCTCAATCTCAATCTTACCTACTTCCTTATTCCTCTTTATGTTTCCTCTTATTTATCCCTTTATCCCTCCCTTGATTCCTTAATCTTCACACAAATCTTCATAAAACTCAAATCTTCAAAGTCCAAAGTCCAAAACTCAAAACTAAACAACTCAATCCCACCACGTATCCATACATATACCTACATATACATACATACACAACACAACACACCAGACCACACAACAAGTCATGACGTCTCTTCCCCCCCAACCACGTAACAAACATCCCACCAAAATGCGGGGAAAGCTCACTCATCCATCCAATCTATCCATCCAAGGACCCACTCATCCATGTCCGCCGAGCCGAACCGACCGTGCGACCGAGGATAATGTGACAGTACAGTCCAGTCAGCTCAGTCATTAATCATCTAACTAGACGTAGTAAGTCAAGTGACCTTCTAGAACATTTCCTCAGATACACAAAATTCAGATGAGCAAAGCGTCGTAGAAAATGTCGTCATCAAAATTATCATCTTTTTAATTTTCTAAAGAGAACTCGGGTAAAAGTAGAGTAGAGTGTCTATTTTCATAATATAGATATATGTAGGTGGCTAATTGATAATACGTATTCCTCACTGGCCCTACACACTCCATATCCATTGACCACCCTCCCATACCTATCCATCAACTCTTAAGAACACCAAGGTATCAAATCCAACCATGCGCACTAAACTACCCATCCATCCATTCAATTTATGACCCATCCTCCCCTTGTTCCCAAAGCACCTCTCAGGATAAATAAATAAATACAAGACGAGATGCGCCAAAAAAAGCAAAAGAGAAAATCAAATGTGCTCATTTGACATCCTGTGAAGGATCAATCCAATAAAAAGCAATTGTGATGGAAAGGATTCAATAAACCTTCAACTCCATCCGATGATTATAAAAATGAATAAAAATCAACGCGCACTTCGCTATGTGTCTCCAAACTATACAACATATCTTATAATCGTATCGTAAATGACGTATCGTGCATCAATAATTCGAAACGAAATTTGTTGGAGCATCCGGTCTCCATATTCGCTTCGTATGTTGAAATGAATCACCTACCCCATCGACTACCTCTTCGGCTACTTGAGCCAGAATCACCTCCTCTACTTGCTTCGTATCCTCTAGCTTCGTCGATGCTTCTTCGATCTCGTCCAATCTCACTCATATCAAAGAGTAATGGCTCATCATCTGGTTCATATTGACCCCTGCTGAAACTATATCTGCCACCACTAGCTCGTTCACTACCACTACCACTTCCTCTGTCTACTAAGAGGCTAGAGAAAGAGCCGGTTTGTGGTGGAGTGACTCCGCGTCCACCAGTTTTACCAATACGTGGTCGGTATGGTGAATTTGCAGAACCTGGACCACCAAATCGAGAAGGTTGAGGAACATCGGAATCATGAGCTTCCAAAGACGATGAAGTTTGACGAGACATGGCTGTAGTACCTTCGGAAATTCGAGGAGCAGGTTGAAGTTGGGATGAAGATTGTCCAGTTGGCGATTCTACCTCTTCAGATGCTTGCCCAATATTCAAAAGGGTACTTAAGCTTGGTGGCTCGCGATCATCGGCTCCTAAGCTTATACTTCTATGCACCCCAAATGGAAGATCACCTAGCTCATCATCAATTGCCAAGGATCTATGTTGTTGGGCAACAGAACTTGATCTTCGAGCGTGAGGGTAATATGGTCTAGGTGAAGTAGGAATATCAATAGCATTTGTTCCAGCATCATTTGGGAGATCATCGTCTTCCACATCATCTAATCTTGCCTCGGAAGTCCTACTTCGTCGACTTGGTCTTCGTGGTTGATCATACTCAGCTATGGAATTTGCGCTTAATCGTGAAGGGATGGCGGGAGTGTGAGGTGTGTGCGGTGAGATGGGTTTACCAGGGGATGATCCTGCTGAAATAGAGGTAGCAGCAACCATAGGAGGTACACTGGATAGTTGTCGACTCGAAGAACTTGATGATCTTTGTAGCATTGTTGATGAAGCCATGGAATCTGTTAAAGCATTATGTGAATCGCGCATTGATTGAAATCGGGATAATTGTGCAGTGGCTCTCTTTCTCGATGCTTCTCCGGAAGGCTCGAAACTTTGCAAAGTTTTCTTACTCTCCAAAAGTTTCAAAAAGTCTGATATGTTGTCATCATCGGTTTGTAAAGAACCAGAACTACCACCTGTTCCAGCTTCTGCAAGGATTCCAGAGCCTGGCTGCACAGAAGATGAGAGGCTTTGTTTACCACTGCTACCTTGATCATCTTCTACTGTTTTACTAGCCCCTCCATAAGATGATCTGCCACGACGATGACTAAAACTACTGCTGTATCGAATTGGAGCAGGTTTTGGTGAGCTTGAGACTGATGTTGGGACAATATTGTCTGCAGCCATTGGGCCACCTCTCAAAGTAGCTGGCATTCCAGCTATGAGAGAAGAACGGTTTCTTGCTTGTGCAAGTGCACTAATTCCCGATGCTCTCGGTAAGGATCCTGGAGATGCAGGCAAAGTCTCACCAGCATAAGTGGCACGGCTGGGGGAGGAAGATAGTGAGCCGGCTTTGAATGGTTGAAACGACAATGATGGTTTTCTCGCCATCGCGATACCTTCCAATGACTTTATAGAACCTTTCGATGCGAGTAATGGTCGTGATTGTGGTAACGATCCCATTGGCGGGGAACTTGTGTCTGATCCTATGGGCCTCTGAGCTCTCAAGGCGGATATTGGACTCGAGCCTCTTGGAGGAGCGTTTCCGTGGAATGTTGACAAACTTCCATATGTTTGAATTGGACCCGAATCATCTGTAAGTTGTTTGTGTGCTGGGAGTGAGCCAATTTCAGGCTGCTTCGTTGACCTTCGACGACTCAAATCACCTCTTGCGGCCAATGAAGGAGTGAAAAAATGTTCGTCGGCACCCATGAATCGAGAGCTGAGAAGAGATTCAGAATCATCCACACGAAAGTTACAATCATTTCGATATGTTACTTCGGCGAAAATAGGACCGGCTGGAGTGTCAGTGGTTCCAAGGTTATGCGTCGAGGTAACTGGACCACTGTGGTCGAATATAGGTTGCTTAAGGCCATCGATTCGACGTGGTTGAGTATTACCGGTTGTGATACGACAATTAACAATCAATGAATTTGTTGGCGCTCCACTCTTTCCAATGTTCTTTTTGAATTTCTGGGCCGGCAATAATTTGGATGCTGAATACAATGCGCGAAAGAAAACAACACACTGTTTGTAGAGAAGGGGTAGGGTTGGAGCAAAATTATTGGGCTGCTCTCCAGGAATATCTCCGAGCTCAATTCTCCAACGTTCTAGTATGACTTCGCTACGTTCATCATCGGAACTACTAGAATCACTCAGAGCATCCAAAGCATCCCATCGCTTTCCCAAATCATCTACGATAACCAACCTTTGACTTTTCGTCAAGTGGGAAGTATCGATGTATGTTTCTATTATAAGTGGTGGTGGGCGGTTTTGGAAGCCACCGCACGTTCGCCATGTGTTGAGTTCATCTCGGTATGCATCGGTATCATCGGTTTCGATTTGAAACTATTGGCAGGAACCGTTAGTTGGTGACAGCGGCGAAGGCAGAGAATGAGAGAGAGAGGGCATACCCATTTGCTAACTTTCACGGTCCCATCTCTGTTGAGGACTACAGGAAGTCCTACTCTTGATCCTAGTAAGATGATTGCAGCTTTCGTGTGGAAATTCTACAGAGTGCAGGTTAGCTTCGTTTCGAATGGAGGTCGGGCATGTATGATGATTGAGCATCACTGACTGAAATGATTTGATCCATTCTCTTGACCGCTTCTCGACTTGGGCCAGTAGCAACCATGGATCCACCATCTCCACCTGCATCATCTGCTTCTTGATAATGTGGCATATCTGATAGTGTTCTCGAATGGGCAGATCGACCTTCTTCTCTAGGGTTGTTTGTGCGAGTTGGATTTGTTTGTGGTGACGAGGCTGGTGAGGCCGTCCTAGGTGAAGGACGAGGATGCTGATGCATTATATGATAATTGCTGACGTAGATGTTGAATCGTAGCACGCTGTCGGTTCAGCAGCAAATGCAAGATGCGCTGGTATTTGCAGAAAGATAATGCTCCTACTCAAGTCTCACGCATCAACAATCGTGATTCTAGATGGTAAATAAAGCGGTTCCACGATACCACATAACTTGGGCATCCATCGTAGTATGATCTAGTAAAATAATCGAGGGTTCTAGAGTTTTGCAATCTCTAGATATAGTATGGGACCAAGGAGATGGAGGTCCGTATTGGATATCCTCCCAGGCAGTGAAGTGGGAAAGAAGGCGGTTGTTGGGGGAGGGGGAGATGGGTGAAGTGGGTACTAGATTTCAAGCAGAAGACATGATTGCGAATAAGGCTTTCACTAAGGCGTACGATAGATGGATGAGTCGAGTGGAATATGAATGGCTCCAATTGGTGACGAATGCGAGCACGTTGGCGTGTGGATGGATGGAGTGACGGCGCTCAATCTGGCGACGGGCGGGAGAAAATCAAATGAAGATATTGGGAAAGTCGTCGAGTTGACAAGTAAAATTGACAATGGAAGTTGTGGTGGTACAAGGAGGTTGAAGCTCAGATGGCGATTAAGAGGGAGAGAGGGAGCGCGAGATGGAGACTGGGGCTGGGAGCAAGAGAGTCATGCAGGTTTATGAATGTGGGTACTATGACTGAACTGTAATTGATTGACTGAGCAGTGGCGTAGTCCTGACCCCGGACACACAGGACTACCAGTTTTGACGACAGAATTGAGCCTTGTGATTGCAGGTGTGGGATTGAGCATTTCTCTAGCACGTCAAGGAGGGATGATAGCCAGAGTCGCAACAAGGAGGGACGGAGCGATAGAGTTTACTCGTGCTTTTCTTGCAAAGTATGAGGAGACCAAGCAAAACAGCACCACGACCCAAGACGGGGAAGGGGACAGGAACAGACGACGATGAGTTAATTCCAGCGAGACACATCGGTCGGCAGCATCATTCCTTGTCCGGTCTTCATTTCGTCACTGATGGTCACCGGTGATAGTCTGGATTGCGGGTGGTGTGGCTCTATGGATAGTGTGGATGGATGGTGTGGATGACATGATGAAACAATGAAAGTACCTGCCCAGCCTAGTAATAACCAAGTAGGTAAGCAACGATCTCGAGCGTTGAAGTGAAGAGAAGAGAATGAGAGGTCTGTGTGGAGTGAAGCTCTTGCCCTTGAACCTGTTTGTGCATATGTGTAAGGTAGGTACATACATGTATCTGCTGCATATATATACATATATATACTTGTCTTTCCGCAGAGAGAAAACACGATATGACCAGAGACACATTCATCTATCGTGCCCATCTCCATTGTACGATTCTCTCTCGAAGAATCCTATCCACACAATTGACTCTACGTACCCACGCATACAAGAACGAAGATCCAATCGCAAAGCACAGTCAGTGTAAAGAACATACCTGCCTCCCTCCCTACCTGGTAACTCCATGCTGCATTCAGTTCTACTAACAACTAGTGCTCTCGTTCATTCATTCATTCATTCATTGACTTTTGGTCTTCTCCCGATAACGATAACGATGAATCAGCCAGCGATAAGAACATCCATAGACCAATGAGAAAGTGAAACTGCACCGTCACAACATCACAGCCTTCCTCTGCTTGCACTAATCCATTTTCACATTATCGACTACCTACCTGCCTCCCGAGTATTCCAATCACATTTCAGACCGCATCGAGGTACATCTCAACAACCGATATACACACTAGGTATCAACACACACGAATCTCTCTAGAACGTCTACCTACATAAAAATCTGCAATCATTGCATATCCTCCACACACAGTCCAGGATCGAGAATGCAAACCAAGGTACCAAACACGCGTAAAAAGGGGACCTTCCCATCAAAGTAGTATCAATCACCCATCCATCTGTATTTCCAGACCGGGTCACCGGCTATACATGCGACCCCTTCCGATTGAATGAATGCGAGGGAAAGATGTGAAGAAAGGCAGCGATGGAAGAGTATGGGGGTCAATGATCAATGATCAGTAACCCATGGCATGGTCAGAGTCATTTGACACAACAAACATTCTTTCTCTCTTTCTCTCTTTCTCTTCATCAAGGCACCAAGTATAAATAAATTCATCACTCACCAGCAAATCATCAAAACCAATCACATCCCCTCCTCACCTCCTCACCTCCACACAAATTTTCACACTGCAGTGTGCCGTCGAGGTATGAGATACACACTAGATCAACGAGGTGTCATCATATCATATCATGTAGGTACCTACATACTCCTCATCTATCATGTACCACCACTTCCACTTCCACTTCTTCATAACGACCTATCTCATATATATATGCGAATTAAGCACAACGCATCCATTCATTCATTTCGAGCACAGAATCAACATGAGTCAATCCTTGTATTATATCCCTACCTACCGAGAAGGAAAGGAGGCAGGTAAATAACACACAACACAACACGATACGATATATCCGCGGCCACGATAATAAAAACACAGCCACCGATTTGATTGGTGGTGGGAGGAAATCGATATGGTATGTATATATGGTGGATGAATGGTATAGCTATACTATGGGATAGATATCGAATATCAAAGTTCCCCAGCGAAAAGAAAATTAAATCAATAATCAATCATCCTCTTTCTCTTTCTCTCCTTCTCCATACACACACATTATGTATGTGAACACTTTTCTTTTTCTCGATCATCTTCCTTCCCACACACATATCAATTCAAACAGCCTCAACTCATCACATCACATCGCATCACATGCAACCACTTCAATGCAATCTATTCATTAGTATTTATGTTTGTTTACCCCCTACACATTTATTTCTATCCCGATAAGAAGTTTACATACATACATATTTCACATGCAAACAATCCCTACATACCCTGTAATCAATTTGGTGGAAGTGGAATTCTAGAGTTATGGTTTTGTTGTGGGGATGGTTTTGGATGATATTAGATGGTGTTGGATGATATTGTATTGTAATTGCATTGTGATTATACTTCTTTTGGAGGAGAGAGAGAGGGTGGGTAGGGCAGAGAAAAAGAAAGAGGAAGAGGAAGAGGGAGAGATTGAAGAGGAAATATATATAGTTAATAGTAGGTTCTGTATTATTCATTCATTCCATATTAAACCCTCCTCTTGTGATTATTATTCTGTTCTGTTCTGTTCTGTATTAATTCATTGATTATTTATTGATTGATTACTCAAATTCATATGAGTAAGTAAATCAGTGAGTAAGTAAATGAATCAATTAATCCTTAGAAAAATAATAGATAAAATTAAAGGTTCTTATTATTATATTGGAGAGAGAATAGATAGACTGACAGACTAATAGATAGGCTGGAGGTAGGTTAGTACTCGGGATTAAAGATAGAAAGGAAATCAAATCGAATCGAATCGAATCGAATCAAAATATATAAAAATGTAGAGGTATAGAGATATAAATAGATATAGATATCACTGACTCAGATTTCTCTAGGTTGGTGGGTAAATAATCTAGATATCTAGATAGATAGATAGATAGATAGATATATATATAATAATAAATCTTTTATATCTGATTAATCTATAGTAGTTATATAATCTTTGATTTTTGATAGATATCGATAGTTCATTTAATATATAATTAAATACTCTCTATTGTTTATTATTTATTATGTATTATTTATAAGTGATGTATTTACTTGCTTGTTTATTTACTTGTTTATTTTATTTAATTGTATATAGATATACATCTATATATACATCTATCTACTAGATTGTAAATACTATATAAGATAAATAGATCGATAGATACATAGATAGATAGATAAATAAACAAATAAATAAATAAACAATTTCCCTATAAATATAATATAACATATCATCCAAATCATCAATCACCAATCCTCAACCCAAACAACATCAACCTTCTCCCTTCTCCAAAAGAAAAATACATCAGCATCCTCTCTCCTCCCTCCTCCCTCGCATAGTTATGAGGATAGCTCGTAAAAGGCCGGGAGGACTCAATCAAAGGGTATCTATCGTATCTATCACGTGATTCATCCATACGAACATTCATTCTCCTTTTGGTTCGGGCGGATGGAGGTAGATATCTGGGTTTGTGGGGGGTGTGCTGGAAGGGAATGGTGATGTGTATATGTATATGTTGATTTTGTAACTAGTGTATTGGTGTATTGGTATGTTGCTATTGGTTGGGATTTGTTATTGTTGTTATTGGTATTGTTAAGGGCTCACTGAGAACTATCAGGGTGAGAATTGGTATGCTTCTTTCTCACTATCTGTCAAGGTTGGGTTAATTATTCGTCACGCGAGGGAAACGCTCTGATGGTGCGGTGGTGTGGTTTGGTATTGGGGTATGTGCGATTTCATCATCAAGGTGCATACGTGCAGCTTTACCATGGATGGATTCTTGGCGGGAAGGTTGTTTTATTGTGTTTTGTTTTATTCTGTTTTACTTGGGGGGGTGAGTGTGTGAGGGGGTGAGTGGTGTAATGGATGGATGGGTGATGGATGATGGGCGACTTGGTTGGGTTTGTTGGTTTGAGGGTAGGTAGATGGTCAGTTGGTGAGTCGGTCAGTGAGTCAGTCAGTGAGTCAGTCTCTTCTAAGTTATTTCTATGGTAATTGTAATTGTGGTTGTGATTATGTGGAATGTTTTATTTTGGTTGGTTTGGTTGGTTCGCAGGTAGGCGGGTATGGAAATAGGCGGGTAGATGGATAGGTAGATGGGTATGTATGTATGTGTATATACAAACCTTCAGACTTCGGATTTGGATTTGAATTCAAGGGAATTCGGGGGTAGAAAGCAGGCACAGAGACAAAGACAGAAACAGAAACAGAAACAGAGCAGAATTCCACAAAAAGAATCTGAACGGGAATCAAGCGATTCATCCAAGTCTTACTTTAGTTTCTTCTCCTCTTCCTCTTTTATTCTTCTTCTTCTCTCTTCATTCATTCGTTCTTCACATCCATCACATCTATCTCTTGCATATCATCTATCTATCCATTATATCTCCTCATCTTCTATAAGCAAGCCGCGCGAGAGAAAGAAAAAAAGAGGATGGTGAGACTAGCCAAAAAGATGGAGAAAATGAATAGTCCTTGGTACCTAGTTGGTACATTCAGTCACATCACATTCAATCGCATCAACTTTTCCTTATACAATATCTTATTTTTCAGTACCTGGATATGATTTAGTCACTCAATGATCACTCACTCTAGAATTTTATATATTATATATTACTTCCCAATTAGTGTTGAAGGGTATATATGTATGTATATATATACATATATATATATATATTGTCAAAGATAGGTACTGAAGTCCGATAGCTAGATTGACTGAGTATATACTAGATACATTTGTATGTGTCAGATATTAGGTACCAGGTAGTCTGCCTACCTTGTGTATGTTAGTTGGGAAAGTACCCTGAAGTACTAGGTGGGAGTATGGATTCTCGAGATATATTACGGTTTCTGATGGGCTCTTATTACTACTGATACTACTAAAACTCGAGTGAGATTAACATTAATATTATGATCATAATATTGGGACATTGGGAGGCAATAGAATGGAATATTTGGTTGGTAGTCGCTGAGGTTTTGCAAGAGTGGAATGCCATGTTATTTTTTATTCTATTTTATTTTTTGTTAATGAACGATGGTTTTTGAGTTGGAAAATTGTTGGTTTATATTGCTGAATTGCTTATTTGTGTGTTTGTGTATTTGATAGTGTTTATTTGAGATGGAAATAT
Organism: Botrytis pseudocinerea; assembly: GCA_019395245.1. NCBI lineage: Eukaryota > Fungi > Ascomycota > Leotiomycetes > Helotiales > Sclerotiniaceae > Botrytis > Botrytis pseudocinerea. The sequence goes on along the minus strand of JAHXJK010000184.1, from coordinate 1,402,138 downwards.
TTTGTTTCGATTTATATTATGACGAACTGGGAATATATATATATATATATATATTCCTGATTCGTAAGTAAGTAACTTGTAAATAAATATTAATTCAAACTCCATAATATAGACCAGCTATATATAACTACCTATTCATCCCTCATCCCACATTTTCCTCCATCCCTCACCACTTCACCATCCCTCCCTCGCAATCTCCAATCTCTCAGCTTCCACATGCGCATACCGACAATTAATCAAATGCAATTCCCTCCATGCTCCTTCTCCCATCGAAGAATCACAATACGGACACAAAGCTTCCTGTTCATTTTCTTCATTGGCACCGCCAATATATGAAGGGGAGAGTACTTGCCCTTCGAGTGTACGGATGACGATATCGTCGAGCCAGGTGTTGAGTGTGGAAGGGTTGGGTGTATGGGATTGGGGATTTGAATGGGAGAAGCTGGATGTAGATGTGGATGTGGAGTGTGGTTTGGAGAAAGGGGAGAGTGGGAGTGGGAAGGAGGTGGAATCAAAGATTTGTAGGTTATGGGTGGTTAACTTACTGGGTACTTTGGGATTTGCAGGAGCTGGGACTGGGGCTGCTGTAAATGTAGATGAAGAGAATGAGGACGAGTGTACCGCAGCTGCAGGTACAAATGCGAAAATCTCCTGAAGGTCCTCCACAATATCCGCGACGCGTTGGGAAATATCGAGACTGCGGGATTGTACGGCTGTCCTTCTTGGTAATGCTGTCTGATTCTCGGTAACTCTATTCTTGGGTTTGGAATTGAGGTTTTCTTGCGCTTGCGCTTGCACTTGGGATTGGACTTGAAGAGCAGCTCGAGATTCAAGTTCAAATGAACATTCTTCGCAAATGCGACCGAAGGGGTAGTTGCAGGAGGTGTTGAGACAGATGATTGGGTCGCCAAGACTGAATGCGAGGGAAGTGGTGGACATCTTGCTGTGTGGGTGTAGAGTGTTTGATCAGTGGGTGGATGAATGGGATCCTGGGGTTTTGATATTGAGAAAAGATTGGCGTTGGGGAGGTTGATATATATATATATATATATATATACACATATGTATTATTGTTCTTGGGTATTGTTTGGAAGTGTTTTGATTTTGGGGGGAGGGGGGAGGATTACTATGTTGTTCTATTGTTCTATTGTTTTGTTTCGTGTTGCCTCGTTCCATGATAGGTAGGGAGGCAGGGAGGTCATGAACAAAGAAAGAGAAAGTACTCTTATTTGACGATTCAAATTTTACAGTTTCTTTGTGCGGCTTGGGTGAGAGGATAAAGAAGATGATGAAAATGGAAAAGGATAACAGATAATAGAGACTGTTCCTAACGTTGTTTTTGGTATTTTCCACGCCAAAGAGATAGTTTTGGGGGCTTGGTTGCTTGAATAGATTTAGTTGGATTCGCACTCCTCTCATTTGCGTATTTGCTTTAAAAAATCTTTTTGATGTTTTGGTGTTTGGTAATTTATATTTTTTCCTTTATTATTGAGATTGATATCATCTCTATCCTTCCATTCACTCGTTCATTCGTTATAATACAAATCGAAATGGTTGTCTTTTTTTGTGATTTTTATTCCTCCTCCTTCCCCTGCGTTATCCATCATTTCTTCATAAGTAAGTGAAGACGAGATGATATGATATGCGCATTGGTCTTTCTACTGGCATGTATAACTTCATCCTCCTTCTTATTATCTCATTCCCATGCCTATCCCCATCTCCCATCTCCTATCTCACACCCTCACACCCTCACACATCCCCAAACAGTCGAATCATCTGCTCCTCAATCCCTCTACTATATCCTCCATTATCGCCCCGATCATTCCTCCTCCCTTCCTTCCGCACTGCATTCATCCATCTTTTCTGCGCGACAGTTGGACGATTTGCAATATCTAGGTTACTGGAGAGGACGGGGAGCTCGGTGTAAAAAGTTGGAATCGGGTTGGAGCGGTTGGAGGGTAAATGGGGAATGCTTCTTCCATCTCCGGTTCCAATTCCATGTTCAGTTCGATTCCGATCCCGACTTGCATCTAGAGCTCTGGTTCTACTTCCAGGAGACCAGTCAAGTCCCTGACTACGTCTAAAACTACCAAAGCGTGGAAGATTACGAGGTGGGAAGAGGGGTGGTGAAGTTGAAACAGAATCAGGGGGTGTGCTGAGTGGTGATTCTGAAGATGTATCATTGGGAGACTGGGGGTCGTTCTGGGTTGTGATATGATTCGCACTTTGGCTTCCAGTGGCAGTCCTCGGTCTGTTGGTGGTTCCATGTTCATTTCTTCTTTCGCTTCCTTCTGCGCTCACTCTGCTGTTTCGGTTGGATTGTGAATAGGAAAGTCGAGCACGTTTGTTAGCTCGAGTGAAGGTTTCAATTTGAGTTTGCACTGGAGCTTGGATTGGAGCTTGGATTGGAGCTTGAAATAAATCTTGGTGGGTACCTCGATAGAGTTCTCGATCTCCAGGTTCAGTGTTCCTCTGAAACTGAGAAAAAGGAGAGTGTACAGTAGGAAATGGATACGGAAAGTTGCTGTAAAACCCTTGATTCTGAGTTTGAGTTTCGTAGTGAACTTGTGTTGGAGGTTGAGGTGGATGCAAAGCTCGGTGGGTGCCCTGGTGTGAATATCCATTTGCGGGTAGAGTAGTTGTTTGGAAGTGAGAGACAGGAGAGTACCCATCAGTAAAAGGAGGGGGAAAGTTAGTATAGAATCCTTGGTTTTGATTCTGAGACTGTGAGTTGATGTGTGGTGGTAGTTGAGCTTGAAGTTGAGCTTGAAATTGACCTTGGCCTGGACCTAAAGTTAAATTGCTATCCATCGAAGCGATTCTAGGTCTTGGTAAAAGATCTCGAGGTCTTGAAAGCGAGAGGCTTGGTAACAATGGTCGAGAGCTGGATTGAGATTGGAATCGGGATTGTGTTCTAGAGCTAGCTTTAGATGAAACAAGGCGAGGTTGAGGTTGAGGTTGAGGTCGGTTTTGAGGTTGGTTTTGATGTTGAGTTTGAGGTTGAATTCCAGATACAGGTCTTAGATTTAGATCTCGTGATGTAGATCTGGGGAGGAGATTGGGAAAGATGGGTGAGAGGTCTCTCGAGGATCTTGATGACATATTTAAAACCCGATTTGATGGTTGTGCTTGTGGTGGTTGAGATGCAGGTAAGCCTTCCTTAGATATACTGCGTAGATCCCGCGGGATAGGTGGAGAGTGATCTTTTTTTGGCGGTGCCATTTCTATTTTTTGAATGGATAGATGAGCAATGAGAGGATGATTAGTGATTGGATAAGTAGGCAAGCAGTACTTGTATATGGTGTTTATTGACAATTAGGATTTTCAACTCGAAGTTCTAAAGGAACGGTCGGCTAAAGGAAATTTCAGAATTGAGCTGTGAGTTGAGGGTTGGTATTGTGTAGTTTTTAAAGAAAAAGTACATTTTTAAGTTCTTGATTCCTTAGGCTCTTAGACTACGAAGTTCTTGAGAGTTGTAGAATCGAAAACAGATGTCTTTATATACTCATTCATCAATCACAATCGAGCTAGCCAGTCGACCGTATGTACTCAATCACATATTTGCATTTGTATATTCCTCGCTAAGACTTTTCTACTGCATCGAATACCCAACTACTTTATCATTAATGTGTTGTGGAAACATGAAGAATGATAATTGGAATAAGATAGATTAGGATGGCATATACAACAAAGCAAGACTGTAGTAACATATTCTTTTTTCTTCTAACTAGAAATTCGAGAATGCCGTCGAGAAATCCAACTTAATCAGTTAAGGCCTCGGGGTAACTGACAAAGCCAAACATACCGCCGAAGGCGTCTAAGATATTCTACAAAGCAGTACTATGATGTCGATCAGTTAATCAATCTACCAATGTCAAAGTTGAGAAAAAAGAGAAAGAGTTCCTTGGTTCTTGGTTCTTCTTTGGTTCTTGATTGATGAATGATAGGAGATTGATTTAGAGTATATAACTTGAATAGATGTTTACCTAATAGGGGTTGTGTTTCTGGGATATAGGAGAGGTAATCAGAATACTTCGATTGTGACTTTATTGGTCATGTTATATCGTGTGAGAATAGTAGGATGGCCGTACGAGGAAGTGAGTGAGGTGCGAGGAGTAGTTTTCTTTATCATACGTTTCAGTGTTGGTAGAATTGTGTGTATAATGATACAATATGGATAATGATGATTGGAATTAATACATTCACTGGGTATAGTGTTTTTGTATTGGGATAGATGGGGATGAGTAGATGGGAGGAGGTGAAGATGGGAAATAGGAGGTGTTGTTGTAGTGCAGTGTGTGCTTCTTATCTGAAGTTATATAGAGAATAAAATTGATTAGATGGACTGATAAATTGGTATAATGATTTGTGTATAATGTTCCTGTGATGAGGATGGGAGAGAGGGAAAAGGGAAGTGAGGCAAGTCGATGAGAACTTTAGTACTATAGCGGGGATGCAGATTTCGACAAGCTGATTAGATGGGAAGTTGACAATTTAATCTCCGAGCCTTGTTCTACAAGTAGTGTTTATTTGGTATTATTTCATGTAGAAAGTTTTAATGTATGCTTCATAATAACATTCGAAAAGTACGGCTGGAGCTCTTGAAATGAAAACGAGATATTGATCGATACTTAAATTTTGTTTCGAACCATAGCAGTATCGTGTACACACTGTGTGTACTACTGGAACTATTTCTGAAAGAGAGGTGAAAGTATATTTGGAAATAGATATTATAGGAAGAGTGTATTTCCAATCTCTCGGTTTCTCTGTATTAATCTCATCAGACTTTTCTTTCGATAGTCGTAAAAATAAGAATTGTATGTATGAGTTCTCAAAGGCCATGTATACATACCTTTCTCTGAAATATATCAAGTGTAAAAAAAAAAAGTGTAAAAATATGTTCCATCATTTTCTATTTTCACAAAAAGGGAAGAAGACACTTCAACAAAACAAAACAAAAATGAATTCCGGTACGGGGAATTGAACCCCGGTCTCCCGCGACTTGATTGAAGCTGAATAGCTTCGAATGAGAGGCGGAAATGCTAGCCACTACACCATGCCGGATGTTGTATTGTATTTGTTGAAGAAAACAATGAAAAATGAAAATATATTAGAAATGCCAAAGCGGAGAAGATTTTTTGCAGAGATTTTCCCCCAAGGTTAAGCGAGGGGATGGGGGGTACCGATGTGGGGCTGGAGTTTAGGATAGGAGTAAGTGGCTCGAGTGCACGTGGGAGTCGAGTGGTAGACTTTGACGCGTTGTACTGTGATGGCTATATTTTAAGGCTGTATTTAGATAATAGAGGAAAACAATCTCGTGATGTAAGTTTGAATGAATTAATTTGGTGCCTGGTGTGAAGGGGTCACTTTCGTGGTCTTGAAGGTATTGAACCGCAGTCGACCAAATTGAACTCTCGGCACGTCATGACCGAACAATTGGCCCAAATTCTATTCATTCAGGCTACGAAAGTGTAACTAATGCAATGATTGGAAGTCCAACAGTGCAACGCGATTGAAAGAATCCTCGAAAAAAGCAATTTTAATTAGATACCTGCACTAGTGTAGCAATCACCAAAAGACCAATCTTCCGCCTGGCTTCTAGGAAATAACCATGACGATTAAAACTTCCCCAGACATCCTTAAGTTTCTCTCTTAATCTTTCCCTATCGATAGTATCCTCCCATCCACTGTTCATTGCTATTCGGCTCTTCTTGATATCCTCTTCTAGATCATCTCTCATTCGCCCTTTTCATTTTGTCCTCCTTCAATGATTCCTCCTCCTCAATAAACGATCACTCAATACTTTATCTTCGAATAATTCTTTTTTCTCGCGTGCTTCTGCCACGCCATCTATATATGCGCGCACTCTGGCTATTGTCTCTGGTTTACCCTGTGGCCGCTCTATATATGCCTTTGATTGACCCTTAAATGCCCTTCTGTCAATATCCTCTATTCTCGGATTTCTCTCCTTGCTTGACGATGGAGTTTCAGAATAGACCGATTGCAAAGCAGAACTTGGGGCACAGGGATGTGGAGGATGTGATCCCCAAGTCGGCCTGATCTGAGAAGATTTTTTGAGATCTGGACCTTCAAGATATTCAACGAAATCATCAATCTGAAGAGAGCTTCTGGAACTATGATGTCCTCGATGTCCATATTGAGGCTCATCCCGACGATGTTCTCGACGGTCTCGAGCGACTAAATCCTTTTTAATGGTAGGTTTAGAATGATGATGATCTCGATCTTTATTTCGACGGCCACCTCCATCTCTAACTCGACGATGATCTTGATGGTCTCGAGAATTTATAGGTCTCCCATAATCATCATAAACATAGTAATCGTCCCGACCCATTTCTAAACTCGAAACCGATTGAACAAGGATACAAAAAATGTGAGCACATGCAACTAAAATCCAACTAAAATCCAACAACAAAACCCCAAGTAATTTAACGTCTTTTTTTGTTTTGTTTTTTTTCAAACCCTCCGACTTGCCCATGCTCAAATATATAACTCACACAAAATCCTGCTGCCCCAAATCCCCCCAACACAAACTCCAACTTACGACCGACCTCGAAATTCCAAGACTCAGCTATGAGGTCATGACCTTGTTTGACACCCCAGGTAGGCAACACCACAACATTGACATTGCGATGCGAAACAAATTTAGTAAACAACTCGAGTAACATTACAATGCCTCTTTGCTAGCAAAAGAAATTAAAATATGATAGTATATACAATATGCAATGTCTAATTATCAACATTTAGATATATCGCCTTGCGCGTTTAACAAAACTAAATTTTTGAATATCAGTTGATATATATAGCATTCAAACATTCCCAACGATTTTGAATAATAATAAGCAATGAGAAACTCCAGAAAAAAATACATGACTCAACTCCCGAATCCTTAATCAATTTAATCTCTAAACATTCCTCCTCCCACTTCATGAAAAAAAATCTCATTCCAACCCCCTTTCTCTCTTTCTTTCTTTCTTTCCTTTCTTCATCCAGATTCCATAAATCTCGCTAGCTAGCCCTCCACCCGAATCAGCAACCCATATCTATCTATCTCTTGGATTCCCATACCAAAAAAGATCCTCCTATGAAGAAAACCAAGTAAATCTATCCACGAAAGGAAGCATCGCTACTCTCAAAATATATCATCTGATCTCCACCACATTTCACAATTCAAAAAAAAAAGCCATTCCCATCATCTCATCCCACCCCCCAAATCTCTTACAAACCTCTCTCCAAGCACTTTTCTCTTTCCAAATATCTTTCCATCCATCCATCCATCCACCCTCCCAAGCATTTCTCTCCCATCATATATTTCCAAATACTATATATATGATTGAATATTCTCTCCCTCTCCCTCTCTCTCTCTATCCTACTTCCCTACCCTCCCTCATCTTTCTTTCATCTTACTTCATCTTCCCCTTCTCATTCACCTCCTCCCTCCCCTTCTCTACCTGTCATATTCTCATATTTCCTCACCTCATCAAATATCCATATACTATATATCTCACATCACACTCTCTTTCACCTCCTCAATCATCAATCGTCAATCTTCCATACCCCCCTCCCTTTCTCTCTCAACACTTCACACATCATTCCCACACATAAAATCAGTCACCCTTATAATTTCATCCATTCCACAAAACTCCGCAAAATTCTCTAATATTTCTTAACCTACCATACCATGCCATGCTATGCTAAATACACCACATACACTACATAAACCATACAATCAAACATTTTCCCTTTATCAACCCAACCCAACTCAAGCCAACCCAGCCCAGCCCAATCTTTCCAAACGCCAAAAGGGTATCATACCTCTCTTCTTTTCCATTTCCTTCCCTTCCCTTCCCTTTCTACAATTTCCACATCACATATCCCACACCATTTTAATACGCCAAGCAATGCAAATTCACTTCATAACTTTTCTCCCTATCCCTGACCCTGTCCATTCTCCTTCCCCCTCATCTCCCTAGCCTTCTGCTCCGCAATCCTAACCCTCTCCTGCAATCTCAACTTTTCCAACTGCAACGTCGGATCCACATCGATACTATTCCCCACCGACATTTGCATATGCATTCCATTAGATCCTGCACTCGTAGTTGCCGGGGCCCCTCCTGCCCCTCCACCCCCATTCCCATTAGCATTCCCATTTCCCTGTGCACCATTCGCACCCGCACCTGTCCTCTGTTTCCCAGCCGGTACCAAATCTTTAACCCATTTCTGCGCCTCCTCACACCCCTCCATAACATATTTCAATGCTAGCGTCGCTCTCTCCTTCAAATACTCATTATGTCCATCATAAACACAACAATTAAGTAGCGGCATAATTCCATCCTGGTTAAGCAATTGTTTTTGCACAATTGGATTTCCCGGTCCTTGTCTGCGCGGATTATTGGGTGCCACAAGTGAAGTAAGAATGATAAGTATTTGAATTTTAATACCCGACCATGGGAACTTATGTGGTGTATCATGAAGAGGAGGAAGGGATTGACCTTGACCTGGGAATTGTGGTGCATTTTGTGATGTGGGACTTTCATATGGACGTTCTGTTGCTTGAATACCTCCTCCTTGTTGAGGAACAGGTGCTTGTCTCCGATTTGGTAATGGTTGTTCCGAAAGATTCTTCTTGGCAACACCTAAATCAAGAGCTCTAAGGAGAGCGATCAGTTCATATACTGCTTCCCATTCAATAAGAAGTGGTCGCATCTCTGGTATTTCGGCAATGACAGAGATGAAATCGAGATACTGCGAGAGTCCATCCTTGGCACGTTCCATATCCCATAAATCGACGGGGAAATCATTAGGATCGCTATTTTTAGTTCGAATTTGAGCTTGCGCGTGAATAAGGGCAATACAATCAGGCACAACTCGTGTACGGAAATATGTAAAGAGGAAATGAATAAGCTTTGCATCTCTGTTGTAATCTCTGAGATCATCGTAGATAGGACTATCCTTTCGAGCGCGGAACATGTAGTTGATGAGGCGTAAAAGAACAGTTTGTGCTGGCGACACAATATCCTTCATAATCCTCAGCGAACTCCAAGCATATGGCAACAAAGCATTATGATGGAAAGACTCGATGATTTGAGCAGTGATTTGGAAAATGAAATGCTGATCAGTTTGTTCCCAAACAGCAATGAAAACCAACATTTCCCGAAGCAGATTTTTGCCACAATCCAAAGCCAAAAACATTTTGCATCTTGTCTTCTGAAGATTTTCGCCCGCTGGTGTAAGTCCTGAGCCCATTGAATCGACAATACAAGCCTTGACCGTCATATGAAGAGCTTCGATTTGTTTCGTGTCGAGAATGTTAGGAATCTCGGTCAAAAGACCTCTCAAAGGTCCTTCCGCATAAGACTCATCATCATCTTCTTCATCCTCTTCTTCGCCATCATCTTCGCCATCATGACCATCCATCGACCGAGTATCACCATCAATCTCATCATGAAGAGGTGGTTCCTCTAATTGTTCATCCTGATCATACGCATCCTGGTCCTGGAAAGCTCGTTGAGGAAGAAATCTTTCCATAGCAGTTTCTTTACAAGCCTCCGCACGCTTTATCGCATCTTCCACAGTGACCATCTTCACAACCCATCCTTCATAATTCTGATCTCTCTGGCGCTTCCACCAAATATCAATCTCATGTGACACACGGGCGTAAACTCGATCTTGCTCATATTTATCCGTCAATTCAGGTTTCCAAACCGGTGTCGTTTCTTCCGGATCATCCTCCTTATCCGCCTCAGTCACAGTAAATTCGTCGATTTGTGGTAACGGTCCAGGTGTACAATCCATGTCAGCTTCGGCGGCGTATTTCTCCAAAAGCTCCTTGGCTGTCTCATCTTGATCTGCCGAATGTCTAGTCAACCAATTCCTAACCTCATGATAAACCTTCTCCACATTCAAATCATCCGGAGGAAGTTCATGAACTGGGTCATTATGCAAATCATTATCGAAAAGCATATCGAACCAAAATGACATCTTGAATCTATCATTACCCATAGTCCAATTATGCGTATGTTGTAAACAAGTGACCAGAAGTTTTTTATCTGCAAAAAAATCAGTATCGTCCACAAACTCAATCATCACTCAAGAAGAACCATTGTCATCCTTAATCTCAACCCCAACTCAAGACAAAAAAGACTCTAGAAAAACTCACAAAGTTCCGTCACCTCATTCAACCTCCCCCTACTATTATCATCCACATTCTCCCCATCATACCCCTTACTCGTCACATTCACACACAAGATAATCAACTTATGCACCTGCTTATCCAAGCCCACCGCCCTACAAATCTCCTGCGCCGTCTCCTTGACCGCCAGCATATTGCGACTCACAACGAGCAAATTATTCAAATATCCCAAATCCTCCGTCAGCACCTCGAAATTCTTCAAGATGAGCGCCACGCTCTCCGACACGTCCGGCCCCGCCGGAACCCCCTGCTCCGAGTACGATTCGCGCAGCGATCGCGAGACCAAGATCGGCACCGCCAGATAAAATATCCGCTGCAGCCGCATCCAGATATCGACATTTTTCGCGAGCGCCTCGCGCACCTCGCCGCGGGACAGCGACATGTCCAATGTGCTTCTGATCATTTTCCCCAAGCCCTCCATGGTTTTGCGTCCCAAGCCCGCGCCGCCACCGGGTCCCCATCGCATTTCCAACATCGTCAATGTAGCGAGAAATCCTCTCTCTTCCAATCCATAAGTGTTTGTTCTCTCGGAAACTATTTTGTTGATTTCGAAATGGCTTCTGCCGCCCATGATTTCGCTCATCATGTTTGTCGGTACGAATGCTTCGCGGTTCGTTCGCATCGTTTTCGAAGATTCGTCCCACCAGGTACCAAGTCGCGTTTTACATTTGCTGCATGTTGTATTGTCGTCGCGGATATCGGGAAGAGGATGCCCGCATTCTGCGCAGTACATGTTTGGTTGTGAGTTAGGTATGGAGGAGGTACGTTTAAAGTTGAGGCGTAAATGATGAAAGGTGCGGTACAGAATAAATTTTGGTTTGTACGACGTAAGCTGAGGGGTAATATTGGCATTTATCACAATGCCGCTTTAGTGCCTGATTGATTAGCAATTGAACTTCAATCTCTAGAGTTGCAAGATTTTTATAATAAATTGTTTTTGAATAAACTTTAAATTTTGTTGATTATATAATTATACCTAATTAGACGAATTCACTAACATCTACTAGGTAGGTATTCCATACATTCATTTACCTACCCAGGTACATAAAAGAGCCAACAAAAATCCCATCAAGCTAATCGATATGATATCCCAGACTGCCCCTCCTTTCTGATGCCGCAATTGCAACTTGCTATCAACACTCTCCCTCTCCCCCCTCCCTCACATCTGAACAAGCTCAATATCATCAGACCTACCACGCTTTTTAGTTTGAGGACTCTCCTCTTTATATCCACTCACTTTCACAAAGCTTCTTTCCGAATGACTAGCTCCACTTGGCTCACTTGGTTCGCTGACAAGTTCATCTCTCGCGCCCAATGAACCGTCCAAATTCTCCTTCGGCTTTCCCTTACAATTCTTCGGGACCCTAACCAGCCAGTATATAAACAAAGTCATAACAACATTGAAGCCCACATAAGCCCACATGATACAAAAATTTCGCCACCTGTTCGTGTAACTCATACCAGCAGCAGCAAGGAACTCATTTGAATCTTTCAGGGGACAATAAACACATCTAGTCTTTGCCGAAGGATTAGTTAGATAACCTCCTTCTTTCTGGATATAGCTAGCCATGTAAGAGCCACAGGTACCTCCAGTCACTGGTTCGAAATGAAGAGATTCGAATTGGGAACATGTGACTGGAACGTTCCCAAGACCAATCGAGAGCATTCCATCAACAAGATAAGTGAACGGAGACAGACGCCATACTATACTCCATATCTGAGACAGTGCTATAGGCGCTGAGATTATGCTAGAAAATATCGGTTAGCCTTGATTGTGTTCAAAGAGGGGACTGTCATATCACACTTACCCACAAAACATCAATGACAAAAAAATGCAGCATTAGACAGATTGCCAGCCATCATTGTATGCTCCAGACCAACTTGTACCATGTATCCGAACGTACTTGCATATATCAGGTATACCCAGATCAGCAGCACCATCACTCCATTTCTCTCAAGTATTGATTTCGTTGATATTGGTTTACGATACATCCCCGCGGGATAATACCAACACAGAAATATAATTATTGCCGAAAGTGTGTTCCATGGTAACTCAACAAGTATATTGCTAATGATGAAAGCTGGCCATGAGTAAATCTTCGCAGGACGCTCTCGAGCTTCAAACAAAGCTCGTTGCACTAAAACATTTGGGAGAATCTGCGCAACAAAGCTAGATGCTAAAGTTCTACATCGCAATTACTAATGGTTCAATTCCTGCTGAATTTAGCAGGGACTTACAGAAGCATAAACACGTTGATAGTCTGATTCTGCAGATCCTGCAAAGAACTTGCATCTCTAAAGGACGAGAACCCAATGAATAGAGCCTAATACCAATTATTAGCTTTAGAAAGCGACGAGGTTAATGAAGAGGACAGAACGAACATAAAAAAGAGATAATCCGATTTTCGAATAGACATAAGAAGGTGTCCGCCAGTAGTGTAGGTTTGTTCTTCTGAAGCATTGCCATACTTGTACTATAAAAGTTGTAGCAAATTCCTTCCGGTGCGGTGGCTTCTTAGTTCCTGTCAGAAAAAAGCTGGACCTTGCAACTAATGCCTTTCTCATATGATCTAACTTTCGATGAACAAGGACTAGTTCATGACTATTTCGCCAGACTTCGGGCCAATTGATTAGGTTTGTTGAACTGGGAGTACATCCAATAGTCCTTCTTCATGTTAACTGTCCGATTATTGCTCGAGGAATTGACGAACTAAACTTACTGCATGATCCATTCAAAAACATTTCCACCCGGGGGACAAGGATCCGCTCCATTGGATTCGAAATACCTCTTAACAGTTTCGCAATTCTCACCAAGCCTACCAAAGTATATTGGCCTACCTCCAGGGCCAAGAAAAAGGAGACTATCAAAGCGTCGAAACAATGCTGTAGACGGTTGATGAATTGTGCATAAGACAGCTTGACCGTGAGCTGTCATCTTTTTCAAAAGCTCAACTATTTCCCATGATGTGCTACTATCAAGGCCAGTGGTAGGTTCATCTAAGAAGAGTAGAAGCTTTGGCTTAGCGACAAGCTCGATGCCTATAGTCAGTTTCTTTCTCTGTTCAATGTTCAACCCTGGGTTGCCATTAGTCTTTACATAAGAACTGGATCGGGTCTTACGAGCCTTCACCAGGTACTCCTATAATCGCATCCGCGTATACATCCATTTCCAATAGCTTAATCATCTCTTCCACATAAGCAACTTTATCTTTCTTGGTAGTCTTGCCTGATTGACGCATAATTGCACTAAACTGTAATGCTTCGCGCACTGTCATTGTTGAAAGATGAAAGTCCTCCAGTTGAATATATCCAACTTTGCGTTGGAATGATATATCTTTCATGCAGCCATCAACAAAAGATTCACCAGAAACTATACCAACGTTACTTCTAGATGCCAGAACATCTAACAACGAAGTTTTCCCTGCTCCTGTTGGACCCTATATGTAATCCTCATCAGCATTGGTATCAAGCTCGCCCCATCAAACATACCATAAGTGCGGTCAAAGTTCCTGGTTTTACCCAACCATCAACATGGTCTAGAATTCGACGTGCACCATCTCTAGTTTTGATATCTAGACAAATATCTTTCCATTGAAAAGTTGACGTTTGTCTTTGAATTTTGGTTATCGGATCACCATTTCCACCATACCTGTGAGTATCCGCGCTTGAGTAAATTTCAAGGTGCCTTTGTCTCTTGGGCAGAGGTTTGTGTCCCCGCTGAAATAACAGTATCTCTCCATTCATTTTATCCGTCGATATATGAGTTATAACAAGTAGGTATGCGGCCATGAAAGATGCCATGAAAGCAAATAGAATGCTCATATTTCTGGATGCATTAGCTGCTTGGTATCTTGAACGCATTTTTTTCCCTCCCTTGCTGTCAATTACAAATTATTGCGAGACTTTCACGTACCGCCATAGGTGATTAGGTTGGAACCCAAACCTGAGCTCAAGATATATAGTCCCCAAGACATCTTCAAACCCAGAGATAGCCCCAGCAACAGCACACACTCGATTATGAGGGCTTGTGCTAATGTAAGATGGCCCACTTGGCACAAGATTTCCACATGGAAAGACCTGACCTGAAAATTCGTTGATTATTAAACTTTCATAGGCATGCGTAACAGGATTAATGTATGCAATCCATCCTAACCATGGCACCATTTTCATCCGAGGTATCACAAATCCTGCAGACATCATAAAAGCCAAAATAGCGAGTGCTGTTGAGAAGATGGCTTGGGCATGAGATCGGAAAGAAGCTCCAATAGTTCTGAAAGCCATAGAAAGTGTCAAACTAAGAACAAATGAGAAGACAATGAAAGTGAAAAATGCCATGGATGTTCTCCTCAAACTTGCCATGAAGTATAGAATGATGTTAAAAAGAACATTACTGAAAAACTTGACTGGTATACTGCATATCATTGAAGCCATTGCTTCGGCGACTGGATGAACAAATGCATATCTCGCTTGTTTCTCCACGACAAGACGTTGATCAGGCAATTGGAGGACCTAGAGTGGTGTCAGTGAAGCAAAATTGTGCCTGAAAGTTCTTGCTACTACCTCAAGTGAGTCTGTGAAAGCATTTAATAGTATCATGATAAACATTAACATACTTCTATTATTCATACTGCTAGTATCATCCGGCATATCGTAGAAGACGATACCCATGACTAGAGCCATAAGAGTTTTAATTACTAGGTCAAGAATTATGCGGTTGATGTTACTTCGTAACCTCTGGAGGCCTCTAACGATACACAAAACGACTTGTTGTCTCGGACAGAGCTTATATACTGATTTACCTCTCCTGAAGTTCAATTAGTAAGTCAAAAATAAAGACTGGATTGGAAATCAAAGGCGAACAGATATTTAGCCTGTTGAGATCTCCTAGCAGCCGCAAAATCTAACGCGTGAGTCCCATCGAACGGGAATTCATTTTCATAAGCTTCGAGTTCTTGCATAAGTCTTGCATAATGACGGCTTGTTTTCCATACCATAACGAATTCTTCGGGAGTTCGTGGTACTCGAAATTCGAAACCTGGTCTTTGTGATTGTCAGTGTCAAAGATTAAAAGGACGGGTTGATATTGCTACTGGATTATCCTCTCGTCTGGACTTGTGAGGGACGTCAAGAAGTCAGCTGTGATTTGATATGGAGGACAAACAAATCCCATGTCGATGAAAAAGGATTTTGCTTCGTGGCATGGGCCAAAGTATATCTGCCTTCCTTCGTATAAAACCTATGGCGCTTATCAGTAATATTTCACAGGAGAAACGTGAATGATAACATGCTGTAACTTTATCGAAGAGCTATACGCAGAGTCAGCAGTGTTCTCTCTAGGCTCGTGACTAAATCTTACATCATAAGCCATTTGAGGTACTTGATACAAAGCGACGCACGCCGTTGTTCTTCCAAGGGTAGTAGAAAGTCGAATCATCTTACAAAATTCAAGTGCATGAGCGTTATCAAAACCTCTGGTGCAGTTATCCCAGCACTGTAAGGTACATCCACTCAAGGCTGCTTCTGCGATGCTCACTCTCTTCCTCTCAGCTCCACTGATACCTTTCACAGAATCATCTCCAACGAGTACATTCTCCACGTGACTAAGACCTAATGTTCTCATCATCACATCCCTCATGTGCTCTGCATATACTTTTCGAGTCACTCCAGGGAAAGTAAAATCGCATGGTGCTCGAGCTTTGGCTGCGAAAAGTAGCGTCTGGCCAACCGTCAAATTTGGAAAATGGCTATCGGACTCGGCCAGATATATAACTTCACCCCTAAACCGTGTGTGCATCTCGCTCACAGAGACTCCTTGGTAATTGATATCCGAGTCCGGCTCAACAAAAAGTCCACGAGTATTCCCCGATATCGTCTTCAGGAATGAAGAAACTCCACTTCCTGGCCGACCAAGAACCAATAGCATTTCACCATGCTCAACCAAACCATCAAACCCTTTCAATATCTGAACCTTCTGTTTTCCAGATCCAACCAACCAGCGAGCAAAAGCGCCAAGGTCAAACACAACATTTGCAACATTCTTCTGATAATCGGTTGGTTTCCTGTAAGCATAAACAGTCAGATTCTCAAAAGAAAATCCCGCACTCCTCCGAGGATATCGTCTCGGATCCTGTCCCATGAAGGCCACCAAATTGGCGATCCATTCTTCCGGATTGAAATTGCTGCTCCGGGGATTCAGAGGAGAATTGGGAAGAAGATTCAAGAAAGGATTTTTGAATTGATCTGATGTTTCGGGTGGCTTCAGCGGACTAAGAAGTGTGGATGGAAGCTCGAATCTTTGCTCCGCAAATGAAGGTCGAGGTAGTGACGAATCTTGGAACGGATCACTTGGTTGAGGGGCACATTCTACTTTTTGATGCTTTTCGCGTGGATAAGCTGCATGAACTCGAGATGGTGGGGTAATTGGAGGCTCTTTTAATTTTGAGTATCCCGAATTGTCCATGATGGTTTAGTGTATGAACGTAACGGACGACGATGTTCGAGAATTGAATACCGTGGTATGAACGTCAAAGTATCAGCTCGAATGTATCCCAACAACACACACACACACACACACACACACAAAACATACAGATCCAAACCCAAAAAACCTAACACAGAATCTTTCCCAAAACCAATCCGTATCTCACCCACATAGAAGGAAGGAGCACTTACCCGAACCAGACTCAGTGAACGCACCTACCCAACGACATCTCTTCCGATCAGTCCTTTTCGGAAAGCTTGTCGAATGTCCCTCAGGTATTGAAGCACACTCTCTCATCGATACTTCCTTTACCTAACCCCGCTGAGCGGTGAGATTGCTCATAGTTGCCATGCATGCACTCTTCACGTTTCCGTCAGAAATACCTACCTACTCACAGACATGGAGACAATTAAGTGATCCGATCAAACAAAAAAAAACAAGAAACATCCATCCATTCACTGAACTCAAAGACAATATATACACCAGGTTGCAGTGAAAATAAGGAACAAATCTTGATACCAATATACAAAAACTAAACATTACCTCTGTTCAACCCTCCCCGCTGGATATAAGACAAATATTTCAATCGTCAATCAAACGTAATCCAAATGCTCAAAAGAGCATATCATATTTGACAACTCAAGTACACGCTACCGCACTGCCTAAGTTTGGGTTTCTGTGCCAATTCGCTAAATCTCATCCTCCTCCCTTTCCCCTTAAATTACAATCTCCATACACTCTCTCCTCTCCATCAGTTTAACCAGTTTTCTCTGGTACTGTCCCAGGTGCAAAATCAGTTGTATTTGTTGTCACAGGACTAGCGACTGTCTCCCCTCCCGTAATTGTTCCCCCAGTTTGAATCGATTCAGGTTGTTTTTCCGCAGGATAGCTCATTGAGCTTTGTTTTGAATCAGCTGGTGAGGTTGGACTCAGTGGACCCATTGGACTGGTTGCTTCTGCTGGACCTGATCCTGCGACCGATCTGATTACTTCATACCATTTATTGGCATCCGCTGCCGAATGCGCTTTGAAGGCGATTTCAGAGGTACCAGATAATTTACTTCCTATTCCCTTAGAAACATCTTTTCCTTTAATATTGAACTTTTCGCCGCTAGTACTTCCAATTATAGCGTCGGGAAGATAAATGGATAACTCCGGAACGGGGTCTTTACGAATATTGTCGTTGTCTTTGAATTCATGGAGGAATTTGCTTGGAGTTACGACATAGTAGCCTGTAGTGTAACCAGCAAAACTCAACTTGTTTCTGCTCTTGCGTTCAAGAGAACCCTCGATAAGAGCCTGAGTGCTAGCGTGATTTTGGTTGGGGAAGCTGATTGCTTCCACTGAGCGATCTGGGGCGTTGGGGTCGATGAGCAAAGCTTGGTTACGGTTAACAAAGCCTTCCCATTCGAGATTTGCAGGGACTCCTTGGCAAGTGTTCAGTATATCTGAGAAGAATGTCTGTTCCTTTTGAGATTGACTCGTAATTATCTGAGTGAAACTCATCATGGTCTGTTGGATGATCTCAATAACATGAGCCTCAAATTGCGCAAAGTTATTTTGAACTTGGATAAGATCATGACGATTGGTGTTTTCCTCCAGAACTTGCTTGTGAAGTCGATGTAGAATACCTCGGTGAACGACATATGGATCTTCGGCCGACTTCATGGAAGCAGCGCTGGATTGGTAGTTCGCAGTTTGTGATCCCAAAAGCTCAATATGTTTTTGTGTGATATTTCTAGCCTTGTCGACTTCTTTCGCTCCCTTTGAAGCCCCAGAAAGTAACTCCTTAGATTTGTGTTTGATTTCCTTGTGTAGTCGATCGAGGATGGGGAGTACCGTGCCTTTCAGATTCTTCTCTGTTTCGAGGTGCGAATTTATTAAACCCTATTCAGTCAGCATTTACGCAATAGCAAAACATCGCATGAAGCATACCTGAGTGTTCGCTCGCATGTTTTCGAACATGCCCGCCATACCTCCTAAGTCTTGCTGGAAATGGTGCCCCTCTTTTAAGGGGTTTGCGATAGTCTTCAAAACCTTCTCATATTCCTTTGATTGCTGTCTTTGGACCTTCTCTGTTGCTCCAATATAATCCTCAAGATACCCGACTGCATGTTTCCAAGCTCTTAATCTTTCTCCCAACAATTCTGAAGTCTGCGCGCGAAGATTCAATCAGCCACAAGCGATCTCTTATCCTCCCTCAACCCCGATATTGGACCTTTTACAATCCTTACAGTTCGCGAAAATACTCACATCACTAGGGTTCTCCAATGGTACTGCCTCTCCCTCATCCGTGCGATCTGTCAATGCACTGCTGGTCGAGAATGATCTCACTGGCATATTCGCTGGCGCGGACCCAGGCGCACCTGCTACTTGTGACCCTGACATGTTGGCGTGTAATGACTGTTTGCGCATCATCTTGTATTAGTTTTCTTTCTCCAGAAAAGCAGCTTGTGCAAGAAATGAAGAGAGAATGGGAGATTGAAGCAAGAGGAGCGACGTATGGATAATATACAAAAAGATGCTATTCACTATCGCTCGCTCGCTGTACTCAACTTACCTGGTCACTGAGTGGGGTCGTATTCAAATACGACCCTTGTTGTCGTTTGTCTTTCGGTAATCTTGAATCCTGGTTGCGGATGAAGACTTGGTGGAGTGTGCGGAGGCTAGGTAAATCAAATCTTATTGCTCAATTTAGAAGGATAAGATCCTCAAATGATTCTAGGATGATATTCGATTTCGCGGGTGAAGAAGGTTGGTTATAATCATGAGGCTATTGATGAATGGACGGATGATGATGAGGACGATGATGATGCACTCGAGCATTGTAACTTATTTATGTTTCCCGCCTTAACCTCCCGTCTTCCCAACTTCCCACTAAAAGACCCCTTTACTTAGTTATGTCAACATACGTCATTACCCACCCTTTCAATATCTGATATTTGAAGGTTAGTTGAAAATTAGTCTGATTCATGCGCTTTCACAAAAACCACTCAAATCACTCTTCGATGAAACAAAGAGATGTGAAAATTATGACGATCATTCATCTCAAGTAGATCAGATTACAAGACCCTGATTTTCCATTTTATGGACTCGGGGGCTATGACGAACAGGGACGTTTCAGATATTTCATAAAATTCATACTCACAGCCACGGTTTAGAATGCAAATCTAAAGATCGCATGCTCGAACACACGAGTCTTAATAGTGGTGTGGTAAATAAATGTTAAAAGCTAGCGTACAGATCTTCAACGAACAACAATACTATGTTTCCCACCATTAGTCTCCAAAGCCACACCCCCATTCACAACCTTCAAGTCTCTCGACCCCTTGATCTCTTTTCCGTTCAAAACAATACTTGGCACCACCCCCGCCTTTCTTACTGGTAAAATCAATGACCCTGTAGTACCTTCCGGCACCGCAAAATCCAACGTGTATCCCGTCTTTGTAAGATTCCAAGCCGCTTGGAATTTTCCCAATGTAGTCACAAATCCACCTTCAGCACTCGTCAAGTCTCCAAATTGTGGTGTTAATTTCCACGTTTTGCCTACGGGGCTAGTAACACTAAGTCCCAATACAAACTCTGTGAGGGCGGATGTAGGACCTGAAGACCAGCCATGTGCGTGAGATACATACGAGGTATCGTACATATAGCCTCTGCTTGATCGATATGCAAAGGTACCATTTTGGAGATAGCCTTCGATGACTGTGCTTTCGGTTCCATTAGGGTTGTTGAGGTACCAACCCCAACATCGACGGATGAGATCGAGCGCACGACTCGTTTCTCCAATTGTAAAGTGGGCTTGTATTTCGAAACTCGATATGAAGGGGGATATGTTTTCTGGAAGTTCGGGCGCGACAGCTCCGATTGGGGTCCAATTCTTGAGAAGATTGGTGGATATAGTTTGGGCTGTAGAGGATGTTGGGGAAACAACTCCGAACAAAAGAGCCATGCTATTTGCGTCTTGAGGATGTAATGTAGTTGCTGTTGCATTATCTTTGAAAGATCCATAAGATGAATCGAAGCAGTATTTGTTGACAGCTGTCTTAAGGGAAGCTGCATGACTGGTCCATGTCGCCGTCAAGTTGGTAGTATCACCAGCCCATTTGGCCAAATCAGCGCCAGTAAGAAGGGTTCGATAGAGACTGCGTATTTGTTAGCCAACCGCCCGAGTCACATTGGTATCAAAACATACATCATTTGTGCTTCGCTGTTATTGAAACCTTGCTGCCAGCGAGCCCAATCTCGAATTCCTGTGACCTCAAGAAGACCAGGAGCGCTGACTTTTCCATAAACATAGTTCATCGCCAATTGATACTTCGCCCAGTTTTGCAAGAGGAACGAAGTATCATTGGTGTAAAGGACGTAGTTGTAAGTTCCAATCATAGTCCACATGTGATATGTATCAGAGCCCAGTTGTAGTAACGGTGGCCCTGCCTCTGGAAATGCGCCCGTCACATTGTTCTAAATTGAGTCAGTCCGGATCTTCGGTCGATGAAGCCATTTCAAGATGGAAAGTGAGTTTGTGAAAGAAGGGGTTCCAACACTGAGCGGGAACAAAGATATCAACTAAATATTGACATACCTGGTAGTTGTACATGACCTGAAGTGCATTTTTGACACTGACGAGGTCACCAATACTGATAAATGTCGATGGTACGGCAATACCCATGTCACCAGGCCAAACAGCTCGGTCCCGCTTTGCTCCATCCACAATGATTGTATCACCCGGTCCCATAGTGCCATTGTTTGCCCAACCCACTTTGACCGTAGGGATTTGACGTCCAGTATTTACAGGAACTGCATTTGTTTGCAGCGTGTATGCACCAGAATACCAAATCTTGTTGAGCATTTCATCACTACTGTGAAAGTATCCTTGGTATGCTTGTAAATTTGACCATGTTGGCTGGAACCCAATTTCAAGAACGATGCTGCTAATATTGACACTCGTGGCACCATCGGTGATTAAGAACAAGGTCAAGTATCTGAAACCTCCACGAAGCGAGAGATCTGGCATGGTATATGTTCCTGTACCAGCTGATGTGAAATTTGCATAGATAGCGCCGTCTGGTCCTTTGAACCCTCCATTGGACGAGTCAGACCATTCCCCGATGTAATCCTTGGCTTCTGTGAATGCCAACCCGATTGCACCAGGTCCCGAGGAAGTGTATTTGAGAGTCACGAGTCCGCCCACCTCTTTACCAAAGTCGAGAGTATATTTCGAACCATTCCCAGAGAGTCCAATCGATCCCGAGAAGTTGGATAGAACGGCCCCGGTTGTTGCGGACAAGACGGATTTCGGAGATACCTGGCGACTTGAAGGTGCATAGATATTTGCATCCCAAGGGCCCGGGAAGGCGGCTTCCAGAGGTCCACTGCAAGTCGTATTTTTCCAGCATGCTTGAGCAGAAACCAAATCTAAAGAAAGAGAAAGTGCGACAAGAGCAACCAAACGTTTGATTATAGCCATGATTTGAGAGCCGCACTCTGTATGAGCGCACAATGCTTCGTTGTCGATCGAATTCCAGCGGAAAGCCACGCCATTTGTACGATTTCAGGAACAATCACAAAGTCGCATCAGTGATTGATTCTCCAAAACTCGGTCAATGGATATACCGAGGTGAGTTTTTCCGACGCGGTTGAATTGTCGAGAATTGCAGGCTTCTGCAGATCATGAAGATGCGGGGAAAATAGAGTACTTGTGGGGTAAACACAAACCAGTTGTCGAACCCCATTTCGTTCTGACTCTTTGCCTACTGTTGGGTATGGACTGTACTCCCATGGTTAACTGGGGATGTGAAGCTGGCGAGCGACTGCATATATGCCAGCAAAGGATCATATATTGACCCGAATAGGCGACATGCCGTTGTCACCGACAGGACACCCTAGGGGGGCAGGAAGCAGGGTAGCATGCTTCCATGTCGAAAGGTATCAATGTCCATTCACATTCCGGAGAAAGAAAGTCAAAATGATTGATTGACTTTGAGTGGAAGGAAATTTCATCTGATTGATTGATTGATTGATTGATTGTGTAGGCCTGTCGGTATGCAGGTTTGTACGCATGCATGCATGTATAATCCCAAGATGTCTCACAATCTATAAAATCTATAAATCGTATGTCTCTCGATGAACTCTACCCTTTTTACGAGACCCTCATCTCTGAATACGTGGTGTGTCTTGAAATGAGGTGGTGAGGATCAGTTTCAGACATTCAAAACTGGAGTCAGTGCGAACTCTCAACATTGTGGCTGTGAGGAAGGGAAATAGAGCTAATCGTACAGCAAATAACTTTATTGGGCGACGGTATTCTGGCATCGTTTTATCTATACGATATGGATATGTACAATGAGAGAAGTGTGAAAAAGGGCAATGTCGTGTGGGTGTTGTGGTTGTTGGAAGGTTTCTTTTCTTTTCTTTTCCTTCGATTTGCTTTTTCCTTATCTTGTGACAGACAACGGCGGCGGCGGCGGCGGCGGAAGCGAAATGCGGACACGATGCGGATACGATGTGATATGATACGATACGATACAATACAATACATAGAAGAAATGGAAGAAGAACAAAAGATTCTAGATCGATAAACCGATAGACCGTTGCCCACACACACACTTGCAGATGCCCCTGAACCAGCCCATGTTCTATAATTAACCTTAGTCATGATTTCAAAGTCTTCCAAAAAGTTCTTTTTCTTCCCTCACTACCTATGTACCCCGCAGAAGGGACGCTTACAATGTGCACTCGAGGATATGTATATATAGATATATATATATATATCAGATTCTACAAAATGCCTTGCGAAAAGCCTTTGAGGTGTTTGTACCTTCACGGCGAGTGTGTTGGAGAGGCAACATTCGGAGGCTCAACGGATCATTTGAAATGACAACATCTTACATAACACGCAAAGTACAGTACCTATGTTCGGGAAGGTCAAGCTTCCGGTGCGTGCCCTCTCATTCCCCTGCCTCTTTTTCTTGGATTATCATGTGTCTGCGCCGCATGGCTAGCTAATCGCGGAAAGGATGTTTAAGAATCTCTCAATTGAAGGACGGCTCTAGGCGCTGGAGCAACCAACTGAGATAAGAACCCTGACTACCTGGTAAACAGCATCCCAAACTCATCCGAGATGGAAATACAGTCAGATGCCAAATTCAGCCCTGGGCGAGGAGGTGGTGGGTGGGTGACACGAAAGAAGTCTTGCGAGATATAAAAGAGAAAGCACAGCTGATAGAGTAGGTGTTGATAGACCGGCACGCAATAGACATTGATGTTCAACATAAAGCTTGCAGAAATCCCAGCATACGAGCGAGTAGTACTATCATGTATATGCACTGTGGCCGTGAGCTTTATCATGTTCCTAGTTCCTATGCAGCATGTATGTACTGTGTGATTATACTCGTGATATCTAATGCTACAAGATCCATCAGTCATGTCATTTGTATGGAGGACAATGGGCTTGTCTGGTGATTGCAACAACATCCAGGTTTGCCCAGGTAGGTAGTTCCCAGATGTGCATACGTTTGTTCATCATACGTTCATACATGGACTCGGACATTAGATCATTTATCCCCTATTCGGATAGCCCCTATGTGATACTTCGTCAAAGAGTGAATGTTCCAAGTACGTATGTGTTTGTTGGACGTACCCAGACAGGCATATATTAAAAGACCTGGTTCCTCGAATTTCTATTCTGTTCTCTCTTCTTTCTTCCTTTCTTTCTTTCAACAATCCATCACATTGTGACAGTTGGGTGCTGCCGTGCACATGAATGTTCTTAGTAAAGGATGGCCAGATGCAAGTCGATCTCTCGTTCGCTAGCCAAAGGTTACCATGTATATGTATATGTATTGGCAAGGTTGCTCTCCTCGTAAATCCCATAAATATAAATAAAACCCAGGCAAAGCACCAAAGCACCAAAGCACCAAAGCACTCCATCACTCACGGGTCACTGGTTACTGGTCACTGGTCACCGGTGGACCCCCTCCCCCCCAAAAAAACTCTCCCCCCAATCTATCCACTCACATGTCACTTTACTCACTACCACAATCCCCATTTGGTGCCAATTGCACAACTCGAATTAATTGAGATCCTTCCTATTTACCATCACCAGTATCCCCAAGCAACACTCACGCCTACCCGCACTCTCACCCTCACCCTCACCCTCACTCTCTCCCTCACCCTTCCACCCTCGATCATTACTGCGTGCAACAACATTATGCCATCGCAACTCTTTTCTCCACCTGCACCCATTTGACATACTTTTATTCATGCGCCCGTCGATGTATATTTATTAAGCTCTTTAATCCTCTCCAGTCTTGCCACACTAAATCCATAATCCATACAACTCCAGATGAGATCGCCGGTATCGTCAGTGATTCTATTAGGTGCTAGTTCTTCTATCTCAGCAAGGGAATTCTTAGGAGACCCGCATCACAACTCCCGATGAAGGTATGCACATCTCTATGGAATACTTGCTACGTTGTGCGACGCGACGTACATTGTGGGAAAGAGGCAGAATCTGAATACTATTTACGAGTTACCTACTACCTTACCCAACCACTCCTCATGCTTGTCTGCTTGTCTGTTGGGCATTCGAGTCGGACCTCTCCCTCTCACTCTCTCAATCTCTCTTGATTCATTCCGGCTACGCTCTCTTTCCTTGCTCGGCCTCGATCCTTTCGTAAAATACTTTCTGCAAAGATATTTCTCTTATTTGAAACCTGTTTCAATAAACCTTACTAACCTCTTTCCTCTTCAATAGACCTCTTCGAGACCTCGAGAACAACTTGGGGGGAGTTTTGCACCTAGACGGGATCCACGAATTTCTATCAACGATCCAAACCATCATGTAACGGAGGCTATTGGGGATATGTATGGGGATGATGACTATTCAAAACAAGATTCACGACCTCTTAGCTTTATGCCCTCCTCTTCCAGTGAGTCCATCGAAGAAATTACGAATTCATTTTACGACACAAACAGCAGCATTAGACCCAGACCAGTACCCTTAGCAAATGGAAACCACAAAGCGCATACATCACCAGCAATCATGCAAAGTCCCAGGAGTCCAACATTTGGAGATGGAGGTCCAATATCGCCATCTTTGTCCTTACGTGATCCTAATGCAGGAGGTACTGCAAATGCGGAGTTCCCGCTGAACGATATCGACTATGAATCCGGGCCAGCTGCTGTCGCACAAGAGCTAAGTAATTTGCAAGCGTTACGGCGAATGTCTATGGATGTGGGCAATACCAGTGATCCGGATCTGCCGTCGTTCCAAGGCGTATCTTCAATGCCCACAGCAGCTCCAACAGGAAACGACAACGAGGACGATCCATCGCGACTTTTTTGGGTACCTGCCAGAGTCCACCCCGAGCTTGCACCCATGGAATTCAAAACCTTTCTGGAGAACCGTGTTCAATCAATAAAACGACGATCCGGTGATCAAACTTCATTAACGGCTAATGGAGTCGATCCGAGTGGGTCGGGGGCAGGATTGAGGAGGAAGAAATCTATGTTGTCAAGGCAGATTGATAATTCGGGTGGTAAGGGAGCTATAGGGTACCAAGATGGGGCGGAACACTTAGAGAGGAAAAAGTCTTTATCATCACATCATACGCCCGATATCAGAATCTCGGATCTTCAGGAATTGGACGAGCTGGTAAAGGATCCTTCAAAAGCAATGCAGAAATTGAATCTCGATACGGGAAGAGGTGAAGGTGTTCAAGGTGAAGATTTACCTATCTTACCCCAAGCGCCCGGGATTGGTCTAAGGAGGTCCACACATACGACATACAGGAGGGGAAGCTTGAGAAAGGGAGAGCGAGTTCCATTTTCGAAAAGGGCTGGTTCTATTCGAGCTGATCCGGACGGAGGAGATTCACCAACGGCTTCGCCGATTGATGGGCGTCCATCTGCAGGCTACCCTCTTACACACACCCAATCGGAGCCTTCAAGTAACACGGATAATTTTTCGAGACCCAACAGAAGTGCACGGCGTATGCAGAACATTGAGCAGGTTCCACCAGTTCCTCCAATTCCGGGAAACGTTGCCAACGAAGTGCCTACACGATCTGATTCTCCAGCTTCAACATTACCTGCAGAAATATTACCCAACGCCAGTCAACAGCCTTCCTCCCCTGCTCAAGATGCAACTCGTTCAAGGAGCACTAGTCATCCTCGAACGGATTCGCCAGTCCCACGTATAGTAGAGACACCACCTCCGGTAGAAGAAACTCCAGAGCCACAAGTGGGCAAGCAGTCTCTCCAGTACCCCGAAAGAACATCTTCACAGACTACGCAAGTTTCACCAAAACAACACTCTTCGCCAGCAATTCCTCAAGTGGCTCCTCAAGTGACTCCTCAAGTGACTCCTCAAGCGGCTCCTCAAGCAGCTCCTCAAGCAGCTCCCCACGCAGCTCCTCAGTCTATTCCAGAACCTCCAGCGAGATCAGCCAAACGACCGGTATTGGAGCGTCAAGGTTCTTCCGGTGGTGCCAGTCTCCCAAAGACATCAACAGCAAACGAAATGCCTCAACATCAGCAATCTTCTTCGCTTCCGGTGAACTCTTTGAGAACGGATACGCTCACTCACATTCCAACCTTTGATGATAAGAAGACCGATAAGAAAGGTAAAAAGGAGAGAGAGGAGGAAAACTCCGGGCCTCGGAAGACTAGTTGGGGTTGGTTTAAAGGGAGTGATGAAAAGGACAAAAAGGACAAGAAGAAAGATGATAAGAATAAAGCCAAGGTTTCATCGGAGAAAGCGCATGATAATGCTCGATTGGATGTTTTGCAAGCCACCATGGAGACAACTACGAGAGGCCGGGAAAGTTTCTTAGTCGAGAGAGATAATGTTGATAATAAACTCGAAAATGAACGGAAGAAAGAAAGTAGTCGTAAAGCTGGCGGAGAGCCTAAAAAGGAGAAGGACGGCATCTTCTCGTCTCTTTTTGGTGGTGGAAAGAAGAAAGCCGATCGAGATTCAGGAGGCAAAAAAGGAAGTTCACTTCGCACTATTTCGCCGGAACCACCGCAACGTATCTTGAAGCCAGACATTGATTACAACTGGACGAGATTTTCAATAATGGAAGAAAGGGCAATTTACCGCATGGCTCACATTAAATTGGCTAACCCTAAACGGGCATTATACAGTCAGGTTCTACTTAGCAACTTCATGTATTCGTACTTGGCCAAGGTTCAACAAATGCATCCACATATGCAAGTACCTCAATCTGTACAACAGAAGAAGGCAGAGGCGGAGAGAAAGCAGAAGGAGCAAGAACAAAAATATCTAGAGCAACAAGAACAGTTGAGACAACAACAGCAGCAGCAGCAGCAACAACAAGAGGGTGACCAATATCGTTACGATTACCACCAGGTATAATTTTATCAATTTTAGGAACTTGAGGATATATTAAACTGACACTTTGCAGGGCATCACTCAATACGCTGAGCAATCCCAAAATCCCAACCATTCTGGTGAAGCTGTTAATTATGTTGATGACTCTCAAATATATGATTACGATCATCAAGGTGGCGAGTCCGAGCAGAACCACAATCGTCCACAATCTCGCACCGGTCAAAACAACAGTGAGAATGGTTATAATGATCAGAATCAGAAGTACTACGATTATGGGCGAACACAGTCACATGATCAAGCAGCCGACGACGGTGAGATGTGGTAACATAAGTAAGCTCTCTTGTTGTAGCAAAAATTATCTCGGGGGTCTCCTTTCATGCATATAACGATGGAGTACAGGCGCTGTTTCATATCTGGATGGATGATTGTGGTATTGGGAAGGAAACTAATTGATTGGAAGCATAGCGCCGGGTTGTCTGTTGCGGCTTCCCTTGACATGGGATTCTTCAACCCCTTTTTTTTATGTCACAATCTGCTACACTTACAGAGAGTATGTGTGCAATTGTTTATATGTACAACAAGAAATTAGCTCTTGCCTTTATGAAAGCAAGTAGATTAGGTCCGGCTTCAATATCCAGAACTTGGATGCTGATCCAAAACTTTGAATACTCTATTCTTCGAATGTATATTTACGCTGAGCAAATGCATATGCATACTGTGATCAAACAATGAGTGGTCGTGTGTTGAGTACGTACTGAATTGAATATGTCCGGCTCGATGTTACAGCATCAAACTTCCACTTGATCGAAAGATTGCATGTCTCCTTGGGTTAAACCAACATTGAAGTTAAAATCACAATTTCTATTTTTAGCATCGCATTCTCCAATACATCGGATTCTGGTTTGATGCCTTGTGCCTTGTGCGGCGTCGGAAAGCTTCCAGTGACGTTGATATGCTCGTGATACGCTACCACAGCACTTGTATATTTAGCGGGGCGCGGTCATCTAGGAACAAACCATCTACAACTCTTGCTTATTACCTACACCTTCATAACCACCAAATTCCCACGACATTTACTATTTCTTGAAACATTTAAGTAATAAAGGAATTTGTATACAATGTTTCGCGCGCAACAAAATGCCTTTGACGAGGTCGTCGGTAAGTCACAGCTTATGATTTCACTCGAATCCCCAGTTGCCTCGAATGAAGCCGTGAGCACGATGCTAATTTATGGATGCTATAGCCAAGGCGACCGACGAGAACCTCACTTCGGAAAACTGGGAATACATTATGGATGTTTGCGACAAAGTAACCGGTGAAGATAGCGGTGCCAAAGATGCCGTTGCAAGCATGATAAAGAGGTTGGCGCATCGAAATGCCAACGTACAATTATATACTTTAGAGGTTCGTCATCGCGTGAGTCGGGATAGCTTTCAGCAGATCTAACATTGATTATATAGCTTGCCAATGCTTTGAGTCAAAATTGCGGAGCGAAGATGCATAGAGAGCTGGCCTCGAGAGCATTCACGGATGCACTATTGAGACTGGCGAACGATAGAAACACACATCAACAAGTCAAGGCAAAGATTCTGGAACGAATGGCGGAATGGGCAGGAATGTTTAAAGACCCTGATTTGGGGATTATGAGTGATCAGTACCAACGCTTGAAGAGCCAGAATCCCAACTTACACCCACCTTCCGCCCCATCAAAGAATCGACTTACGGATTTGGATCGTCAGAAGGAAGAAGATGAATTACAGATGGCCTTAAAATTATCCATTCAAGATAAAAGCAGTCAACCAAAACCTGCACAACCATCCAGTTCATCCGCAGGTCCGGCACAATCGCAACAAGCTGCACAGCCACAACAAGTACCATCTGGGACTACCGCGGCTACTGTCTCGAGAGTTAGGGCACTTCATAATTTTCAACCTACAGATGCAGACGAGTTACAGTTTCGAAAGGGTGACATCATTACAGTTGTAGGATCAGTATACAAGGATTGGTGGAGGGGCTCTTTACGAGGAAAGACGGGTATTTTCCCATTGAATTATGTCGAGAAATTGGTCGATCCCACGCCAGAAGAACTTCAAAGAGAAGCGCAAATGGAGGCCGAGGTTTTTGCGGAAATCAAGAATGTCGAAAAGTTACTTACATTATTGAGTACTTCATCATCCCAATTAGATGCCCGTGATAATGAGGAGATTACAGTAGGTTTTCAATATCCGTATTTTCGAGCCATTTGCTGACATACTTAGAAACTTTACCATTCTACTCTCGCAATCAGGCCAAAGCTTATTGAGCTTATTGGAAAGTACTCTCAGAGAAAAGGTAAGAGTAGCATATTCGTCAAATGATACAGCTCATGATCAGCTCACTAACATACATTAGACGATTTCACACAACTCAATGAGAGATTCATTAAATCATGTCGTGATTATGAAAGCTTACTTGATGCTTCCATGACACAGGCACAACCTTATCAGTATGGTCGTCCTGGGCAAGCACCTCAAGGTCCACAGGGTTATGGGTACCCTCCTCAAGCCGCAAGACCACAACAAGAGCCCCAGAGATATTACACACCATCTCAGTCAGGTGAGTGAACTCAAATATTAATCCACATTGATATACTAATTCTATGCAGAACCACCATATCAGCCGCAACCATCTCCATCTAATGGTTATCCTCCTCAACGTAATGGACCAGCCCCTTTTTACGTTGTAGCTCCAGGTCAGCAGCCTCCTCAATCAGAGAGTCATCAGCCATATCCTGGTCAACAGCCTCCACAATCAGAGAGCCATCAACAATATCCTGGTCAACAGCCTCCACAGTCAGAGAGTCATCAACCATATCCCAGCCAACAACCTCCGCAATCAGAGAGTTATCTACCATACCCTGGTCAGCAACCTCCACAATCAGAGAGCCAACAGCCATACCCCCAAAGAGACCCTACCCCTCGTATTCCATCAGGCTCACAACCTCCTCCACTTGAAACAAGCAGTCCTCCTCCCACGCAATACCCAACTCAGCAACCACAAACTGGTCACCGCCCCCAAAGTACATATTCTAATCCACAAGAGCTTGCAACTTCTGTCTATGATTCTCCAGTTCAACAACAAAACCCTCATCCATATGCTGCATACGCTGAAACAGACCCATATTCAGCCACGCCAGCCCCAACTCAACAACCTCAACCACCTCATCAATATAATGCTTATAACCCTTCTCAACAACCATCACAACCTCAGCCATCTTATGAACCACCAGCGCCTCCGGGTTCTTTGCCGAGTCCAGTTCAGGGGAGCCCATATCCGGTGTTAGGGGATGCAAGGTCAACTTTGCCTAGCCAGGGGCAATATAAGGCATACCAAAGACCGGACAGTAGTGATAGTAATCATGGACCAAGTCAGGGGCTGGCTAATGCGCCTAGTGCGCCACCCGGTGGTGCATCCAATCCGGCAGATTTTTATAGGCAAAATGCTGCTTATTAGTTTGGATGTTAGGGTATATATTGAAAAGGGGATGAGAAATCATTGCGAGGATAAATCAGGTAGCTTCAAGAATTTAATGTGAATGGATTTTAGCGGAGAGGGGGAGGGGGTTAAATGTTAAGTTCGAGGGTTGAGGGAAGGGGCAATGAAATTATGGAGAAGTGCACAGATGGACAGTACGTATGGACGGACGGAAGGATGGATGGGTGGATCGATGAATAGTCAATAGTATAGGTATTGATTTCTATAAAATGAAATCGATGCAGTTGGCAGTTGGCAGTTGTTAGAGGAGGTTGGGGTTGGTAGTTGATAATTACTAATTGAATATCCAGATTGAAGTTTGTTATCTACTTCTGCGCTTTGTGCTTGTGTTTGTGCTTGTGTTATACTTGGTTGTTTTGATATTTGATGTGGTTTGTCGATTGATATATAAATACTATTATGGAAAGGTGTGAAAAAGGAATTTTAGGAGAGAGAAGAGAAGAGAAGAGGGGAGTGAAGTGGAGGGAGGAGATTAGTTGATTGATGGGTTGATTGGTTGGTTGAGCAATAATATGGATATAGATATGATATAAATAGATATGATATAGATGTGATGAAATCGAAGCGAATGGAGTGGGATGGGATGGGATGGGAAAAAAGGAGGTATAAGTGAAGTGAGGCGAGGTGAGGTAGAATGAGATGAGTAGAGATAAATAGAGAAGAATAGAAAAGAATAGAGTAGAATGGATTGATAGATAGATAGATAAATCAAAAGAATGAATAAAATAATGGATTAAATCTTTATTTTATTTTTATTTTTAATAAAAAATTACTTTTCTTATTTAATTGTGATTTTTGAAGAATGAGATTGGGGAAATTGTGTGCTTTGGTTTGGTTTGATTGGGTTTGGATGGGATGATTTGGAGAAGAGGAGAGAGGAGAGAGGAGAGAGGAGAGAGGAGAGAGGAGAGAGGAGAGAGGAGAGAGGAGAGAGGAGAGAGGAGAGAGGAGAGAGGAGAGAGGAGAGAGGAGAGAGGAGAGAGGAGAGAGGAGAGAGGAGAGAGGAGAGAGGAGTAGGGGATGGGAGATTTTTTCATATTATAGTGTTTTTGGATTGGTTTTGTTTATTGTTGGGGAGTGAGCGGTGGGCAGGCGATATTAAGTGAGTGAGTGGATGGGTGAGTGAGTAGGTAAATAAATAAGTGAATAAATGAGTTAGTAAATTAATGAGTGAGTAGATGGATATATTTGAATTTAGAGGTGAAGATAGAATTGAAGTTGAAGTTGAAGAGAAGAGAAGAGGAAGTAGAAGGAAGGGAAGAGAAGAGAGAGGGAAGGTAGGAGTGTAAGAGTTGATTTGATTGTGATGGGTGGGTGGGTGAGTAGATAGATTAGAAGAAGTATTTGGTAAAATGGGATGGGAATTTTAGTTGTTGAGGTTTTAGCTTTATTTGGCGAGTGTTTTTTTGGGGGGGGTTATGAGGGATAGATAGATAGATGGATGGATTAGATAGATATAAATGAGATGAGATGAGATGAGAGGAGAGGATAGGAGGAAGATGGATGGAATCATATTCTGCTGTATAGTATAGTGTGAGAGTAAACTAGATTAAATCGTTTTGAAGTGAAAAGGAGAGAATACTAGATAGTGAGTATTCAGGGTGTATAGGATATAAAAGGAGTGATGTCTATATGCATGTGATATATACTCGAGTATATGTATGTATGTATGTATGTATGTATTTCACTAACTGATTGAAGATTGTGAAGATTTGTAGGATGGATAGTTTTGCTAACGGGTTTGGAAAGGGAAAAATGGACGTGGGAGTTTGGTGTGAGAGGGTTGGGATGGGGATTAGATTGTAGGTTGTAGGTATTAGGTATGAATGGGGATTAGGAGGTGGAAAATCTGAGGAGTGGAATGGGGTGTAGCGAATTTGCGGATTAGTTGTATGAGTTGCGTGTATGGAGTGAAGGAGTTTGAGCTCGAGGGGATAAGTAAGTAAGGAAAGAGAAGATATCTAGATCTATATGTTTATCTATACTCATGTTAGTTTGAATTTTGAATAAATTGCACTGCTTTATATCTAGGAGGTATAGAATGCATGTTTGCATTCAGCATTCGGCAGAGAAACGTATCGAGGACTCGATAAGTAAGAGACTATCTGAGTGAAGATATACTCATCGGCTACTTTGATGTATTCTGCAGATCGCTCTGGCAATCACTGCGGATAGCTGAATGGCTATGGGGATCAATGGCTGGTTTTAGATGGAGGAGGTTGTGAGGTTGTGAGGTTGTGATGTTTGATAGTTTGGGTTTGGGTTTGGACTGGTGGGTGAGATTGGGATTGGGATTGAGGGTTAGATGTCGAGATTGAGATTGGGATTGAGGGTTAGATATCGAGATTGATGGCTGGATGTCGAGACTGGATGGGCCTGTGAAACCTTTCGTTCGGAGAGAGGAGGAGGGGAGTGTTTTGAGGAGTCTATTGTGTGTGGGTTTGATGTTAGGTATTTGTCTTGATCTGTTGATGTTCGATGATCTGTTTTGTATTGATGAGATAGGCAGCGATTCGAATATGGTGTGAAAGAGATTAGCTGAACTTTTTTTGATTATATCAACTGGATTAGCCCGCTAGATATCAATCTTGAGGTCGAGTAACTTCCTGATCTGTCAGACTCATCACTTACCAACCTTCACATCTAGAGTTTGATATACTCTAAGTAAATAGTGATATTCCATAGTTGTTCGGATCCTAACGCAATCTAATTAGATATTTCTTGCAGCAACTCTCTCCCAAATGCATGTATGTTCGTTCTCTTCACAATACTTCGTAGCTATAATATCACGTGAATATATACCTATCCCAGTCCACATGCCTCGGCTGTACCGATCCAGAGTACAGAGTAGGATCTGATATTTGTCCTCCTGCAGGCTTGTGGATATCTAGGTCAATAATTCGAGTAATAACGGCAAAGGATTCCGAACCTAGTCGGCTGATACATCCATCCATCCATTGAAATCTGGAGACCCCAAATCCCCAAATCCCATCACTTTGATAATTCGATATTTGTACGTGCGTACGGAGAATCCATCCTGGAAAAAGAAGTCAAATGTGTATATCAAAGCTCAAAGTCTCAGCAACTGATCTAATTGTTGGGAGGCAAAATTGCAAATGCGGCGGAGACGGGTATTTTTTATCTAATACGAAATCGTCGACGGAGCTTGTGATGAGAAATCTTAACCATATTCGGCTTCCCAAGCTCTGAGTCTGGATTATCAACAAGCAGAAAATCCCGAGAATATGGTTTCCCCAATTTGAAAATTCTGCTTGGGTCGAAGGATATATTGGTTGGAAATTTGATGGATGCATAGATGTGGATGTCGGGATGGGACTCTTGAATCGAGATTAGGCTTTGCGGCCAAGGTGAGAGGTGCACCGGCTGCGCCGCAGATGGTGTGTTGGTTGGGGATCTGTAATGAATGTTGTCGTGTGCTGGAGCAGTATTGTTGGGATTGAAAAGGCAGTTTATTTGTCCAAGGGAGAAAATAGTATTGCAATGTTGTTGCGTTGTCGATCGATGTGTTGAAGTAGGTTTAATGGTGGTGAATTCTAGAAGCATGTCGCGCATGTAGCATGCATTGTCCTACAAACTAGAGTACTTGCTACCAGAAAATCCCTCCTGTCTCTCAAAAACATAGTTTCCCCAGATTAGCACTAGTAGGCGGCAACATTACCAATGATTGGTCGATCTCACGAAATGCAGACACAACTCACATAAAAGTACAACTCATGACATTCACGTGATATCACAACTGTGTTATCATTTTCCGTCTAAAATATCACGCAATGTCTCATTGTACAAACTGACACTGCAACGCCCCAAGGAAATCCATCGCTTCAACGCCACCGAAATATTAACGAAACCCCAAAGAAGACAGACGAGGAGAAGCAGAGAGCGGGACCGAATAATGACCTATCACAGACCACCACCAGGAACCCGTTTTAACCAGAAGACTGACTATTCTATTTGAAACTTTAAATCCCTTGTCGTGGGATGGGATATTCATTCGTGGAAAAGGGTATTAAGCATTGCTTGGTATACAGGTGACAAGCGGATACCAAAAGGCCAATCTCGCCAAAAATCAGCTCGATTGCCATGTCAGGCGTTGTCAGTCTATTCCTTTTCTGGAACACGGGGTAGTTGCTCCGCAAATGACTTTCCTGTACTAGGAAACATCTCTTCGAATCAGCAGTTCTGATACTTCTCAAGGGTTGACTCTTTTTTGCCTCCTCACGGCCAGCCGATAATGGGATGAGATTCATACGTGCAAACGAAAGGACCAAGGATCCGAAGTCCTTGTGAATGCTATGAAAAGTATACTTGCATAATGTGCAACCCCAGACCCCACAAAGTTGTATGGCATATTTTTATTGGAGAAGAAAAGCACACCAGGAATGCCTGCCCGCAAATCCGGGGTTGGAGGATAGATTGGTTCCAAATAGTATTTAGCGCTCCGCTATTGAGAGTATGCTTATGGCTGTACGAAGGGACAAGGCCAGCCTCTCATTGACAGGGTTCAGAGTTGCCATCGTTACAATACATAAATGAAGCATGTTCCGTTGATTTTGGAACCTCATCCCTCTCTCAGGTCAATAGATCCTTTTCCATTGTCATAGTCATTTCTTGTTTGGCAGAAAATTGGAAGTCATGGCGGAGAAGACAAATACTCAGTACGAGGAGACCGAGGTCGCTCACACTCGAAGTGACGATGAGGTATGATTGACGAGCTCCAATTCAAATTCTTCATGGATAAATTCTAACCTCAATTGAAATCACAGAAACATGCCGAAGTTGGTGCCAAAGTCGTGCTCGGAAATGAAACATTCAACGAAGCCATGCTCAAGGAGCCTCCCAAGGCTTTCACTTGGTCAACAATCCAACTCTACACAGCTTGCTTTATCGGATTCTTCTGTGCTACCATGAACGGTTATGATGGATCGCTCATCAACAACTTACTTGTGAACCCTTGGTTTCTCGATTTCTACCATGGTGAAAACGCTGGAATCTGGGCCGGTATTGTTACTTCCATGTACCAAATTGGTGGTGTCGTTTCATTGCCATTCGTTGGACCCGCAGCCGATACTTTCGGACGAAGATTTGGAATGTGGCTCGGATGTCTCTGCATT
This sequence comes from Botrytis pseudocinerea, assembly GCA_019395245.1. Classification (NCBI taxonomy): domain Eukaryota; kingdom Fungi; phylum Ascomycota; class Leotiomycetes; order Helotiales; family Sclerotiniaceae; genus Botrytis; species Botrytis pseudocinerea. The sequence continues at coordinate 1,365,422 of JAHXJK010000184.1, read as the reverse complement.
ATTCTCGGTACGATCATTCAAGGAGTTGCAACCAGAGAGGCAGGTGTAAGACAATTCATGGGTGGTCGTTTCTTGCTTGGTTTTGGTGTCAACATCGCTTCCGCCGCTGGCCCCATGTATGTTGTTGAAGTTTCTCACCCGGCATATCGTGGTGTAGTCACAGCCATCTTCAATTGCTTTTGGTAAGTTCAATATGGATATTTTGTTAGACTCTACCTAATCAGATTCAGGTTCACTGGATCAATTATTGCTAGCGGAGTAGCTCGTGGAGCAAGCAACATCGGAGGCGACGAATCATGGAGACTTATCATTTGGATCCAATTGATGTTCTCCAGTATCATCTTTATTTCCGCTTACTTCCTCCCCGAATCCCCAAGATGGCTCTACGTCAACAACAAACGCGATCAAGCCAAGAAGATGCTTACCAAGTTCCACGGAGAAGGAAATCCAGAAAGTGTGTGGGTCAGCTTGCAACTCAACGAATACGAAGAACTCTTGGAAATGGACGGTGCCGACAAGCGTTGGTGGGATTACAGAGCGCTTTTCAAGAACAAGTCGACTTGCTATCGTCTGTTCTGTAATGTTAGTGTCACGATCTTTGGTCAATGGGCTGGAAATGGTATGTATTCTGCAATCGTCCACCAATTTTTTTTACCATGACTAACATGATTTAGCTGTCTTGTCATATTTCATGGGCAAAGTTCTTGAGACCATCGGTATTGACAGTGCTGTCGGCCAAGCAAACGTCATTCTCATCAACAATTGCCAACAATTCTGCTGGGCCCTCTTCGGTGCCGCAATGGTTGATCGTATTGGACGTCGTCCTCTTCTTCTCTTCTCTAACATTGGTAAATTATCCCCTTCTACACACTATCCAAAAACCTCCACTAACATCAATACCCACACAGGATGTTGCGTAGTCTGGCTTGCTATGACCGTCTCCGCCGCTCTCTTCCAAGAATCCATTCCCAATCCCTCGGATCCCGCATCCGTCGGCACCAACCACGCAGCCGGTACCGCCTCCCTCGCCTTCATCTTCATCTTCGGTGCCGTCTACTCGGTCGGTTTCACACCTCTTCAAGCTCTCTACCCCGTCGAAGTTCTCTCCTTCGAAATGCGCGCCAAGGGAATGGGATTCTCCGGTTTCGCCGTCGCAGCCGCCGGTCTCCTGAACCAATTCGCATGGCCCGTCTCCATGCAAAAGATCGGCTGGAAAACCTACATCATCTTTACCATTTGGTGTGCGGTTCAATCTACAGTCGTATGGTTCTTCATCCCCGAAACCAGAAATCGTACGTTGGAGGAGTTGGATGAGATTTTCAACAGTCCCAACCCGGTCAAGACATCGATCGCAAAGAAGAGATTGGGCATTGATGCTTATGGTGATGTGGTTAATATTCAAGATGCTTAATTTTTCTCACTCTTTTGGAATTGTTAGACGAAGACGGTTGCATCAAGTCTGCGGAGCTGGAAAATATTTTCCAGATTTCCGGCCTAGGTGCAATTCAAATAATTCTCTTCAAGTCAACAATAGGGAATTGTGACAGTCCCGCTCGCACGTGGTGGATCGATGTTTATTTAGTTAGTACTATACCTTTGAATTTAGGTTCACTCTTTCAAATATAATGCAATATACCTTTACTTTTATCCACGTTTTCTGCTTTGTATTTATGAAGATGAGACAGGTAAGTCTCTCCAACCACTCGATACATAATGACATGTCCGATAATCGAGCGCGAATTCATTCTCCAGCAGCGATCGATACATCGACCCCGGCTATCTGCGCTCCCACTGCACACTCCGAGAATACGAAACGGTTCGCTACGAGAATCTTCGATTGAGCTTCCTACGTATACATGTAAGTACATGCCACACACTTTACACATCAACTCATCAACTCCATCATGCATCAACTTTCTACAAATACACACTATACACTTACACTTGCACGCCAAGCAAATCCAAACTTCCTAGATGAAAACTACTACAACACAATCCACGCCCCCAATCCCCCAATCCCCCATTCCCCAATCATCTCCCCTCCTCTTCCCACAACCCACAACCCACAACTCCTATTGAAAGAATGCGATTCTTAATTCTTGAAAGCAATAAAGTATATGTATATATATCCAAGATCTCAAAATCAATACCAAGATATATAAACAAAATAAATACACATATAGATCCATCTTATTCCAAGTCCATCTTATTCCATATTATCCTAATCCAAATCCATTTCAAAATCACACAAAAAGTAAATCCGTACAAATCCATTTCAAATCCACACAGAATCAATCACACAAAGCCATGCAAACCCAAGCAAAGCAAAGCAAAGTGCCCAGCCTACTAACAACTAATGAACTTAATAAACTAATCTCACTAATCTCCAACCTCGCGCCAAGGAATATTTCTAGGAAGCCCGGGCCGTCTATACCGAAGAATCAAAAACTTGTGTCTGGATTTCCTCATTTCATTTCATTCCATCTCACTCTTGCAATAAAACTCATAACCTTTCGTATTTCTCCTAGAATGCTATGATATGATATGCTATGCTATGCTGAATGATATTGCTTTCCGTACACACAGAGAGCGCGAGAGAGCCAGAGAAACGCCACCGTTCGCTATCCTATACAGTACAAGAAGGTATTTAAACAATCATTATCGTTTCTTCCCATCGCTATTTTTCGATTACCTAACTTCAAGAAGTTATGCCATACGCTCAAATCAATATCCATAAACTTGTATCAATCGCCAGTAAAAGTGATTAATAGCCCCCCCCCCCCCTTCTCTGCTCACCACTCCCTTGATCTAATGATTGCCAAACCCACTGCTATGTTCCAAAGCAACATCAAATCTCTCTTTCAGAATCTCTCTGCTTGCATAATTCGGCAACATTAAGATTTGAAAGCACGTCGACGTGGTCGGTAATTGATTACCTGCTCCATTCCTATGGATTGTGAGTTGGAAATTCTTCATTCCACCCATAGGAACCCTATCAGACGATGTCGTGAATTCGAGTAATTTTTTCTTCTTTTCCAAATCGTACTCTTTGACTACCGACCAGAAATCTTGAATGACGCGATCAGTAGGCTCGTAGCCAGTATATCGGGCACCACGTTGCATTTCAATAATGTCGATTTCTTGTACACCTTCGACTAGAGATTGAAGAGTATCGACATCGAAAAGATTAAGAGAGCGAGGGTCAAGACAGGCGAAGAATCCTTTTTTGAAAGCCTCGAATTGTGGTTGGATGGATACATTTGTTAGCCAATTGATATAATCACTAACATAGCTATTTCGGTTTTCGTTCGTGACCAGTGGTACCTCTGCTGAATCGAAATCCTCAAAATCTTCGCCAACGTTGACATCCGAGAATTTTGGCCATTGAGATGAGCTAACCATTTCACGACTAACCAACTTCCCGAATTGAAAGTGGCTGAACTCGTATGTTCGACAGAAAATCTCTTCCACGGCCCCCTTGCTCTCGTCCCATTCTAGCAGATCTGTTAAACCCTTAGCGAGTTCGGGCCAACCATCTGAAATGTGGTGAAGTTCTGTAATGCTTTCTCCTTGTAATTTCCTGTAGAATGCCTTGGGGAAGGTAATCGGTAGAGTCATACCGTTGTAAACAGCTAAAGATATGATCATTCCGATAAGCTCGAATTTCCACAATGGCTCTGGTGACCCTGGCTGAAACCAAGTCATTTTTGTTTGATTGTCAATCGTAAAAACACCATAATCAGGGTTGATGGCTTCTGTCATGGCTATTCGAAAGAACTCTTGCTGAACTCCACCATAATCCAAACCTTCCTCCCCATGCTCCCCGCCAAATGACACTTTTAACGGTCGCATCAATTCACGTCCTTCTCTTCGCCAGAGCACATCAAAAGTGTCTGAAAGTAAATTTTCTCGGCTAACTTCAATGGCCAGGAATCTTGATGTTGCTGTTTGAAGACGACCTCGAAGTCTATTTCGATAGTCTTCATTGGCGATTAGTCCCTCGTGAGTACGAACAAGTGTAGTTAAAGACTTTGCTTCTTCATAGGATTGATTCATCCGCGAGTAATTGATGGCTCGAAAGTAATTGACCAATGTTGATGGGTTGAATAAATATGGGTAGTCGAGCAAATGAACGGTACGTTTATTCGTCTGGAAAGACAACCACTCGAGAGGCATGGCGACACTATCTAGCCGTTCGGAAAAGTATTCTGTACGAAAATGAATGTCTCCCAATAAAAGCGATTTCCTGTTTCTGTATATTGCCGCAATGGTTTCTAAAGCACCTCCAAACGACCCATCTGATGGAACTTCTCCTTTACCATTCCAATCTTGTAACATTACTGTCCGGGCCCAATCGAGTATTAAAGTAGGAATTCTCTTCTCGTGCAAATCTCGCTCTGCAGCTGTGAAGTTGAGTAGAGGTGGTGTATCAAGATCGAGATATTTCAGAGTACCGAGAATAATTTCCAAGACACCGTCTTGTTCATTCTCGTCGCCTCTAGTATCTTGTTGAAGCTGAATCAATTCAGAGAACCTGCGTCTTGTAGAAACAGCAGAGAAGACTCGGCGAGCTAATCTTAATGCTAGTTCGTCCGAGAACGCATCGTCATATTGTAGACATAATTTGGTGGATTCCATTGACAACGATTCCCTCCCAGGCAAAGTAATTCCATATGAACGTATACGAGACATATTTGCTAGTGGTCTTGAGTCCTTCAGCAATGGTGCCGCAGCTACGAGTGCATGAAAGCAAATGTTTATTATTTGAGCTGCATCAGCTTTTGAGATTGATTGATCTGGACCCGGGCTATTGCTTTGAGACTGTTTGGCCCATTCCAAGTCCTGTGGAGGCTTGAAAAGTGTGCCAGCGGCAATCCATAGGCTGTCAAAGACAATAGACGGCGCGACTCTAGTCATACGTAGCATACAGTACCAAATAGTCTGTGTATCAAAGACCTGCCCATCTGGGGTGGCGAAAGACTTTATGAGGGAACTGGGCTGACTAAGAACAGAATACAAACACTGATCAATGAAACGACGCCATTGTTTTTTCGTTGATTTTGGATAACCAATCGTCGACTTTGATTTTCGGTGCAAAGGAATTATACCTGCTTGATGTCTCTTCAAATCATCGTCGATTTGATCAGGATGTAATGAATGGTTATCACAAGTCTTATCATCTTCCAGAATATCACAGATCAGATTAATCACTTCAATAGGTAGTGATGAAAGTGTTTGTGGTAGTTTCTCATCAGGTAAAGATGGCTCTGAATTATAGCTTTCAATCGAGGGGTTTTCGATTGCGCTGTTAGCATTTACATCGGATTTGAGGTTCGTCGCAGGCTCGGCTGGGACAGAAGGCTCAACTGTGGCACTAATAAGGGGTGCTGTAGGCGAGGAAATGTCGGTTTCGGGCAAATTGAGAACTGGATTAGCTATCATAGTATGCCGAGTGGGTTTAGGCTTCGAACGAATAGAACGTGAAGGCAAAGGCGAAGTAGTATCAGTGTCAGTTGCCCTTGGTGAAGTCGAAATATTCAAGACACCTTTGGAAACATGTGCATCATAGGAGCCTGTCCTCCTTCGAGATCTCGGACTTGGGATGTGTGTAGTTTCTGTATGCAACGCATTTGGGCTCGGTTGAATGCTAGGCTTGATGTCGCTAGGTATAGTAGAAGGCGACATTGAGCCCATCTCCAACCTTGTACTTGTATCTGGAACATCTTCCCCACTAGAACTCTCGTTTCTATCCCAGTGGCTTGAATACTCGGAAACCTCTTCTGGGGTTCCAGAAGAGGTTTGTGAGAACTTTGTAGCATTTGACGACTCTGTCCCTGACCCAGCGAAACCTTCTGGCTTCTGCGCAGGAGTATTCACACCATCACTTGGTTTCGACTGAGCCAATGATGAGGAACGTGCATTCGAATCCGAGGCTGTGCCATCCTGCCTTGTTAGTGCTGCCAGATTCCTCGGTGTCAGCCATTCTACCATCTTGAAAGCTGCCGTGTCAAAGACATTTTGAATGAAAGATTTGTGATCGATCTTGGTATGATCATTCAATATGGTGGGTTTCGATTCCCTCGTCTCAGCTGGGTCACCAATAGTGGTTACGAGGGCTCGTATTCGATCCGACCTGTTCCTCACATTGTCGGTGCCGAGCATGTTGCTTTTCAAAGAATCCCCTCCACTAACTTGTATTTTCTTGGGCCCAGATAGGTTATTTCGAGCAGTAGCTCTAACATGCTTGCTGAATTGGATTGGTGAATCTACGAGAGGGTTGTGACATAGACCTCGTTCCGGATTGTCCTGGCTAGCTAAGTGAACAGCTAAGATCCTCGCGCTCGTCGAACTATACGGCCTTATTGGACGGCCAGAGATCAGGGCAAGACGTTTGCGACAAGCAAAACAGGTTGGGGTATGGCAAATAGTGGAATCGCAACCATGTCGCAGTTGACGAATGTACCTGCGGAAATATCCAATCAGCCTCAGTTTTTTCGACGAAGCACAAGCACACAAACATACTTTTCTACCATCAAATTGAAGAGATGACGCCTGCTTGCATTGTGTATGACGTATATTTGCTTTGGATCCTCAACCTCTATCGTAAGCTTCTTCAGCTCGTCTGGCGCATCGTGAGGGAGATATGGGAAAGGAGCAGCGGCCCATAGGGCTGAAAGGATATCATCTTCGCCGTCGAAACTTCGTTCCTCCCGCACTCTTGATGTATCTCGAGTCATGACATTGGGAAAGAAGGCGGAAGAAGGATGTATGTTGAAGAGAAGCCGTGGCGTACGGGATATCGCGGTTGAAACAAACGAGATTGATTGTGAACAGTATGGATATTTATTATTAGTCAGTCGTTTCAATGGATAAGTTCGTTTTGACAAATGTACAGAGTACAAGGTAAGCAAGGCAAGGCAAGGCAAGGCAAGGTGTGTTGCCCGAGGCTAGCATTATTATTAAGATCACCCCATACACAGAAAGGCACATACACATATCGGGCTCGCCTGGCCTGGTCTAGCTGGGTAAGATGACGCACTGGGGCAATCGTGAATCATTATCACTCATATCAGCAATCAAGCCAGCACTTTTATCGCATTTGAGTGAGGGACAGAAACAAAAGATCACCCAACCCCACTCCAGATTTTCAGGTGTAAATTTTCACATAAGATTGCATGGGGAAAAAAGACCTCGTAGATGACTCTTTTTTATATCATACATGACTGCAATACAATCTTTCCGAGCGCTCTACTTCAATACTTGCCGTACTGTGAAAACTCCACAGAGCAACTGACATTCACCCTGAAAAGGAAAAAAAATCGGATTGACTCATAGGTATCTAAGTACTGTCCAGGGCTAATTCTTCGGGGCTTTCGGCAAAACCGATTTTTAACGCCTATCAATTATCAATTATAAGAAAGAAAGAAAGAAAGAAAGATACAAACTGCTTTCCCTCCAAACACTTCTCCCTCACATAACCATCTGTTTGTTCATTTGTTTGTTCGTTTTACACGCGACTATTGAACACTAGAAATGGCTTCTATCACAGCAAGCAGGAGTTCTGCTTCTGGTCCCTCGGTCCAAGCAGATACTAATGCTACCCATCCTTATACTTGCAATACATGTCAAGTGGCGTTCAGAAATAGCGATTTGCAACGAGGACATATGCGCAGTGATTGGCAGTATGTTATGTTTGTTTCTCTTTTTATCTCACCTACTGACAATTTTCTACAGTCGATACAACTTGAAGCGCCGCGTTACGTCTTTACCACCCATTTCTTCCGAAGTTTTCACCGAGAAAGTCTTACAGGCACAGGCTTCGTCCACAGCAGCAGCTTCCAAGGCCGCATACGAAAAATCTTGTACGATCTGTACCAAAACATATTTCAGTGAAAATGCCTACCACAACCATCTTAGCAGTCAGAAACATAAGGCGAAAGCAGCGATGGCCAGTGATGGACACATGGACGACGCAAGCTCAGTAATGAGCTCTACATTTTCATTGGGAGAACCTATCAAGACAAACGGAGCAGCGGGTCAAGATACGGATGCGCAAGTCGACGAAGTTTCTAAGGGTATCAAGAAGACCAACCTTGAAGATGCTGAAGGTTCTACGGCTACACCTACTGAGGATAACGAAATGGAGGACGATGAAGATGAGTTGGTGGAGGTTTCTACAAGTCGATGCTTATTCTGTAACGAAGATTCGGCCGATACAGCTGCTAATGCGGCGCATATGGAACGTATACATGGCATGTTCATTCCGGAGAAGGAATACCTGGTTGACCTCGAAGGCTTAATCGCTTTCCTTCACGAGAAAATTTACGAAGATCATGAATGTTTAGGCTGTGGCAAACTCAAGCAATCGATTTTTGGACTCCAAACTCACATGAGAGATAAGCGCCATTGCAGAATTCGTTACGCCACTGAAGATGAACAAATCGAGATTGGCGACTACTACGACTTCAGAAGCACATACTCCGATGACGAGGAAGAATCGGATTCGGAAGATGCATTACCAGGAAAACAAAACAGTGGTGGCGTTAAACTTGGAGCCAAACGTCCAACGACAATTGATGCTGAAGGGGACGAAGAAATGGAAAATGGTGATGGATGGGAAACTGACAGCTCTGAGTCTTCCTTGGATTCTGCAGATCTTACTGCAGTTCCGCTTGATGAAAGAACGCACCAGTATGAGAAACTTCATCAACATCCTCACCACTCCCACACAGATCCTCGATCACACCACAACAAGGATGGGTGGCACTCACATGCCCATAAACACAATCATGCAGCATTTTATGCTGATTATGAGCTCCACTTACCTTCCGGTCGTACCGCTGGACATCGATCATTACAAAAATATTATCGTCAAAATTTGGTCAACCATCCATCACCAGAGGAGAGACAACGACGTGCAATTGAGGCAGCCGAAAATTCCGATTCTGATGTAGAGCAAGACGAACGTGTTGTTCGACGCAATGAGAGAGAACGTGGAAGAGCACTCATGAGCCGTGCAAATGGTGGTCTAGGTATGGCTGGTGTCACCGCTGAGAAGAGAAGAGAAGTCAAGGCGGCGGAGAAAAGATCCAGAAAGGTGGAGAACTACGAACGCCGTAAATTTGACTGGAGAAACAACAAGCAGAACAACTCACAAAAACACTTCAGAGTAAGTTGTCATCAACCGTTTTTGAAAATGACTCCACTAACAACATCAATTAGGATCCATTGTTGCAATGATTTCTCCGTCGGGTTTCGTGGCATTTCTACTGGTGGCATTTTCTCGGTATACCTAACGATACTTTAGATATCCATATCTCACAGGTCTCATGAGCATCATCGGTGGGTGGGCAAAGAGTGGCATTTATTTTGGGCGTTTTCAAGGAATAGTTTATGATTGATGTCCTCATATATAAATGAGTATAGAGTCGACAATACCAATGTTGTTGTTGACAATAAAATGTTTTGCTTCATGATTGATTAATTTGATGCTGTGTTTGCTGTGCTTCCAACGAATCCAAATGAGTAAACGTAACACCAATGAGAAGTTCTACGCAAATGTCCATGACCATAGATAATCAATCTATTGGATGATTGCAACTCCATAGCTGTCCAACCAGGGGATCAATTCAACTTTTGTTTGACATCTTCACCAAGTAACCCCTAGGTGGAAAAAAGGCATGTATTGATCTTGGTCTTATTTGGAAACTAATCCATATTGTATATCCCAAGTATCATGTCAATCAAGCTTCTCTTTTCTTTTCGTTCCCTTCTCTTTAAATAGACTCATCATTTCCTCTGTACATCCATTCATTCACTCGCCCATCACTCGCAATTCTCCCTTGATCCCTTCTCCCTCACCACGATCTGACTGTCCAATTGTCAATGATTAGCGGAGCACCAAGAATTAGACTATCGGGTTCCGGAATGGGTCGTCGATTAATCCCTGTTAGCGAAATATTCTCTAATCCCCAAGAAGGAACAAATTCAAAGCTGCAAACCCCTTAGATTCAATTTCCATTGCTCCTTCTTTTGACCGTTACAATCTTTGTCTTTATCTTCACCTCTTTTTCTATTTTCTACTTTCTTCGCGGGAGTATTTGTTATTTGGGGGCTTATATTATTCTAAAATCACTTACATTCGAACATAAACAAAGAGGAGGTCTGGAGTAAACAAGAACATATATACATGCACCGAATCGAAAGCAAATTCCTACTGTATCCAAGGACAGCGCGCAACAATTGTTAATATGGCCGAACAAATGGGTACCCCCAACTCCAGTGCTGACCTCTCAGTAAATGGCGGCAAGAATTCTGCACCAAAGGATAAGAATTGTCCATTCTGTCATCAAGCATTTACTTCATCCTCACTTGGCCGCCATCTCGATCTTTACATCAAGGAGAAGAATCCCAAAGCGGCAGACGGTATACATAGTGTAGATGAGATAAGGAAGCTTCGTGGAGGCATTACAAGGCGGCAGCCACGTAATTCAACTTCAAGGAGGGAAGATTCGACACCTGCTGGGACACCTGGAGGATCGGAAAGGGGGAATTCTAATAATGATTCCGATATGGTAGGGAGTGACTCTCCAAGCTTGAGAAGAGACGATGGAGCGGCTATGAATATGATGTGCATGTCAAGGGGGGTGCCAGGTCAGACCTTGGGTAGTCGTCGACCTAATTTTGTTGTAAATGGCGGCACGTGGGAGTCAACGGGCGTCATGAATCATATTCCTCAAGCACGGAATGGCGAGCCCGCTCGAAGTTGGGATGGAGATGAATCCAGAGATGGGAGTAGGAGACCGGATGGCAGAAATAGATCTGTCAGCAAACAAATGCTAGCGAAAACGACGTTCGAGCAAAAACAAAAGATGATGGAAGCTCTGGATAATGCAAAGGCGGCAGAATTGGCTTTAAGAGAACTTTTAGGGGGGGTTAGAGCGGCCAAGTAAGTTCTTCTCAACCATACAATCTGGGTTTGGTTCTAACTTCAAATCTTACAGACAACGAATTGAAGGCCTCGATATTTTTGATTACGATCCTTTTAGTTTGGATTTTCCTGCCCTCACCTTACATTGTCTGCCACCACCACCGACCCTTTACGCGTCTACTCCTATTCCAAATTCTACTTCATGGTCTATTCTTCCACCAGATGAATTACAATATCAAGCATTACGGAAACATTTTGCATCAGAGTTTCACCGCTACCGTATCTCAATAACCATAGCCTCGACAACTCCACAAGATGATCTATCATACCCTCCGCAGGAAAACTTCAATGGTATCGAGAGCCTTGCTGCACTGCACCAACAAGCGGAAGCAGATGCTCAAAGCACGGAGGCTAGGATTTCTGAGCACTTACATTCAATGTTTGGGCATTGGAATTCATTACCTCCAAATAAAAGGACTGAACTTTGGACTCTTGAATTAGCTCGTAATATTGGTCGAAAGTCTGAAGAAATATCCAAGCTAAAGAAGGAGAAGGAACTTTTACAACAGGATACTGCGCACTCAAAATTACAAGTTGAAGAGTTAAGTCGATTACAACAACCTAGAGAATTCAGGATTCAACCACCGTCACCACTACCTATTGATTCACGTTTTGTGACTGAATTGGGTAAAATAGCAACGGCTCACAAATATGTTGGTCTTCAGCTCATGGATCGAAGTGTACATCTCGATACGGCAGTGGAACGAGCAATTGGTCGATGGAAAGGTGTTGTCAAGCAAGCTCGAGCTGGATCTGGACAGTCTGGATCTGGCATGGCGGCACAAAAGCCACTTGAGAATAATATTAATGAAGCGTTACCTTCATCAAATCCACCACAACTTAATTCTTCCATAACAAGCCAACCATTGCAAGAGGATGCGCAGGATATTGGAAGCGATCAAGATGCAGATGGCGATGCAGATATGGAGGAAGACGATACCTTCGTCGATATGACGGACGTTAATGCAAGTGTTCAACGAGCTCCAGAAGCACCAATGTCTAATACGACAAATTTCCGATTGGCAAATGGAGGAATTAATATGCAAGGTGTTAATGCTGGTGGCAATCCAAGAGGAAATGTAATGGAGGGTATTGAGAATCAAAACCACGTGCAGGGATATGTGAGGATCGGGGCCTAATGAATATATTCATGAATAGGGCAATGGGCGACAAGAGACTTGAACTTGTCAGCTATCTCGATCCTCGAACTCGGTAAACTCGAAAAATAATATGATACAGCGCTGCAGCACAGTCGTTATACAGAAGCGCGCAAATGGGGAGTTTTTATCTCAAGCATTTACATGGAGTTTTTTTTTTATCGTCGTCGCTCGCTGCCGGCTAAGGGAAAAGTTTCTTACTATATCTCGATGTTGAAAGATAGTGGCTATTTTATTCGACCTAGAATCTAAATTTGTCTCGGCGACTTCTAGCTTTGAGGAAAGAATAAATGCCTAAAAATGAACGGGAAATGTTATTGTCTGCATGGAAATTAAGTGATAGAAATGGGGGAAATGGGTGAACTTGAAAGGAAAACGGAGTGGGAGTTGTTACAAAGGGGGGGTGATGGATTGTTCTGGTTCATCATTCTGTGTATAGTATATTCTTAAGTAATTATAAATATAAATACCGAATGGTTCTATGGAATTTTGTTTTGTTTGAAAGGCTATGTATCGGGTGCTGTGATGGGTACGTAGTGATATTCAAGAAGTGAATGTATTCGTTTCATTCTTTTATAACTTGTGTCGGGGTAGAGAACTGCAAGTGCAAATGATTCTCTCATTGTCTTGTCATATTTATTGAAGAGAAAAAGGATTTTCCCATTCGTGGGATCTTGCGAGTCGCTTTGTAGAGAATATTATATTGTGAGCATTGGCAAAGTCGGCGTGGCACTGTAGCAGGTAGATGGATAATAACCTCTGGCGATCACGACGTCAAGCCAAGAAACTCCAAGGGATTTGGGGCTGGGGAATTCCCACTTTTCTTGGTGGTGTGGCCAATTAGGCTGAGGTAATTCTGAAAGTAGTAGCTGGATACGTATACGAGCTCGAGGGAGGGATGGAGGAATGGAGGAATGGAGGAATGTCATGAGGGACGGGTGCCTTGAGCCGGCTTGGGTGGGGTTTTTTCTTGGCGGTTTGCGGAATCTGGTGTGGTTTGGTGAGGGGAGGGGAGGGGAGTGAGGTGAGATGAGGTGGTGCGGCTGAGGTTGTGGTGGTATGGCTTGGGTTAGGGCTTAGAGGAGATGGGTAGGGATTTGAGGATTTGGGGATGCATGGAAAGGTGGAGAAATGCAAGGAGTGGGATGGGGAGTTGAGTGTATATAGAGAGGGAGGAGGATGTTTGATGGTTTTGTGCTGGATGGATTCTTGATTCCATTTTCGTTTTCTTGGATTATTTGAGGATATTTTGGGAACTCTTTTGATGGTTTTGTTTGAGGATATTGCATTTTCTTCGTCGTTTTACGAGTGGATTTATCTAATTCATTAATTAATTAATTGTTCGATCGATCAAGCAAGCAAGCAAACACGAAGATGGATACTAAATCACCGACATATACAAATACAAATGCAAATGCAAACGTTCCCTCGACATCGACACAGACTGCACATTCTGATATTCCGATGGTAGACATTCATAATCCTCACACCGGGACCGGGACCGGAACTGGAACTCAAAATGAGGTAAACGCAAATCATCCGGAAATCAATATTCAAGCCCCTCATCCTCCTCCTCCTTCGTACAACGCTCATCCCGATCAACATTCGAGTGAGAAGACGGCGGTGGAGAATAATCAGCATCATGAAACGCCCCCGCAATTTCAGATCCAGCCGCAACCGTCGATGAATGCGAATGCGGAGGGGAAGTATGAAGGACAGCATACGGCGCCTCTCACGTCGCTGCAGAAGGAATCGAGATTGGTGAGGTGTCCGAGGTGTGGGGTTTGTGAGTATACGGTGGTGGAGTGGGTTAGTGGGGGGACTGCGGAGTGAGTTTTTTTTTTGTTTTTGTTTTTCTTGTTTCGGTTTTGGGGGAAGGGGGAGGGAAGCGAGGGAAGGAGAAGATGGGAAATGGGAAATGGGAAATAAAGAGAGGTAGGAAGAAGAAGATGACGAAGAAGAAGAAGCTAATCAAATCCCCCAATCACTAGTATCTCAGCACTCCTCTGCTGTCTCTGTTTCTGTCTCCCGTGCGTACCCTACCTCATGACGAGCTTTAAGGATGTACATCACAAGTGTGTGAATTGTGGATTTTTGGTTGCGGTTGTGAGTTTTTCTTTTCTTTTTCTAGCGCTGGTTTCTGGGTGAAGGGTTATATAGGGGAGTGTGGGGAAGTGAGGATGTAAATGGATAGTCGAAAAATCGGATGCAAGAACAGCTAATCTAATGTCTTCTTCGATTTGCAGTGGAAACGAAGTGGAAAGACGGAGGTGAGTGTTGCGGCTAGTGCGGCGGCTGCTTCTGGGGGTGCGGGGGGGACGGGGGGAGCGGGAGGGAAGTAATGAGGTGTTGTGGGCGTGGGCGTGGAATTGTGTATTGTGTATTGCGTTGGCTTGGATGGGTGTCAAGGGACTGGATTTTCGGAGGAGGTTTGGAGAGGGGAATTGTGTTTTAGTTTCATATCCAGGGCTTTGCGATGATTTTCTTCTGGGGGAAGGGTAAGAGGGGTGAGACGTCTGTTTGGGAGTTTTGATCTTGGCTTTTTTGGTCTTGTTAATTGTTTCTTAGATCTGAAATCAACGGTATTGGACGCTTGTTGTCGTATATCCTGAGGGGTTGTGGGAAGCTCTTAATTTTTATTATTGGTTTTGATTATGTTTCTCAGAAGAATTGCGGTGTTCTAGTTTGCTTTGATATTAATTTTCTATATTTCGTGAACTCCCCGGCGTGTGATATTTTCGGGATATTTTTCTCTTGTCTGTATATTCAAACTCGTGGGTTTCTGGCAGTTTAAATAGCAATAGAGGTTTATAAGATTTGAGTTCTAGTGAACGAATCAGGAGATGGATTGCTCGTTTGCTAGTAGCGGGATGAAGTTTCAAAATCTCATCTGGTGGGTGTATAATGGTGAATTTTATCTATTGCAAGCTCATAGGGTCTTAGGTTCGTGTATCACGTACTGATCTACCCCCTTTCTCATCATTCACTTAGATGCCAAATCCCACAGGTTGGTTCTGTCGTTCGAAATTTCATGGACTTCCTTTTATAGCGGGAGAAGTTCATCTTGGAATCGTTAACTTTCAACTAAGATACATAAAACGAGTGGAGAATGTTGGAATAGCATAGCAAGTGAATTTTGGTCTCGAGGATCTATCGGGTTACATTGTGTGCGTGGGAGGTTTAGTAAAGAGCCCTCTCCTGGGCTGACAGAAAGACCCGAGCTTGACTCTAGATGTTGTCGGTTAGTGCGGCTAGTGTTGTTGTGGAATGAATGTTTTTTTGTCGCTCAAATCTAAATGTTGTCATAATTTTGAAATGTTGGATGAGAGTTTTTGCGGTCATACATACCGTTGTGAGTAATTGTACACTGCAGTTTCAATGGACGATCATCATAGCTCAGTATTTCGCCCATGTCATCCATTTAAATTCTGTCTTGGACATGATATCGTTTGATACTCTGCTTCTCGTTATAAATAGGATAGACGTGAGATTGTTGAGGATTCAGAGAACAGGGTTCGGAAAGCTTTTCTGTTCACATAGTGGCCTTGAGAAAACTGCACTTGAGGAAGATGAGAGGACTCCCTAGTTTGAAAGAGGGACATAACTCGTTAGTACATTCGGTCATAGATAGTGAACTGGTCAGCTACTTAAGGAAGGATGGTGGAGTACATGGTTTTCTTTCCATTATGATTGCAGCGACCATGTTCACAAAGCTCGAATGGTAATGCAAGTGCATAAAATGACTGCAAGTCGCAAGTCAGAGAAACATCACATAGGAAATTTATGGGGGTGTTCAGGAGATATATCATAGCATATTTTTAATTTCGAAGTTCAGATATAGCTTGTGGATATTATAGAAACATGCTCATTGTCAATTTTTTCTTGTATTATCGTTTTTCATCTCCAAAGATACAGCATCAAAGCAATATTCTCAGCTATTATTGCTGTGCATACGTATATCTCATTGTTATTTGAGCAAATTCAAAGCCTGGGTATAATCAAACCTAAACGTAGAAGACCAGTACAAATGACCACGAGGATTATTCTACCTCGTTTATGCTGAAGAATCCCAGCTATCGGATTGGGATTTGATCAGCCTTGGAATCACCTGTCTTATATAATTCACTCTAGATCTTGATTGAATGCTTAGTGAAACCCATAGCAATTCAGTGCACACTGCATCCAGGAATCTTAAATTACCAATACTCCCACTGGTATCTATAGATTTTCGTCTATATAAACTCCGACTGTTAGTTTCTGGAATCGATAATTATCATAATTCAGAGGTTTTGTTTCTTCTTCCTAGGTATTCTGACTCTTTTATCAGTTGCAAGGCGCAAGATCTGAGTACAAGTACCATTACAAGTTCTTGTAGTTGGGGGTATCTTCATGCTGAATTAAAGTGCTTTGGTTGATTAATTTTTATGCATATACTTGTTGTTGTCCCTTTTTTTTTAGTATAATGCCCAATGGCATCCATTTATCCGTTTTCATCTTCAAACTGTTTATATTGTTGTTGTCGAAGTGGCTTACTTGAATTAGGTCTGAAAATTACAATGGATGTTGTGCATCTTCTGTGTGTGACAGTTGTCGTTGGAAAATCGATTTCGAATTCTCTATCAAGAGGTGCTTGGCGTGGTGATAACAACTAGTTATGATCCATCAGTTGTATATTCATCAGTTCGATAACATTTTTTACCACATTTGTCCAATCAATCATGTCTGCAGAGACTTAATAACATCGGTAGGATGAGCTTCATCTTACAATTTTATATCTTTGTGATGAGTATTGAGTCGACTTACATCTGGCGAGATTCAATTTTCAGTGACATCATTACTTTCTCTTATTTCCTCTTGCTTCTTCCCCTCTTCCCTAAGCTCTATCTCGAAATGAACTTGATTTCCAACTCATATTCATTATTGCCTAGCATTCACTGGATAGTTGGAAGTCTGTTTCCTGACTAGATAGCCCATCCAGTCACTTTATTCATGGTGCATCCTCGATGCTCTGAGTCTGAATTATTTAAATGAAGGTCTTAATTTAGGTATCAGTATGACCGTTAACAAAACCACTATAGTCTATCGAATATTGTTCTGGGGGAGTCATCTTGAAATTGGCGTTACTCTAGCGAAAAGTCGATGTGAAAGCTAGAACATATTGGGCTGTTTCCAATACCAGTTGTTTTCCAAGCCTGTCAAATAATTCAAAAGACCAATTAATGTTGCCATTGGTTGCAGAGTTTATCGTCTGTTTCAAACGCGGAGCGATGATACCTACTAGTATCGATACGCAATTTGGTGGTGGAAATGGCGAGATTAATCAAAAACATAGCAAGGAGCTTGCGAACTTTTGTCTCCCCAGTCAAGCGTAATAAGAATATCTCTTGGCACGAGTAAGAATAGATTTAGTCACGAGAAACTACTCGTACAGTCGCGGCTATTCAGATTCTAGAGTAAAGCTATCATCACACACACCACAGGTTATGCGATACAAAATATTGGGTTGTCTACTTTCATTTACTTCTCATACCTGAGTCTTGTCGTTACCACCCTTCTCCGAATGAAAATGGCCTCCAATTTTTGAATTAAGGGGTATACAAGACACTACGTGGTTCATTTTGCATTCTTATTTGTGCTAATCGCATCTTCAAGACTCCAAGAATTCAATCACTCGCGTATTTACCCCTCAATACGTCCCCGCATTCGCATGCCCTTCTAAAGAGTCTTGTGATAACCTAGGTACATATTCTCATGTATATGCCTCTCATTTTGAACTCAAACACTCAAAAAAATCATACTTGCTAGAAAATAGAGCCTCACATTTACAATCTTGTGTCTATCTTTCTTTGGTTGTGGATACTTTTTCAATGAACATTGTTTCTGGCTCTAGAAATTTCATTTACACTCTACACCGCTATACTCTCATCTATCTCGGACTATTGTCACAAAAGGCTTCTTATCCCTCTTATCTTTTCAGAGCATAGCACTGTGTTCTCATGAATTTCATACGCACATTGCATAACTCGGAAATCTGTCAAGCTTTGAGCCTTTAGACTTTAACTAGATTTAAGCCTCTTTATCTCCCCTTCTTGGATAATAATACAGTACTCACATCTTTTGTGATCATGCCTTGTTTGAACCATGCCACTATCTCCAGCCTGTAGAGTAGTAGGTATCAAAAAAGCAAATGTATGGAAATCCAGAAAGTGATTCCTTTGCCCGTTTATTGTTTTCCTCATACCACTTTATCTCTCAAGAGGCCCCGTAAATCGACCTCCTATTTCCTGATTTCTGCTATTCTCAATCCAAAAAATTATCCTCGCTGTTAATAAAAATCTCTTCATTATCATTTGTCTCGTCTGATAAAGCTACCAGATATTCCTTCGTCGCTTCAACCTCATCTTCAAGTTGCGAATATCTGCACTACATAATAGTTATTATAAAACTACCAGAAACTTTCACTACGTTCTCTCCTGACGTCTGTTTCTAGCGCGTTTCTTTGAAGAGATGTGAGATCTAGAATTAGGATAAGTGATGTATATATTACTTCCAAACTACATTCTCTAACCCCATTTATGTTTCAAATTCACTGATTCACTTTCATCTTCACAGAATTCAATCAACCAATACAAAAATTCACCCTTTTAACTTTTTATTGAATACATCCTCTCCTCTTCTTCATTGCTTTTCAACAGCTTATAAGCCGTCGTTCTGAGCCTTTTTAATCTATTGAAATCAACTAGAGGACGACTCAAGTGGAGAGGGTAGTCCTAGGTGTTCTTGCAGTTGCGATCGCATACTTCTACTCATGGCTACACACCAACTATACCCATTAAATCTGAGATGATTTTACGATATCAGTCTACAAATAACATCCATATTGTTGTCATTCAGTAAATTTATTGTTTATCTTTCAAATAGTGAACAAATAGCCAGGCACCCCATTGACTCTCCGATACATTAGTTATTACGTTGCGGCTATCTACTCACGCAAGTCTCCAAATCTTGGACAGGTATATCTTCTGATACGATGAGCGTCAGCGAAGTTTCTCTTTCGCAAAAGCAGTATACTCCTAAGATGGTCTCAGGCCCTTTCATTATTAAGAATTGTTGAGTTCCCACTTCTCCAGAAATCTTATTTATACCTTTTCACTGAGCAAATCGCAGACTCCCTTCTCATTCACTACCGGCCCGCGCATTCACCCATTTCATTTACAAGTTGGTCAACTACTTATTAGTTCATTCATTAACTCTATTCTCCTAAGCTCATCCACTCTGACCCATCCTAAAAGCTTATCAGCCTCCAATCCTCCAATTCCATCAACAATCCACTCCATCTTAACTCCCGGCATTAGATCCCCCAATTCCTCAAGTAGGATTATAAATATTCCATCTTCTCCTTGTTCTAGAGGATTTCTTCTCAGGGATAAAGCAGAAAGCCCAAGATAGACAAGAATGTGCCAGATATTATCGTTGAAATCTATGTCCTGACTTCTTGACGCTCAAGTCATAGTTTCTGGTAATGAAGATATTGCCTATTTGGGCTAATATCAAATTACACATTTATTTCATCCTAGCTTATTTTGTTGTCAAATATTAATACCGTCACATCTAATATCATCACGCTGTCATTATCCCACCAAATTCTTTGCTGTTCCACCTCTTCATTAAATATACTTTTCAGCACGCCAACAGTGTATACAGATTGAGAAATTTCCATAGAAAATCCAAACCACCCTCATATATCTGTCTAAATCTTTTTTGTTCATCAGATACAGCTTAATCATATCAGTTGCAATCTTTTTTTAAATTTTTTTTATATAAATATCTCTAGAGTTTATTCTTGGAGAGAGCTGTATCGTCTCGGCTGATAAATGTATTATAATTTTATCGAATTTATTAAGACTTTTTCTTACTCCGCTTGATTACTTTACCTCATTCACTATTTATTTAAATACATATATCAATACATCTTTAAATCTAACATGTTTTAAAGTAGTATATATATTAATGTCATATATATATATATATATACTATTAAGTCATATTAAATCTATAAGATTTAGAAAGGAAAGAAGTAGTAGAATCTAGAGTTCTATAGAGTAGTAATATCTATATAAATAATTATAGTTCTCTTTATATACAGAGCTTTATACTCAAGAGAATTATTCGTTTATTATTATGATTATAAAAATTACAATTGGTTATAAAGTTATCGAATTTCTATTTGAAGTTTTCCAAACTATAGTCTCCTATATAATTCATACTTGTTTTTGAACAGATATTTTAGTAATATTATACAGATGTTTATATCACTAGTGATTTTACTATTGTACTTAGGCTTAGTGTAATATTTATTATACAGAAGAATGTATTAGGAGTATTTGAAGATGCGGTAGCTGTGATGTTTTGTCTTAGAAGACCTGCAGGAGCAGGGAACAATTTATCCTTAGAATCTACAGCTACAGGATCAAGAGCCGAGCGCTCGTAGAACGCTCCTTATATATTCCCGAGTTTTATCACAATGCTAAAGAGTTATTTTTGATATTGCAGTAGCCGGAGCGTGTGATATTATACACCATTGCATATACGCTGATACTTCCTCCAACTAATAAGTAATCAAGGATCCTAATCAGTAGCGGCGTGGTTATAATATTCTAGGTAAAATTTTAATAAAGTTTGATAGCTGCTAATCGTGTGGCTACGATATTTGCGGCTGTGTGTACCTTAACCTTACCGGAAAATTCTTGTTTCCCGATATCCTTTTATTAAATTGAATGCTGCATATAACGTGTACCTGGGACAGAAGGGATACTGCATACAAGCTAGTTCACAAGAACTGATAGTCACATTGCGCATTCGCCGTAACACTAGCATTTATGCTTCAGCACCGACCGTAGCGCAGCACGCGCGCAATAACAATCCTCTTCTCACCTTGCCAAATAACGACATCCATCCTACGTTACATTATCTGCCGCGAAGCTCGGGTTCCGATTGCGACGCACACAGCCGGGGGCAACCTGCTACCAATCTCCAAAGACAAGGCAATGAGTCAACATGCTTTCCGGAAAGTTGTATGGAGTTTACATTTCGGAGTCAATATGAAGATTAAACGTTGTTTCGCATGTCGCAGACAATCAGTTGGAAAACTGAGACTGACCTTACAAAGTACAGCACAACACTAGAATAGCTGTGTGAGAGTTTAGGCCCCGGCTTATCGCACACCACTCACTCTATTTCGTGATAAAATCCCTATAAAAGTATTGTTTTCCTATATAAATCAATTTTTATTTTTATTTATATAATTCTTCAAAGGAAAAGATTGATTTTAAAATTCTAAATAGAAAAGATGATGATTTTATTCAGAATCTTTAAAAAAAAAAAATTAATTTTTTTTTAATATATTTTGTTTTATTTTAAATGGGAATTGTAGATATTCTAAGTTGAAATTTCTTGAAATTTCTAACTTGTAATAATTTTCTTATATGAAAAAAAAAAAATAAATAAAGATTCTAACTTTGAAAATCTATAGCTTTATCAAAAAAATTAAAAATTAAAATAATAATCCACTCATTTTTTGAACAATTTTAATAATCATAAAATCATACATCTCAATTTAAACAATTTGATTCAATCATCTATTGAAATTTTACATGATTAAAAGATTAAATAAATAAAGATTTTTGCTCTGTTTTCGCTTAGTGTGCGATAAGCCGGGGCGGCCTCAACTCTCACAATTTCCCAGTCGTGTCTCTCCTTTCCGCTGCTGAAGTTTGATATGGTTGCTTTCCAATCAACAGACGATATACTTACAGACTATTTTTTATTTTCCAACTACGGGTTGGAGATTTCTACAACAAGCCCACTTATCAGGTATGTGCGGCAACAAAAGTCGATATTGCGCCTAGCAAAGTCTCATGCTAACTGTGGTAAAACGCAGATAAAATCCGCCCAACATGTCAACTCGTGTCTTGCCACAATTTTTGCTAGAGGGAAGAACAGCGGTTGTTTCCGGCGGGGCTAACGGCCTCGGACTGGCTATTGTGGAAGCTTTGGCTGAGGCTGGTGCAAATGTGGCCATACTCTTCAAGAATAGCCTAGTAGCCCATGAGGCTGCCAAGAAGGTCGCTGTTGAGTACAATGTGAAGTGTAAGAATCAGGCTACTGAATGGTGGCTGGTATGAACTCGCTCACATACGTATAGGCAACGCTTTTCAAGTGGATGTCACCCAACCAGAGCTAGTTGAGTCAATTATCAATCGGATTGTAAAAGAGTTCAACGGCCGTTTAGATTGCTTCATCGCAAATACCGGCACGGCTTGTAGGCTGCTCCCATCCAATTGATACCTGGATGTTTCCACCAACGTCTTACTGAAGCACTGCTGACGCTGCAAAGGGATGGAGACGTCGGTTCTAGACAGCAGCATTGAGCATTACCGTCATGTAATGGCAACGAATCTGGACAGCGTCTATTTCTGTGCGAAAGCCGCTGGAGCACACTGGCGCCGACAAGCCGAGGAACAAACGACGATTACCGGGGAGAAGCTGGAGGGCTTTGAGAGAGGTTCTTTCGTGGCGACTAGCAGCATGAGCGGGCACATCGTCAATTTCCCTCATATTCAAACTGCGTACAACGCCTCCAAGGCTGGTGTAACCCACATGTGTAAGTTCTCAGCACCCTCAGAATTCTATGGTAGATTCAAGACTCGAGTTGTGAAGCGTAGCCATTAACAGCATATTTTTACACAGGCAAATCTCTTGCAGTCGAGTGGGCCGATTTTGCACGGGTAAACGTCGTCTCTCCAGGCTTTATCGAAAGTGGTCTCACGGCTGCAGTGTCTGAAGATATTAAAGATAGCCTGAGAGCAAAAACCCCCCTCAAGTAACTCCCCCTGCAAAATCTCAGTCGTCCAGCACAACGAGCTAACAGAAGCGTGTAGGCGTGTTGGAACTTTGAAGGAGCTGAAGGGGGTTTATCTGTTCCTAGCCTCTGACGCCTCAAATTTCTCGACTGGTACAGATGTAGTAGTCGATGGTGGTTATCGCCTCTGGTAGAAAATAGATAGACAGAGAGAGCTCCTCCTAGCAAAGTCGAATTGGATTACTTGATATCAACCAGAATACCCTTACTGGCTCGCATTGAATGGAGACAAATTATTGGTGCAAAATTTACGGATACGGTGGCTTCATCTCTTTTGCCACAATTACGCCAAAAGGGTCCGCTGGCGCAAGAGAAGCAATTAACTTTAGAGGTTTTTGATCTCGGCTGAGAGAGTATGGTTATGTGGAGTAAGCCTTACCATAACTCAACGCCTTATTGGCTCGACTGAGTTGTATACCTCGAGTTGAGTCTGCGTTGCACCAGGACCATGCACGAAGAGGGCAAGACCCATAGATCGCAAGGCATCTCCGGGTATATCTTTCATAGAGCAGCAGCAGATATGCCTAGACTTTCCCACTACTCCAAGAAAATCAACAGGTGCAGTACCATTCAAGAAAACCACTGCTTGCAAGCGGAGGCACTCTGCATTCTGTTCACAAAATGGCGCGACTGGTATGTAGAGGACGATACTGTCATGATCACCCCTGCGCTCATCCCCAGCCATATGCGCTCCATCAAAATATCAGAATGCCGCATCGCCGGAGTCGACTTTGGGAACAGAGACGAAGTTCTCAGCAACCATGTGGGCATAGTCAACACAAGTTGAATAAGAACCCGAGATGATAAGATGCAGTTGTTCCAACGACTGATAATATGCCATCTACAGATCAATGCCGTAATACCACGAAGGCGTTTCGTGGTGGGAATTGAGAGCCAGATTCACCTTCCAATATGTCTAAGCAGATCTTCACGTGTTATTCTCAGAATGTCACTCCCATCAAGTCACTGAGGAATTTAACCTGTATCTGATAGTTCAAATTTCTCGCAATCAGATTTCTCAGTTAGTCGAACACGAGATCTGGACCCGTAAGTATAGTAACGTTACAAGGTACGACTTTTGCTAGCGGGCTCTCATGGTGTGAAGTCCCATCGACTGATCGGCACATCCGGATTGGAGCTTATGATTCATAACAAGCGATGAGGTCACCCCATATCTATAGTTTATTCCTTGTGGTGGCTCTATTCTAGCCATCACTCTGGTCATCTTTCATCTTTTATGGCTACACAGTTGAACACTGAATGATTTCATAGTTCCCGTCTCTCTATTTTTAAATGACGATTATTCATCCCAGATTACACACATGGCTTCACTTATGCCCTCAACATAAGTCAGAACCTTTCCTAATGTGCCGTCCATCGTATCGCGTTGGATAATGACCACTCTGTGATCCCCAACCAAGGCAACAGCAACCATGTTCCCCTTTCTGTTGTACGAGAAATGCCTAGGATTCACTCCCCAACTTGGCGACAACTGCTGGAACTGCGGCACGCCCGTCGTGGGGTCGATAGCCCATACCTGCATCGTATCGGACGGTATTTCCGTGCCTTTGTCCCCGCTGAAGGAATCGATTTGCAGTTTATAATCCAAGCGCGAGCAAGTAAGTAGGAAGTTGTTATCTGGCTGTGGGGGGTCAGTATTTTGTCTACCATTCTGGAGTAGAGCTACTCTACTCACAGAAACAAGAACGTCACAGGCGTACGCCCCTTTAGGTACCGGATCTGGCCCATAGATTGACTGCAGCGAGAGTTGCCTCATTGATAGAGAATCTGCCTCGTATACAACAGAGAACGTGATCAAGGTGCTTGAGAGCTCCGAGACAAGGTAGAAGAAAGTCTTCCCATCTCGTGGGCTAAATACTCCATGACGAGGACCCGATCCTGGTGGCACAGTGACAAAATCCTGTTCGATAAGTGTAGAGTCATTGTTGTCTATTACGAAGATTCTTATCACATCAGCCCCGAGATCAACCACGCACAGATATTGGCCGGATGGGTCGACAGCTATTTGATGGGGATGCGATGCTTCTTGTCGATTTAGGTCGGGACCTGTGGAAGCCATCTCGAAAGTGAATTTTTGGTGGGGGGTAAGGTTGCCGCTGGAGCTGACCTTCCAAGTTGACACCCCGGAACCGTCACTGAGAGCTTTTAGTCCCAATCTCTGTTTCCATGGAAGCTCAAAGACTTACTACTCTGCGATAGCCAATGCCTTCCCGTCATTGTAGAATTCTTGGTGACAGGCTCCTCCCAAGGTATCATGCCGTTCAGTGAGCTGTAAGTCACCAGTCGAAGAGATGGAATATACCCCTATTGAGCTCGAGGTCTCTCTATTTTCATGGCTGCAATACAGAGTGTTGTTTAATGGATGCTTGAGAAGGAACGACGGGCTCAGCTTGGAATCATTGATTACCGAGATAGGCTTGAGCGAGTGTAAATCCTGAGCATCTCTCGTCAGCGCAAGTGTTGTGATGGCACCGCTGGCTGAAGATGCAAAGAGGCGAGTAGTTGTTCCTGACATGTCGAGATAATATGTCCACTAGCGTATTACGCATGAAGTAATCAGAGCAGTGAACAGTGATGTATTATACACCAACACATCAACGTGACTTGCAAATTGATCTCGCATTATGACACAGCAATTCTCCATCTCAATGCCATGCCACGTGAGAAATTCGGTAAGATATCGCATGACACTCATGCAGCACTAGCCGCTCCGAAGAACAATTCCATTTTCGGGGCCTGAAGAGTACCAAAGTGCCTTTCGATACTGAATATCATACGTTACATCTTACCAGCCGCATTTCAACGTTGATGTAACCCGACTAGAAGTGGGTCATGCCATGTCATGTCATGAGATGGGTCACAAAAATCAAGATTTTCTATTTGACCTCGTCCCATATGCTAAAAGATGATCTATAGCTGTCGCTGGTTCAATTGAACCATCGCTACCCTCTCCTCTTCTAAATAATCAATTCAACGCTTAGACGGCGTGCAATTCGAAAATGTCTCAAAAAAAATATGTCGCCCTGCCGAAACTCGCAACTGATGTGCCGGTGCGTAGAAAAAAAAGTTGGTTCTGGCCCTTGCTCTCACTCGTTACTAGAATCTATGCTGATCTTAAGCAGAGCTATTCAAGCACGCACAAGAGTACTTTCTGGCTGGACTGTACTCTTTGATTGGTTGCGCCGAAACCATGTGCAAAAGATTATGAAGGTGATGGTTATAGGTGATGGCCAGACGTCTCACACAGATGCCGCGATTGAAGACGCATTAAGCGGATTCGAAGTAGAGATGTGGGACTGAAAGAGGCTCGATCTCTGCAGCGAAGTAATTTGTAACTCGAGCAAAGTTATTCGAGGGATCTGCTTGTACTCTTCAGGGAACCAAGCAGTTCTGCTGAGTTGGTCGAGCACTGAAGGGCTCAGAGATCCAAAGAAATTTCCAGAGGTAAGGCCCCTCTTTTCCGGCTCGTCTAATCTTCAAATTTATGCTTGGACGGACGAGCCTCTTACTTGCGAGCTTGCTTCTCAATCCCGCTCGCGAAAGTTCGTCTTTTTATCCGGGAGGTAAGTCGATACCTCTTATGTTTATTTAGCGCGGTGTTGAACTAACATCACAATCCCGGGCCAAGAGGACCAAAAAAGATTAAGAGAATATATCGACACCTTCACAGGCAGATTGAACCGCGCACCTGCCAAAGATCATGGCGAGCGCATTGACTTCAAGTATCGCCTCGACAATGAGACTGTTAGCTCCTCATTTACATTCAGCTTCCCACTCCTTGTTTTCAATCCAACTTCCACTAACCACTCAATCACCACATCTTATCAATCACAAAAGTTATATCCCTCTCCATGCCAGCTTCACATATTCACACATCACTCACTTCTTTCACTTTACACAAAAAAACCTTCATTTCAAGATCAAGATTCTTGTAAATTCATTCCTATAAACAAACCACATCTACTTCTCTCTCTCCTCTCCACAACGAGAACTAGGTACCTAGGGTATCAGGGGGTATATGACCATTCGTTCCGCTTACGCGCCCGTCCATGTACAATTAGATACTATAATTCAATATAACAAAGTAAAAAAGAAATCGAGAAATCCACATCTAATCCATTCCTCATTCTCCTTGATCAATCTTGTATGAATGAAGTAGGTGTATATCTACTTTCGTCGATAGAAACACCTCGTCAATTTCAACTCAATCAACTGGGGAAAAAAAAGTAAAAAGACCATCGAGGAAACCCTTGAATAGACATAAAAAGAGTAAAGAAAACACAAAGGAAACATGATAACACATTATTATCCTGTTCTGACGACTTCTGTTTCGGAAATTCAACCATTCTTTGATAGACATGGTGAAGAGGTGATTGTATAATCCATCCACTTAAAACTTCACCATCAGTCGTATCTCCTGCCATTACACCATGGACCTTTACACCATCTTCACCATGGTATCAAAGAGATTGTATTTGGGTATCTCCCATATCCGTATCGAGCTCGAAATCAAATATACGTGTAATTCAGAGGCAAAGGTAGGCGAATGCGCTTCATCTTGCTTGCATGATATATCATTTATATCATGCTGGCGCATCGATAATATCGAAAGATGATATCATTTAAAGTTGAGGAGCAGTAGCAGCAACGATTGGTGCGCTAGGCTCAGTCTTGATGGGTTCTTCGACCTTGGGAGCTTCGGGTGCTGCCATTGAAGTATCAGTACTATGAGCTTTAACCAAGGTTCCGATTATATATGGAGGCTCACCAGTTTCGGTATTGGCTGGTTCGGCTACAACTGGAGCTGCTTCTGCGGTAGTTGGGGCTGGAGCTTCGGCAGTTGCTGGCTCAGTCGCTTTTCCCTCTGCTACAAGGGATGTGTTAGTATTTGTGTGTAGGGATGAAGCTTGGAGTCAGAAACATACGCGCAGTTCCTTCGGCAGCTGGCTCAGTAGCATCGGTTGCAGTAGCTGGAGCTGCATCGGTCTTTGTTGCATCGGCAGTTGGTTCAGCCTCAGCCTTCTTGGATTTCTTTCCTTTGAGGAGAGCCTTGAATTTGGCCTTGAGAGTCTCGAATGCCTTTGGTGCTATTGGAGAAAGGATTGTTAGTTGTTGCACGGAAATGTTAAGATTATCGAAACAGATAGATCGATAGACATGTAGGAAACAAGCAACAGCGAAAAGTGTAGAAAGACAATACCCATTTTGAAATATGTGGTTGATGAAGGTGATAATGGGTAGGATTAAAAGTAAAGTAAATATTATTTAACGATAACGAACTCGTTGATTTGAATACAAGATAACGGGTGATGAAAGAATGTGATGAAAAGATAGAAAACGAGAGTGACGGAATAAATGAAGCAAATAGAAGAAAACAATAACGTCGTCTTAAGAGAAAGATAGAGAGATAGAGAGAGAGAGAGAGAGAAAATGAATGAATGAATGAATGAATGAAATGGAAGAAGAAACGATCGAAGCAGAAGATGAAAATGGAAATGATTTTACTTACGAACGCCGGGCATTTTGATAGATTTTCTTTTAGAGTGGATTAGAGCCCCTTGTATGGATGGAGTGATTTTAAATTATTTTGGGTATCTCGACGAGTTTGTCGGAAAGAAGAATGAGACCTTTTGTGAAGATCAAATTTTAAAGAATTATGAAGAGATTTGAGAAGTTGGGTGGGTGGATGGGTGGATGGGTGGATGTATATATGTGCGTTCTGGAACTTTGGATGGATTGGGGGAAATCGGGCGTGGAGTGGATTGATTTTGGAAGTTTTAATTTGGGAGAGGTGGGTGGGATGGTGAGTCTCGTGACAATTCCTCACGGGAAGTGAAGGCAGGTCAAGTAGAGTGGTGGATTTTGTGTGATGATGATGAAGATGATGGTGATGGTGATGGTGAGCGATGTTATGTATGGAAAAGGGAGGGAGGAAAGGACGTGAATCAAAATTGCTAATGGGAAAGGAGGGCGGATGCTTTTGCTGGTTGCGAGATACACACGACCCAGTAAATGGCGAGCGCGACACAAGAGAAGATAAGATCAGACCAAGAATCCAAACCTTAATCTCTCATTTGGGGATCGCTCTAACAAATGACACATACGATGCAGACATGCACATGCCACTTTCATTCAGTCATTCGTCTCTCTATCGATCTATCCATCCATCTGTCTGTCTGTCTATCTATCCATCTATCCATCTATCCATCCATCCACTCGCCCATGCAGCATGTCGTTCGCATCTAGCGTGGGTGGGTGGGAGAAAGAAAGAAACAAGAAACAAGAAAGAAAAAAGAAGAGAGAAGAAAGAAAGAAAGAAAGAAAGAAAGAAAGAAAGAAAGAAAGAAAGAAAGATGCATGACCTCCCATAGCTCCTCGAATCATGTGCATTCTCCTCCTCGAGTACGTCCCTCGATTGGTTCACATCCAAGTCCAGCGACCATATTACTTGACACCTTATCAAAACCCCGATACATTATTCAAGGTTCAGACCAATCTAGAATCGACGACGTTGCATTCTCCGATAAATATCGTGCGCAGGAGTCAGTCCTCCATATCTCCTTGGTATTGCAGCTCCCGAGGTACCATGCCCTTCATATCCCATCCACCCATCCACGATCCATATCAAACCGTTACATTACACTCACCCAGCAATTCACTTCACCACGCTGATGAGGTGGTTGATTCGTGACTTCTTAATCCGTCAATGTCCATCTCGATTCTCCAGGATGACAAACAGACAACGCGACCGATTCTTATTTTAACATTACTAGGCAGGGGAGGCTAAGGCGTGTAGGGATATTTAGTTTTCGGG
Organism: Botrytis pseudocinerea; assembly: GCA_019395245.1. NCBI lineage: Eukaryota > Fungi > Ascomycota > Leotiomycetes > Helotiales > Sclerotiniaceae > Botrytis > Botrytis pseudocinerea. The sequence continues at coordinate 1,335,519 of JAHXJK010000184.1, read as the reverse complement.
TGTGACTTCTGCTCAACCGCGGGTGGAGCATGCGTTGACCAAGAACCTTGCCCAAGGAGACTGCGAAATTTGGGATTGTGAAACTGGGAAATTGGGAGAATGGGTGGGAGAATGTGAGATTGAGACATGGTGATGGTGCAAATTTCGGGGAGGGGTGGGAAATTGATGGGTTGAGCAGAAAAGGGGATGCAGGGAAGAGTTTGTGGAAGTTGTCTTGGTTGGCTTTGGCTTGGATTTTTGCCGCGCTCGATGCTTGCATGAATATTGTAGCGACTGATGGAATGAACGATTGAAGTGTCTTCTTGATGTTGATTTTTGATTTTATACTCGCGTGCATGTACTACAATAGAGTATACAACAGACGAATATATATATACATATCCAGGTACCCGATCTATCACATATAGATACATAGATACATAGATACATAAGTAGATAGAGAGAGAGAGAGATTACTAGATGGCTAATTTATACCTACCCATCTATATCTACACAACATACCTTATTCTCTCTCTCTCTCTCTCACACACACACACACACACCCACACACACACTAAATTACCTAACCAACCAAATAATAAACAATCCTACAAACATCTTTTTTCTTTCTTCCCCCTTCTCCTTCTCCAATCCACCCCCAACTACACAAACAGAATACTCGCGTCCACCAGATCTGTTATACATATATATACAAATATACAACCACAAGAACTCCACATCAAATCAATCTCCACCCCAAACAAGGCAAACAGACTAATAACAAGTTATATATAAAAGTATCCCCGATATCAAAATTTGCTTGTCGGTCTAACAACGACAATGAATAGGGAGCTGGAGATTGGGGATTTACGCTGAAGATGAGGGATGTGTTTTTCTTTGGGTGGGTAGGTAGGTAGGTAGGTAGGTATATATGTATGATTATCTACGAATCTCCAATATGGATCATGTGGAAAGACTGGGAGGGAGGGAAGGAGGGATAAATAGATAGCGCGGCCCTTTTAGATACAGAGGAGAGGAGAGGAGAGGAGAGGAGAGAGAAGATCCGATTGAAGTGATTTCATCTTCTTTGCGTCTCTACTCTGGATTCTGTAGTTGTGGGAAATGGGAAGGTGGAGGCGGGAAAGGTGCGTTGGGGATGAGGGTAGATATTGGTTTGCCGGGCTGGGTTTTGGTATCGATGGTGTTTGGATTTGATGTGGTTTTAAATATACAGACTGGTGAGTGAGTGGTTAGGTTACGTAACCTTAGCACCCCATTTAATTAGTTTGACATGTATCTCCACATAAATGAATAAATGAATGAATCAATCAACGACCGAATAAATGATCGAATGAATCGTGTAGAAGCAAATCCTTATTAAGTAACCTCTATTGCATAATTCTATATGTAGCTACCTAGACAGACGCCTAGTTGAAACTCTCCGAAAGGGTTATGTTCCTTATGTACTAGGTTGTACTTATTTTATTGTACCCCCTTTTTCTTGGATTATCAAAAACGTCTTCTCCTTATTTATTTGGCCCATGGGGCACGTGTTGGTCCATTATCTGGATGTGATGGTATGTGATGGTCTGGAAATGATGGTCTGGTTGTAGGAGGTAGTGATCCCGAGGCAGGTGTGGATCTTGGGAACGTCGTTGTAGATGTAGGAGGTATCATTCGTCTGGTTGAAGGCATACCGGTAGCTGTTCCTGAATTTGCCCATGGCGCAGCTGTAGGCGGCATACCTTGCGATTGTGAGGGGGTAGCCCATGGTGCTCGTGTACCTTCTTGTGCTGGTGGTCGGGCGGTTGGTGTTCCGCCTGAACCTGTAGGTTGAGGTTGATTTGCTGTGTGTGCTGTTTGAGGCGCTGATACAGCATGAGGGTCTTGATCCCAACTAAACAATGATCCGAATGGGAAATGTTGTACCACTGGAAATTTGGATAGTACTTCTGCATTATACATTTTGATCATTCCCTAAACCTTATTAGAATGATTGTAGGCATCAAGAACGAATACTGACCTTGTTTATCTTTCCCCATCCTGATCGTACTCCGGATATATCAAAAAGTATTGGACTATGTTCCCAAAATGCTCCCGTTTTTACATCATTGATGAAACCAATTGCAGAGAAATACATATTGTTCTTTCGTTCCCGATCAACAGTCATTTTCTTAGCTACATCTCCTGGATTGGGAGATTCTGGTAAAGATCCTTCGACTGGCATAGCTTCATCATTGGCAATAGCTGGACAATATTGAGAAGATCCAAAGATGTATGGTAAAAATGAATGGTCATCTAACCCCCATACACCATGAGATCCAGCTGGCTCTAGAGTATATGTGAGAATAAGACGTCGGATTACACGTAAGTAACTAATGGTCATATTAGCATATTGCCTCAGCAGAGACGAAGAGAAACCCTACGGCTCTATAATTCCCATAACAATACTTCTTTCTAACGCGCCTCCATTTGAAGATGTTTTGGTGAATCCACCTAGCTTCCAAATAGATCCCAAGAAAGCCAAAAAGCTAAGCTCATGGCCAGTTCCATAATCCAGTCTCTGCGCACTTCCAAATCCACCCAGCAGATAAGAAGTAAGTTCATCCAAAGCCGATACTTCATCATCTGGAGAACTACCTCCAAATTGGAGTACCTCGGCCGGTAAATACTGCTTCAGTAAGTCCTTCGCTCTCCTCTCCAGTAAGTCGTACCATTTTCGAAAGCTAACATTTCCAAATCTTCTTGGTCCTGTATCAGGTGGTGCTTCATCAATGATAGCATCAATATTTTGCAGTAATTCTTGTAGCTTCTTCACGGGTTCTGATAACTCCAAGGAGGAATTCAGCGTCCACGCCTGAGGATTTCCACCTACATCTGATGGTTTCCTAGGACACATAGCAACATTGAGTTGCATGATAAACACACCAATATCGGCATAGGCCTTTGATGTGAGGAAGTGGGGCACATCGTGACCTTCATGAATTCTCTTTATAGGCTTTATAAAAGTATGTGGTTGTGATGAATCTAGAATCGATAAACTTCGAGATACAGAAGTCTCTGGAGTCAAATTCAGTGTCTGCTGTGAAGCCATCTTCAATTTTGCTTCGTCGCAAGAGTCAACGTGGTGAAGATATAAATTTGAGACGTTGCTGTTTGATACCTTTTTTCATGGGGTAAGCATTATGATATATATCAACCACAGAGCTATATCCCTGTTTGTCCCGAGCTCTTTGATTGGGTTCGATTGCAAGCATTATTTGTTGTTGCCCTGCGGTTGCTTATCAGATTTTCCATATCTTTTGTTCAATACTTCATCATGAATGCGCCGCAACCAGTTCCGATCGATATCTCCCATTGAACGAATTTTCTAGAATAATTCCCAATACAGCTCCTCGAGAGCAAGTCTCTCGACTCGTGCTACAGCACTCTCAAGATTTCCACCGCAAACATTCGCGCAAGCTGTGAAGGTCTATCAATTTCTTTCTTTCGCAAAGGAGTTTCGGAATCATGCCAAAGACTAGACGTCAAGAAGCTGGTAAGTGCATTTGATAGTCGCTACGCGAATATATCTAATTGCCTAATGTTAGCAGACACGAAGGATGGCGTTTCCAAGTCGACACGATCAGGAGTTGGTAAGTGCATTCACCACTATTCACACATTTGTAGTCATATCTAACCTGGTGTTATCATGGTAGCGCTAGCAGATGATGCCTCATCGGCACACTTTCTTAATAACATGCATCGACCGCCAAAAAAGGATATGAAAGTCGCCAGAAAATTCACTCCATCCGCTAGGCAGCCTCAGCATCCCGAACAGGAAGCACCGGAATCGTACGAGGATGTTGAGGATGCACTGAACAAGCAATTAAATGAGAATAATGGGGATCCATCCGGATTAGAGCCCGAAGATATGACGAAGGAACTCGAAATTGCTCAGCCAACATCACCAGCTGAGAAGAAAAAGAGGGGCCGTCCTAGGAAAGAACAAATAACAAAGGAAAAAGAAAATGGAGACGCGCGAGACGGATCACAACTTCAAAGCGCTTCTCCGCAAAAGCGCAAACGAGATGAACCGAACGTGTATGACTTCATTATCGAGGAAGATGAGCAAGACATTCGATCCGCGCATTCCAAACGAGCAAGTAAAGATTCACAGACGAAGAGTATCTCGAAGCAGAAGCAGTATATTGTGAAGCCAAAAAAAGACCAGGGTCAACCTAAGAAGAACGCTGTTGATGAGTCTGAAGATTTTGAGGAAGACTTTCCTGACGTGGCAGATATTGGAAATGGCAACTCCACAGTGAACCAAGAACCTGAACAGCCTGACGCAGGTGCCTCCTTGAACGATAGACGTGGAAGCGTTCGGAAAACGAGAGACGATGATGGAGAAAATGAAAGCGACGAAGATGATGGAACCGATGGAATAACAGAAATAGCCATGCCCCTAACCCCAGCAGAATCGCAACGTCAAATTTCACGAGACCAGCATAAACAAAACGCAAATATTGCGAGGACAATCAGTAGCAACCATGCAAATGGTTTCCACAACAGGGTTCAGTCTTCACGCGAGGTGAGAAGCAGAGGAGAGCAAATTGGAGACTTTGGGAAAGAGCTTGGAGAACTTGAAGGGGAACCAGGAGAAGTGCCCGATAACGTTGGAGAAGAAGCTAATGTAGCAACCGCCGCCAATGTTCCAGAACAGCGTGAAGCGGCTGAAGAGCAACCTACTGAAGATACAGAAGAGGATGAGGATGACAGTTATCAAGAGATTTCTCAACAACTTGTCGCCTGGAATGGGATCATCAACTTTAGTTTTTTTTTACATATTAAACAAATCTCGAACCGCTTCGGTTGCAGAGCAACTAATGGTACATGGATACCAGTAGTTCTGGAGAAGCGTGGCCTTGTGTCAACACCCGGAAAGAGTATAGGAAGTCGTTTGGGAAAGCTTAAAGAGCTTTATCAATCCCTTAAAGGAGCAATAATTGCGGAGAACGATGACGATCAAATCAGAGCCAATTCAGAGATCGAGCAAGTCATTGATATTTTAGACAAAAGGGTAGACAACAATTTACAGGCCTTGGAAGATAATGCCTCCGATCGTGTTAAAAGAAAGAGACGTAGATATTTGGAGGATATATACATTGTTCTCATTCGGGAGTTTTTAAGAGTCTTGAAGGCCGCCATTCTTACATATGGAAACCTTGCCCTGTTGTCAATCGAAGCTTTATCAAATGTGATTCGGATCACTAATGTGATCTTCAAACTTTTCAAAAATCTCGAAGACCAGGAGAACCTCCAGAGCTGCGGCCAGACGAAGCAACCAATGAGGGAAGTTCGCAAGCATTTGCGAGATGAATTGTTACAAAAATGTCGAATAAAGTGTGCTGAGCTTTGTATAGAGGAGGAAAGGAAGAAACATTTTGCATTGATCCAAGAAAGCAGACGTGTGCAGGAAGAGGAAGACGCCAGGCTGGAAATTCAGAGAATGGAGCAAGAGCGAATGATAAGAGAATTTAACTCAACCCAGCAGAAAACCATCATGGCCAGCCCAAAGAAAGCTAGTCTGATCGAACTTGAGATGGAGAGAATTGCATACCGAAAACTCCCACAAGCTGAAAGGGTCAGACTAGAGTTGGAAGCGGAAAATCAGAAGAGATTGAGAAGGCCTATGCAACAAATTCCACAACTAGAACGAGAGCGCTCCGCTGCCTCGTCACAAAGAAGTCAAAGCAATGACAGTGACGGGAATGACCCATTCTCGGACAATTACGATCCTCCCCGAGGTGCCAAAAGGTAGTTTGAGATTCCCTCGTACTCCATCCTACTGTCCTAAATGTTTTTACAGAAAACCTATCTTTTCCCAATCTCGAAGAGAAGCCAAATTCGGCGATATCCCAGATGAAGAAAAACAAAGATTCTACAACCATTTCAAAGAAAAGTATAGATACGAGGAAGAGCAAGGCTTAAAGGATGAGGAGTTTTGGGGTCGTTTACAGAAAGATTTACATGGTGGTAGGTATACCCTAGATGAGATCTGGGGTTTTGCAAAAGAATTGCAGGCAAGTCTAGATTTTGCACATGATGAAGGGGAGTTTCACGGGGAGGAACATTTCTGGACATTTTATGTTTGGGATTGGGACATGGAATCGTAGAAAATGTTTGGGAGTAAGGAAAGGAAGGGAAGGGAAGCTAATCATGGTGTAATGTTAAACGGATCTTTGAATTCGTTCGTGTGGGATTTGATTCGTTATGATATGATAAGATATGATATGACATGAATGGATGGGTTGGGATAGAATGGAATGGGATTGTCGGGAGTCTGGATCTCATATGATTTGATACCCAATATTGCAGATTTCTTTATGTTAATACCTAAGTATGGCATGATACTCTGAGGATATCCGGCTTACTTTGCTTTGCTTTGATACAGTCTCGTATACAACTGATATCGTAGGGCTCAACTTAGCTTCGCTGAGCCGAGCTAGCTAGCTAGCTGTTAGATCTTTCTGCTAGGTATGACAAAATATCATATTCAATTCGCGTACGCACGGTTTATGTACGCATGTGCCCACAGCAAAGGAAACTCCTTGCGATCAACACACTCACGTTTGCATCACCTCTAAGATCATCATGTCGGAATCGCCGTGTCGTATTATATCGTTGCGGAATGATTGTACAAGTACCCACGTCCCGCCCAAGTCAAGTAATGCATGCATGCATGTATGCTAGGAACGGCTTAACGGCATACCAAGAATATTTAAGTTACTTGGTACAGTAATCTTGAAACCCCAATTGGATGATATGATGTGTATGGATGGATGTACGGTGAGTAATCGCAAACTCTTGCCCCGTTTCGCGTGGACTTGCTGAATGCGGTAATGAGCTCCCCGCACCACGTGATGCGTGCTTATTTGTAGGATGGGGATGGGGGAAGGGATGGGGTTGAGTCAGATTTGGGTTGGGTTGTGTTGGTGAGGTGGGGGGGAGGAGAGGAGAGGAGAAAAGGGGAGAGAGGTGAGGGATTGTGGGGTTGGGAGGGTTGGGAAGGGGGGGGATGTATATATAGTGGTGAGATTTGGAATTTGGGAGAAGTAGATATTGATTTTACTTTTATATTTATATTCACGTTTTGCATTTGCATTCGCATCTCCTTTATACCTACGATACACAGAACCGGAAAGGAAAGAGAGTCGCGAATATCTAAGGTCTGAAGAAGAAGAAGAAGAAGAAGAAGAAGAGGAAGAAGATCAGAGAAATTCGAATCAGTGTTTTTCCTTCCTTTTCTTTTCGGGTTTTCGAGATTTCAAAAATATCAAACGAAAATATGGCAAGTGCAGAAGCGGAAATGACTACGTATCCGAAGACGCCGAGGAATACGGTGCAGAGATATAAACCGAGGGGTATGTTATTTTGGTTTTGGTTTTTGGTAATGTCTTTGGATCTTTGGATCTTCTGGGTAGACGTGTTGGATTCTTGGATATGACTTGTGTCTTGTTTGGGGGTTTATTATTCCCTCTTTTCGATTATTCTCCTTTCAATCCTCTTTCTTTTCCTGGGCGAATAGAGGATTTTCAATACGCTCTCTCGCTTGCTTCTTTATTTCGTTCCAACTCCCGAACTCATTATCTTGCTCCTCTATTTCGATACCGTACATTCATAAATACAATTGGATCTCACTAACGATTTCGCAATAGCAAAATATGATCATCACACGATTCATACTATTATCAATAGTTCGCCTATTTTACATGTTTCTTGTGAGTCTAAGGAGAGAATCTGTTTTATTTGCTGGAATTGTTGATGTGATTCCTGTTTCTTGAGTTTATTCTTGCATCCCAACTTTTTGTTGATTCTGGTTCCGAGAGGAGGATACTTCTATTTCCCTCCCATCTCCATCTTGCCAAATCCTTACAGTCTTCAAAATACCCTCTTACTCCACGCCTCACTAACCACCCCATCCATCAAGTCCACACCCCCTCCCCCGAAGATCCCTTCCCCGCCATCCTCCCCATGCTAGGATTCATGGGACTCTACGATGCGCAAAACCCGACGGAGGAAAATATTGACGAAGGAGCGAATTTATATTTGCATGGGTATGTCAGTAGTCGGTTGATGAGGATGGGGAAGAAAGCTTCGGAGGAAGGTGAGGGAAGCGAGGGGGAAGAAGGATTGCCGATGACGGTTGCGGCGAGTTGTTTGGATGGCTTGATTTTGGCACTTACGCCGAATAACCACAGTGAGTTTTGTATTTTTTTGGGTTTGTGGGAAGGGGTTGGGGTTGTTTGGGGAAAGTGATGAAGAGGTTTTGGGGAGATAGAGAGTATTTTGAATAGGGGAAGAGATGAAGAGAGGAGAATAGAAAGAGGGAGAGGAGGAAAAGGAATTTGAAAGAAAGAAAGACTAATAAACCCACAGGCTACAATTACCGCAGTGCAATCATACAAGGTTATGGTCAAGTCGTTGAGGACGCCGATGAGAAATTGGTATGGATCTCCCTTTCCCACTCATCTCCTGTTCCCTCGTTCATTCAGATTCTCTTCATTCATCTGTCGTATCATCCCACAGATCTCGCTAAACTCTTCATCTCCTCCCAACCCAACTAATTCTATACTGTTCCATGCCCATCCACACTACTAACACATCTCCAAAAATCTAGTGGGCAATGGAAAAAATAACCAACACCGTCCTCACCGATCGATGGGAAAACACTCGTGTCCCTCCTACAAAAACAGAAATGACTACTACCCAGGTTCGTTTTGTTTCCCTTCCTTTCCTTTACTTTTCCTATCCCCCTCCCCTCCCCACCTCTCCACACCCCCTAATAACCTAATCCAACCCCTAGATCCTCCGCATAACCCCTCATACCGCCTCCGCCAAAATCCGTCGCGGTCCACCCCACGACGACCGCCACGATCTCAAAGATGCAGAATTGAGAAATCGAGTATGGACGGGTGTGGTACCTGTGCATACCGTGTACGGAACGCCGATTAGAGGGGATGATTGTGAGATTCGTGAGGTAGGAGATTTTCTTTTGTTCTATGATTTTATGGGTTTCTTTTTTCTTCATTTTTTTATCGAGAGGGGTAGAGGGGGGAAGAAAGGGGGGAGAGCTGGCAAGAGAAGATAGAGAAACAGCGAAGAAAATCTTAGACGGACGATACGGACGAGAGGTTGCGAAGCGAAATCCCCCCAATGTTCAAAGAAAAGGGGTTGGGCAATCGACAAGCAAACAGACAAACAAACCCCAAAAAAACCAAAAAAACGAGAAGAACATAAAGCTAACAAAGCCTCTCAAACCAGGTCCCACAACATATCACCAACTTCATCGATGCGAAAAATAAAGAAAATAAGCAATTCGCCATTGACCGCGCTGAAGATGAGGCAAAGTAGATTCTTACTCAAGTTCGCGATCAAATTCGAAAAATGGAATAAAATAAAATACGGTGATGGGGATCAGAACTGAGATGGGGAAGGACTTGATGAATGGTTGATTAATTGTTTGTAGATTGTGAGTTTGGAGGGAAGAGGGAAAGAGGGAGAGCTCGTTTGATATTTAGAAATTGAGCACAATTGGTATTTGATTATTGAATTTTCTAGGTTTTCTGGGTTCAAATTTGATTTGGTTTGAGTGATGATGTCAGGGATTCTTCTAGTGGTAATTGGTAAGATCGTATGTAGATTGATTGATTCTGATTTTCTGGTATATTACTGAGATATTGTGATGTCTATAGGGTATTCTCATCTCACAAGACTCCATATATGAGAATTTCACAAAAAGCATTTGATATTCTAGAAATAAGAAATTGTGTTTCCTATCTTTTCTTTTCTTTGCTTTTGAATAAAACTACATGCACATGCAAATGTCAGTCCTATTCAGCAGTCGTGTGAGAATTGAGAAATAACGTTGCATTTCCCATCCCATCCCATCCCATCCCTTTTTTCTATTCCCATCCCTCCTCATCTATAAATGAACACCAATACCCTCCTCAATTGACCAATCGAAAAGTAGACTCGACCAAAGCTGGAAGTATATCAACACCTATAACAGAGTTCCACGGCAGCAAAATGGAGAATCCAACTTCAGGCCCATCTAATAAGAAAACACAGTCGAGGTATTTCCAGATTTCTGGAACGATCTTTTTTTCTTTTCGAGATTGAAAAGGTGATTTTTGGTTCTTGTTCGGGGAGGACCTATGCAATGGGGATTTGAGATTCGGTAAGAGCAAGAGGAGACTGGTGATGTTTTGTTTTGGCTCTGAGTTAGTGGAAGAGGAGGGAGGAGGGAAGAGCAGTCAAGCGATTTATTCGCTTGGAGGTTGATTGATTCACTTGTTCAATTTTCGATAGAAAGGAAAAGTAGAATTGAGACCGCTGGTGTGAAATATATTTTGGATTCTTCGCCAGTTCGATGCATGCATTTTGGTAGAAGAGGTACAGTTGGAGATATTACGAGAAATGAAGCTTCCTCCCGATCGTCTCAACTGCCCGTCCGAATTAAGCACCGTGTTAAGAATTTGGGTATAAGAAAGACATGGGAAGTTCGCCTAATTGAGACAGACGACCTTGCATGGCTGGATATCTTAGATGTGAAGTCCATATTGGATGAAAATGAATGTGCACCGTCGTAATTAAATTTCAATATCATTTCGCATTGTGAAGACGGCTGGATTGAAATACACAAGACGAAATATTGAATTATGGCGATGAAAGCCTGAAGAATTGGAAGTGCTGGCTGATATCCGTGAATGTTTAAATAGAGTAGTAGATGAGTGTCTGGTACAGACACTAAATCGCTCCGCTGAACTCTAGACTGGAGTTCAAACGATATGAGAACTTTCCATATTATATTGTCAAGACATAGAGATTATAGAAATGGACCGGGTCTAGACCAGAGAAACTACGACGATTCGACCGAAACGGATAACATGTGACCGCTCAACTCCCGAAAATTTCTGAAAAGATGATGAGGGGGTCATAGCATATACGTATGTTGAGCGAAAGGGGGAAAGGGGAAAAAATAAAAACGAGAACAAGTACTATTGAGCAATGACAAAAACTATTCTGGCTATGTAAATATCCAGTAGTTAGTTGAGCAATCATATTATAATTCGACAGAGTAGTAACCAAATTTCGTTTTCGTATCCACTTATAAATACTTTCTTCGGCAAGTAAATTATTACTCGCGTGAACTTGCTAGACCTACTAGTTCAGCGAGGCTTGCATATGCGACTGTGTACTTGGCCTTTGCGGGAATGGTAAATGAACAGACGAAGCTCAATGCTCATTCATGCCTCTCTGCGTCAGATTGCTCGCATATTATCTTAAGTGTTTTCGATGATGCTGCAAAACTCTGATTATGGTGGCGAAGACCCTAAGTGAAGTTATCAGATGTAGAAGAGAATATATGATCGTCATGGAAATCTTTGGGCAGAAAGGTAACGAATTTGTTAGATAATTGTATATGGAGACGTAGATAAAACTCTTGGACTCATGATTGTCTTCTTTCTGCCGTCAAATTATGTGATGAAGGGGTGCTTTGAACAGCACGGTGTTAGAGATGACTCAGAAGCGATAATCAAAGTTTTTTTTCTCTCACAGCTGTACGGAGGTAATGTTCCTGAAGTATGTGATTTGATGAAGATATATACACAGATATATATATTATCCCTCGAAGGTGAGTCATGTTTGAGGTCTGTTACAGTGTTGATGTCTGTACGGAAAGAGAACATAGTTTCCGTTGAGGTGAAGAGGATATTCATGTTAGCCACAGCGGACTATTATAGCGGGAAAGACCTAAGTGGGTCGAACACCAACTATTCGGCATAGTGCCTACCCAGTCTATAGTCAGCTTAATTAATAAGATGCTCTGATTATAAGCAAAGTGGGTGGATTAGTGATCGAAGGATAGAACTATTTAGTGTCTTGGAGTGATTGTAGTGGTAGTAGCGGAGCTGAGGAATCCAGGAAGTAGTGATTTATACTGTAAGAGTTGAATCAATGCTGAAGGCGAGTGAAGAATAAACCGAGTAGGCATACTGCAATTGTATGAACCAGAACATATTTCCTAGTAAACTCTTGATTGAAATAGTAGCACTTTAATGGCGAAAGGAAAAACACAAATGGATGAAGGGGGTAAGCGAAGTTCCCTTCACATCTTTGGGTACGTACCATGGCTGCGTGGGTACCTACATTTATACTTTCTTGCCTCGGAAGATTTCAATGTGGCGACAGTGTTTTGCTTTTTGGGAGTATCCTGAACCTGTCCCTTGGTATTTCAAGCCGGCATTTTGGAGACCCTGAAATGTTTTCGAGGTTGTGATGTGCAGACTGTAAGAATTGAATGAATACTCATCACGACTTATGCATGATCCTTCGTACATCATCGAGACAATATGTGATATCATCACGGCTCATTGATAGAAGCTATATAGGTTTGATGAAACTCGATATCGTGGCTTGAGGTAGGATGGAGTAAGTGGCTTTGCAGCTCAATTTTTGTTTCACTTGAGCTTACTATATATAAAACACCCTTCTATGATTGCTTCTTTCTTGATCGACAAAAGGGCTTCTTTACGATGCACAGATCCAAATAATGTAGAAGCGGGGTGGACATAGGATCCTCAAAATAGATTTATTTACATTCCCATCTCACCCATCACATCTCCTCCAGGTTTGAGTAATGATTTGCTTGAAAAATCTCTGCCTCGGATGCAAGTATCTGATGAGAAAACTCAAAAACGCCCATACGAAATCGTAGAACCACCATTCGGCTCTGACTAGTTTTTTTCTTCTTATTCTTCTTTTCTTTCAGACACGGGAGTGAGGAATTGCATTAACTAACGGAAACTACTATTAGTTTCCATGAATCGTCCTGTCTGTGGAATACAGAGGGTAGGGGGATTGCTAATCTTTGTAGATCGTACATAGTATTGGGAATGTAGTAAGAATTCTCGACTACGATGATCCCCTCACCAACATCTATGATGCCAACCACTTGAAACCTGGAATCCGGAAGGGCAGAGCCATACGCTCCATAATAATTTCTTCTGTGGCTTCTCTCGTTGTGAATACTAACATGTGAGAGGTATTTTGTTTCTCCGTCCACCATAACATCAGTGCTAACTATGGAGTAAGGAGGTATGCTATGGAGTTCTAGCTTTGCCCTTTGTGATGGGGGGCTGCAGATAGATGGATTTCATGCAGCAGCTGAATAGACGCATGTACAGAATACCCAGATACTTCATACATACAACACAACACACAGGTACAGGAGGCATACGATGTACACTTTTCACCTACTCTTGCACAAAAGTGGGCTGGATATCTCCATCAGAGTCCCATCAAGCCAGAAGGTCTTGGTGGTGCACTGGCGTCAATAGCTACGGAGTCCCTAGGTAGCACGTACCAAAGCACCTCCTCATTGGAGAACTTGGGGGAAGCAAATTTTGAGATTTTATGGTGGAGAGTGGAGTTTGCCATATTATATAAGTCGGACCCAGACCGACCAATCAAAGTGTCCCGTTTTTGGTTTGTTTTGGTCCGTCTTGAAATCCCATAAAAAATCAAGTAAATCCGATCTTATCTAATATCCCAAAATCTCCCAAAACCCACATACATCCATTCAATCATGGATACCTACCTAGATGATCCCATTCCATTCGCCACTTCCGCTCTCGCCAACCACAATCAGTCACTCTCGAGCCACCGAGCCACCGAACCTCTGTACTGTAGATCAGTTCCTACGCGAACATTCGAATATCCCAAACCTTCACAACTTCTACAGTTTGCCCCCATCGAAGAGAGAGAGAGAGACCTTTGGACCTTGGTATGAGGAAAGAGTGACAACCTTACCCATAAAAAACTGGCGAAGCAAATCAACTTCACGATACCCTCATCCTTTCTCGAGCGTATCACATTATCAGTGCAAATCCCTCGATCGTTCCTCAAGTCGCTCTCTATCGATGCCAACGTTATTTCCTATATCGAACACAAAAGTACATGTGTGATCTTTTAATTGTTCAACTTCGACAAGGACATTCCATTTCACTACTCTCATTCACTGCGCCTGGAAATTTTAGTTAGTGCTATTGGGACCGGAGAAGATTCGACAGCAACCATTCCTCATGGTTTAGGAAAAGTCGATATCTCACCAACGATTGTGCGAACATATTTCGATGCATTTACGAACTGCAGGGAGATAAACACATGAATGCGTAATAGGCTGGCTACGAATAAACACTTTCTTTAATACAATCAACAGGATTAGACCGCGCGGGGATTGCAGATACGAATTGGTCACCCCAATAGGCGGACCTATAAAGGTCATCAAGCCTCTTGCAATGCTGCCGGATACTGAAGACATTGCCCAGCTACCGAAGGATAACGAAGTAAAATCAATGGAAGTAGCTTCTCGGTCTTCATCTCGGACGCGAACTTCAACGGGTGGCTCTACACCTGTTCCTGTTTCCCCAACCACAAAACCGCGACTATGGCCATCCGACATCCCCAAGGGCTATACTGCCTCGTCTGCCCATGCAACATCCTCCTGGAGCACTAGTTCGGACAAGCAGCTTGGTAGCCCATCATCTACTACTAACGACCGGGTTTTTCCAATACGAAGCGTCGTCAGTGTCGATCCCACTCAGACCCCATCTTCATTTTCGGCCAGGAATTCGGCCTCGGGTGAGATGAATGACTATTTCCCACGCCCCCCAAGTGTATCAAGCAGGGACGGAGGTGGTAGGGGTATGAGATACTCAGATTCGGATGGAAAGACAACTCCTCGCCAAAGAGGCCAGACGGAATCTAGTGCTGACCCCAGAAGAGCAGATCGCAAGTCGTCTACCTCTACAAACCGTAGTGATTTCAGAGGCAGTCGCTTGCAACAGTTTCTCGACAACACATCTGATAGATCTTCTGACACACGCAATTCCAGCGCAAAACAATCATCGACTGGAAATATGCCTGGAAACATGCCTGGAAACATGTCTGTATCCGATGACGGTGGACTTGGAGGACTGGTAACGGCCAGATTTAAGCACATCGTGACTGCAGAAGGGCATGCCATTATTACTGGTCGTGATGGAGAGGTTTTGCAGAAATGCGAGGATGAACCAATTCACATTCCCGGAGCTATACAAGGCTTTGGCTTACTCATTGCATTATCAGAGCATGAAGACAATCAGCTTTTGGTTCGTCTTGTTAGTGAAAACTCCCAAAGGATGATAGGATATACGCCCCAGGAGCTTTTTCGACTGGATAGCTTTCTAGACATCTTGAGCGAGGATCAACAGGTGAGTAATTGTGAGAATCCCGATTTTCGAGCTCAGCTTGTTGACCGCACCAGGAAAATCTCCTTGATCATATTGATTTTATTCGCGATGAAGAGGCGGATCCTGCCTCAAATGGCCCAGAAGTTTTTACAGTCTCTATTCGCCACCCAAGAACTCGTAGATCTAAAAAGCTTTGGGTAGCTATGCACATAAACCCTGTCAACCCAGAAATGATCATCTGCGAGTTTGAACTCGATGATGACCAAGTCTACCCTCTCGTTCCCGAACAGGAAATGACGCCCGAGCCCCCAGAGGATACACTCAACAGCAACCCAACGAAGGAGGAATTTGATGAGAGCACGGTCAATACAAGCAAACCCCTTCGAGTCTTGAGAAACGCTCGAAAGCGCAAAGGTGAAGCCGCTGCTATGGAGGTCTTTAATATTATGTCCCAGGTACAAGAGCAACTTGCAACTGCACAGACCTTGACGGTTTTTCTGAAGATTCTTGTAGGCGTGGTTAAAGAGTTGACAGGGTTTCATCGCGTCATGGTATACCAGTTCGATGCTGCATACAATGGTCGAGTGGTTACTGAGCTTGTTGACCCTCGAGCAACCAAAGATCTCTATAAAGGACTGAATTTTCCGGCATCGGACATTCCTAAGCAAGCTAGAGAATTATATAAGGTCAATAAAGTTCGCCTTCTTTATGATAGGGATTTAGAAACTGCACGACTCGTCTGCCGCGGCGTCGAGGAGCTTGAAAATCCTCTTGATCTATCATATGCTTATCTTGTGAGTCCTAATACGATCAGCGTTTAAAAGTTACACATGGTCATACCACCACCCTTGTTTGAATATTCACTTACATCTGGTAGCGAGCCATGTCACCTATACACATTAAATATCTGGCAAACATGGCAGTTCGATCCTCAATGTCTATTTCGATCAATGCGTTCGGCGAGTTGTGGGGCTTGCTTGCTTGTCACACTTATGGGCCGAAAGGAATGCGAGTCTCTTTTCCTATTCGAAAGATGTGCCGACTGGTGGGTGATACTGCGTCAAGGAATATCGAAAGATTGTCATATGCCTCACGACTTCAAGCTCGCAAGCTCATCAATACAGTCCCAACACAAGCTAACCCTTCTGGTTACATAATAGCGTCCTCTGACGATCTTCTAAAGTTGTTCGATGCTGATTTTGGCCTCCTTTCGATCAAAGGAGAGACTAAGATATTGGGCAAGATCAATCAATCTCACGAGGCACTTGCTATGCTGGAGTATATGCGAATGCGTAAGATAAAAACAGTCGTCACCTCTCAGGACATCAAACAAGACTTTCCCGATCTTCGGTATCCCCCAGGATTCAACGTCATTGCGGGCTTACTTTTAGTGCCATTGAACTCAGAGGGCGATGACTTTATCGTATTTTTCCGTGCTGGACAAATCAGAAACGTCAAATGGGCTGGCAATCCGTACGAAAAATTTATCAAAGAAGGCACTGAGGGCTATCTGGAGCCGAGGAAAAGTTTCAAGACGTGGAATGAGACTGTGATTGGAAAATGCCGTGAATGGACAGAGGAACAAGTGGAAACTGCTGCCGTGCTCTGTCTTGTTTATGGAAAATTCATCGAGGTAGGTTTTATTTCATCTGTACTGTGTGCTCACCGTTACAAATTGCAGTTCAATTGGTTCTTTCAAATCGTGAAAAGATTTTGCCTACTCCAACGAATTTCAATGATCTAGTTCGTTTCAATATTTGAGGCCATTCTGATGCTTGAAATGGGGTTAATATCAAGAATTGCTTATTTTGAAACAATAATTCGAACTATTGGATAGACTTGGTTATATTACATAGTACTTGGTTTTTACTGACGCATATTAGGTCTGGCGTCAAAAAGAAGCTGCACTACAAAGCAGTCAACTGACACGACTGTTGCTGGCAAATTCGGCTCACGAAGTCAGAACTCCTTTAAACGCAATTATTAACTACCTGGAGATTGCGCTCGAGGGTGCATTGGACCAAGAAACAAGAGAGAACCTGGCTAAATCACACTCTGCCTCCAAGTCACTAATTTATGTCATCAACGACTTGCTAGACTTGACGAAAACTGAAGAGGGCATGGATCTGGTCAAGGATGAGATTTTCGATCTTCCTGCTGCTATAAGAGAGGCAACCGACTTGTTCAAGGGCGATGTGAAGCGAAAGGGCATTGAATATACTGTGGTCGAGCATCCTGGTGTTCCACAATTTGTGCATGGAGATCAAAGGCGTGTTAGACAAGCAGTTGCTAACATCACGGCAAACGCTGTGCAACACACGTCAAGTGGTTTTGTTCGTGTTGAAATCTGGTTGCAAGAAATTATCGATAATAGAGTCAATGTCGAAATCATTGTTGAAGACAGTGGCGCTGGTATGTCGAATCAAAAACTTGATACTATTTTCCGAGACCTCGAACAAGTTGATGGCGACCCTTTGTTCGAAGATGAAAGCAATGAGAAAGCTCTCGTTGATGGTAATCGTACTATAGGTCTTGGTTTGGCAATGGTAGCTCGAATTGTTAGGAATATGGACGGTCAGCTACGTTTGAAGTCAGAGGTTGGAAAGGGATCGCGATTTGTCATTCAGTTACCCTTCTTCCTTCCTGAAGACGATTCACAAAATTCCGGGAATCAAGAGAAGGCTGCTTTCTTGAGTTCGTCATCTGTATCACCACCGCTTGCGACGCCACCTCCTGCAGGTACCCCTGGCGAGGTGACCCTCGTCAAGTCATCGGGTCATCCCAGACAATCAGCTACCGATTCCTCTTCGCTTGCTCGTAAGCACAGTATAGAAGAGATTGCAAGTTTGCACAGCTTCAAAAGTAATAACAGTAGTAAAGCTAGCGGGAAAAGTGATGTCGATCGATTCATTGATGCTATCTCTGGTCCAGTTGGCAATACCCAGGGAGAACCTTTGAAGCGTGTTAATAGCAGAGACCGACAAAGTCTAAATATTGTGCCTGAAACTGCACTTAGTTCGAGATCAGGTCAATCCGCAAAATTGAAACGCTCAGCCTCGTACACTACGCCTGATTGTCTCAAATTGGAAGAGTTACGAACTGTGGGAAGCGAGACCGTTGCTGGCAGCAAAACACCAGTGAGAGCTGTCAGGATGCCCAACGAATTCTCCGAAGATACGAACGACAAAAATGCTCCTCCAGTTGCTGCGAAGGTGAAATTCAATCTTCATATCCCATCAACATCTTCACAAGGGGGAGCACACGAAGACGTGCCTCGTGAAATATCACCTAAAACAGAGTCAAGACCTTTAAACATAGATAATTTGAAGGTTTTAGTCGCCGAGGATGATCCCGTCAATAGTCGTATAATCAATAAGAGACTGGACAAAGGTGGCCATGACGTTTACCACACCATAAATGGGGAAGAGTGCGCAAGCGCATACGGAGACAACGTCAAGAAGTCCTCTGCAACGGCCTCATTGGCAGATAAACGTTTTGACGTAATACTCATGGATATGCAAATGCCGATAGTCGATGGACTTACTTCAACAAAAATGATCAGGTCATTCGAAAAGACTTATCTCGATCTATCGCCTCGAGCCAAGCTCAATGGAAGAGTACCTATTTTCGCCGTATCAGCTTCTCTTGTTGAGCGTGAACGGCAAACATATATCGATGCTGGTTTTGACGGCTGGGTATTGAAACCCATCGACTTCAAACGGTTGAACGTTTTACTCAAAGGCATTGTTGATAGTAAAGTTCGAGATTCGTGCCTGTACCAACCAGGACAATGGGAGCGCGGTGGTTGGTTTCACAAAATGCAACCGTCAGCATTGCAATCCTCCACGGCCCCCTCTAACGAATCGCCAGTACAGAACCCACCTCAGAAAGGACCAGAACCTCTTCAACCTGATAAGGATTCACTTGACAGTGACACTGGCTCTACAACCCCGGTGGGAAACAAAAAGCGGCCATTGATATACGACGAAAGGCTGAATGCTACTAATGAGGCTCTCAATGCTACGGCCGATGTTGATGTAGGACCTCATTATGATCTTCCGACTGCTGATGAAAGACCTGTGACGGATATTAGCATTGAAGATGACACATCAGCCGTCGATAAATCTCTCGAAGATAATACCGGAGAGAACACTAAACCTGAAACTGCCAGTGACGCATCCGCTGGTGTGATTTCTGAACCCACTACCAAAAGCAACCTTGAAGAGGTTGATGTCTCAGATGCTGCGGAACCATCGCTTGGTTCCACAAAGGTTGAAGAATCAACTGCAGAAACCACGAATAATTCTGAAGTACCCGAGTCAACAGAATAATTGGATTGGTAAGGTGACCTGCATCATCGTTATCCAAATAATAATTTTCTACTATATTTTTCCAGTTTTTCTTACAAAAATCCCTTCTTTTACGTCATGACTGGAACATGAGATTTTGGCGATTAGAGGTTTCACGCACATATACAGGGTGGCGCATAGCATACCCTTTGATTTCATAATGGGAGCGGGAGTTCTGTTTTGGAGTAATACCGTACTGTGTACGAGTTTTTTGTTATTTCTGAGGGAAAAGGGGGGAAGGGGGGGTTGGATGATACATTTCCGTTTATTTTATTATGTGGACATGCCGAAACGGATAAATACATATGAAATGTAAGATTTGGGGCTTCATGGATGAGGAAATGATGGAAATGGCTCTTAGAAAGGGGAGCATTGAACACTCTTTTCTTATCCTATAGAGGATCGTGAACTGTGAAGAGGGGCGCCAACTCTCAAGGGACTTGGATGGTCCAGGTTTGGTTTATGTGCATTTTAAATTGCATGGTGCTGGTTGGTTGATTGCAAAGAAGGAGAGAAATGCGATGTATGAATGATAGGGGCTTTGTATATTAGGTTTGGCTTCTTGAGTTAGGAGCAATACATTCATGGGAGGGGTGTGTTGATTAGGAAGGATAAGATGAGCTGGAGGCTGAGATACATTTGTGATATGAGGGTGAGCATGCACAATACTGCATAGCGTTGGAGCGTGATGGAATTGAATGATGTGCATATTTTTCAGGAGGGGGAAAAGATAGGGAAAGGGGTGGAGGATGTATGATTCGTACTTGGTATGATATGTATTTATGGTTGATGCTGGTCAAGGAGATGAGAGAGTAGAGATGGGATGGGCCAATCGTGGAGGAGTGGAAGAAGAGCGGTAGATGAGGTTGCGCGCAAGCAAGACTGGGATGAAATGAATGAATGGGAAATGCACATCCGACAACAACATGAAATGAAATGAAAAATGAAAAATGAAAAATGAAAAATGCAAAATGCAAAATGCAAAATGCAAAATAAAACCACTGGTGTGCTTTTTGAAGTGGATGAATTGTAATGTGATGTGAAGTGATGTGATGTGTGAGTATTTTGTATAAGACAATGATTGTGGTGTAACGTATATGTAATGGGTCATGATATGATATGATTTATATAAATTTAGCTAGTTACCTACTTACCCTTCTAAATTGAGTTGATGAAATGTGAGTGAATCTCCTATCGTTCTTGTGATTTCCCATTCTCCAAGACTGAAATTCATTCCAAGTAGGTGCTAAATTTCTTGATTTCTTTCTACTACAATAAAATAAGTGCGTATGTATATATATACATATGTCTTTATATATCTATAGCCACAGCTAAGCCCTATACCCCAGACTAACTATCTATACCCATCCCTATCCCCATATAATCAAAGTCAAAGTCAAAGTCAAATTCAAACTGAAATCCAACGAACCAGACTTTAAATGAAGCCAATCAAACAATTCTCCTCCTTCTATCCCCTCCTCACAAATGCGGCACTCCTGCGCTTGCCAACCCCAAATTAATAATACTCACCACGCCCTCTCCGAGAATCAATCCGCTGGCCAAGACGACAATGGGGTTTTCTTCTCGTTTGCGATAGGAGCGCCAGTAGAGGTTGATGAAGCCGCCTATTGCGCGGGCGAGCGTAAAGGCGGGGGTGTTGTACATGCCTTTTTCGTGGTGGTTAGTCGGTTGCTTATATTTGGGCTGAGAGAGTAGGGAGGGGAAAAGATGAGACGGGGGTGGCAAAGATATAAGGGATGAAAGGAAAAAAGGGGGGGATGAAAAGAAACAAAGTAAACATACCAACAGCTACCGCAATCCCTCCGGGAACGTAATCATACCACCACGCCGCCTTTCCTTTCCCCCATATTCTCAACAATGTCGTCCCTGTGAATATAACCGCTGCTCCCATCGCCCACTGCGCAGCCATATTCGGTAATCCCTTTCCCGTTACCAATCTCGCTGTGAAAATCCACACATACCCCGTGGGAACCTGGAACAAATCCCCCGGAACTTGATACACATTTGTGTACAGTTTATAAATGAGCGCACTAACCACTGCACCCACTGCACTCCCAATAATTTGACCCCAAAATTGTGCATTTGGGGCTGCGCCTAATAGATGGCCAGTCTTGAGATCTTGCATTAGATCACCTGCTTGAAGAGCGCCAGCTTCGGAGACGGCACCGGCAACAAGATTTATAAGGATTGAGTTTTTATTACTTTGGGGAATTATGAGGGCGAAAAATAATTGAGCCAATTTTGAGATTCCGGAGACGGGGTTGAGGTCTGTTTCTCCGAGGGCGCGGACGCCCATGATTGAGAGAACAAGGGCGACTGGAACGGAGATGATGGTTGCATAGAGGGGAATTAATCCTTCGAATACAATGCGGATGCTGAATATGCAGAAGACGATGGAAAGGATGAGGCCTATCCAGACAGTGCGGGTATTGACGAGATGTTCTGAAGGGGCGTCGGGTTCTGGTAAATCTTTCAATTCTGGCTGAAGATTGTTGCTCGAAATTGACACTCCATTACTAGTAGTTGATAAAGATTGCTCTCTACGACTAGAAGATTCTTCTCCGTTTATAGGAGCATATCCCGTGTTCGATTGTGGTGTTCCAAATGAAAGAAGACCTAACCAATCCCGTCTCTTGATCTTTTGTTGAGCTTCACTAACATAATCTCCGCCATTATTGATCAGAGGGCTAAGAGCAATGTATCCAAGACTGATTACTGAATCCGCTAGCATTATAGCTAACGAAATCCAAACAATCCAGCCTTTGCTTCCTGTTTCCCAATCACTGACTGGCCCCGGAGCCCAACCCCTGTTTTTCGCGAGAGGAGAGAGTACTCCCCAGCCAACAATAGCTCCAATAAGCATATGTGTGGTTGTCGCTGGACCCATAATGATTCCCTGCCCGACGTATGCGAGGGAAGGATTTAAAGTCCACAACCAATTTTGTGCAATTGCTGTTCCGAAGATTGGTAGTTTCCGCAATATTGGAAAGAAATAAGTTCCAAGTGTGTAAAGTCCTGATATCCCAAATGAAATCACTAATAACTTAACCTTCGACTTCCAGCTGCTACCTTCAGCCTTGCTCACCTCCTCAACATCCGCCGCACTCTCATCTATATAGTTTCTAGACCCTCTTTCATTCACACCATCAATCCCATCCAGGTCTTCGGAAGTCGAAATGGGCGGCCCACCTACAGTAGTCTCTTTCCCATGTAAAACGCCAATCATCAACGCAGTCGCTGTACCGGATGGAAACTTCAATTTCTCTTTGATAATAACTTGGCGCCTCAACGGAACCGCAAATACCACCCCGAAAAAGCACAATCCTAACGACCAGAGGATAAGTTTCCAAGTACTTAAGAAGATTGGCCCTTGTTCTTCCTTCTTCAACATATAATTTAGTGCCGGCATAACCCCCACGAATCCACAGCCCAATGGCATTGTCCCCATTGACCCAGCGACTGTCTGTACCAACACATTTTCCACCGGCGTGAATGGCAAATCAAGATGTTTCGACAGAGTTTTGAAGAACGCGAACCCGATTAGGGAAGATGGCATGGCCATAGAAGAAACCCAACCGGTCTGCAGACCAAAATACATATTGGAAAAACATATTATCAATCCGACGCCCAGTCCAACGAGGATACCTCGCACTGTGAAATTCTGTCCTTCGTCCGCATGGGCAGCTATGAATCTTCGTTGTTCGCTTCGTCTACGACGGAGCGCATGATCATTGTCTTCAGATGTGCGAGTGGAGATTGATTGGTAGTCCGGAGACTGTGTTGTGCCTCTATCGGGCGCCATTGTTGTCGTGGAGTCGGTCAAGAAGCTTGATGAGGTGAATTAGTCAATAGAGATGTATATATACATGGAAGCGATATAGCTGCCGTCCAAATATCACACTAGCCGGGACAAATGAATGATATAGCCATCATCGGTCGGTTGGTCGTGAGTTCAAACAATGATTAGTAGAAAAGGTTCTGGTCGAAGCCTATCGCTGACCAATGCTGGGATACGCGATTGCAATGAGGTAGGGATCATATTTCGTCATGCAGGTTATCTCCCGAGCTTATCTCCAAGATATCTCCGAAAGAGAGTAAAGCTTGATTATTATAAATATCTCCAATTCGGATAGATAATGGACAATGGACATGATTTGTCGATATACACAGACAATAGCATTTAACATGGAAGGAACATAGTGGTGGAGATCTACTTTATTTGAACTACGAGTATACTCAATACTTCCCACAAGTATGGAGTTTCTACTCCAGCGAGAGCTATTCTTGCAAGGCCAACCTCAGCGGAACTGGAAATGTGTATCCTACAACCAAGGGTTTCATGGTACTCGTGACTTTAGCAAATCATCCCACTTTATCATTTTATCTACCAACTAGACAATTTATCTCATCTTCCATGTTTGAGATTTGGCAGCCTCCTCGCCATCGAACTTCCAGTCCACGCCGATAGTTAGAGCTCTTGAGTAATCATCGGCAACTAGATACTCTAAGTCCCCACTGATCTGCTCGCCTGCCTTATGACCCTCTGGTTGATATTTGGCAGTATCGATTAGCAAAACACCTTGTTTCCAGTGTGTCACCTTAGCTTTAGGACCTGTTGTAAATGCAACTCCCTTTTTCTCTTCCTTGGCCCATTCCTCAGCCTTTGCATTCTCGGGAACCTCGTCTTTTCGTGAGGGCATGAAGAAGCTGTCAAACCAAATCATGAAGCCATCCAACGTATCGACATCCTGAGTGAGCTTCGACTCCCATTTTCTCTTGAATGTAAGATCTTTGACCGTGGTTGTGTGCAGACTTAGTTGCAAGAATGGGAAGGGTTCGCCACAGATTGTACTGGCTGGCATATCGAGAACTTGTGTATCGTCGTGAATTCCGGCTTGCATTGCTTTCATATCAAATCCATAAACATCTCTCCAGAAATCGATGTGATCGGCGACGTAATCTGGATCAGCAACGGGAGCAACCCACATGTTCATGTGACTTGGAACCATCAACCCATCAGGTTTCAAGTACTTGTCTCGAGCCCAAATGACACTGTCAAGCATAGCTTCATACAGCAAGCAATAGCCCATCCATTCACTAACGATGATGTCGACGTGTTCAACAGGGAGATTGACTTCCTCAACTTTACCCTTGAGTAAAGTGATTTTATCTGCGAAGCCGTTGTTGAAGATGTTCTCACGGGCTTTCTCAATGATGTCCGAATTATCGACACCAATCACTCGAGCTGCACCAGCTTTGGCACAGAACATACTCAGAATACCTGTACCACATCCTACATCCAAAACAGTCTTTCCAGCAAAAAGAGACTTGTTGTTGTAGATGAAGTCACGGTAGGCATCGGTACGAACAGTGTCTTTCAGCATGGTCTCATGGATATCTGAAGTATGTCAGTTAGGCAGTACGGCATGGAAGGTGGGCAGATATCTGACCATTGTATGAATAAGAAGTAAAATATTGGCTATCATCATCTCGCTTCTCCTCCTTTTTGGCTTCAGAAGGTCCCGCGGACTTGTTCCAGCGTTCATCCAGGGTTTCATTGACAGTGTTTCTGTAATTCTCAAATTGAGATTGAATTTTCCTGAGCTCCTCTTCTAATTCAGATACACGAGTGACGAGGGGTCCGGATTCGACTTCCTTGCCATTTCCTGCGCCTTCATTTTGTTCGACGATCTCGGGAAGATCATCAAGGCAAAAAAGAAAAGCGTCGTCCTCCAAAACTGGCTTGAGGTATTTCTCGTCTTCCAAATCGGCCATGGAAATATTTGACGAAGGCTTCTCACCACTTTGAGTCTTAGATCTTAGATAATTGGTAAGTTTGATACTGCCATAGAAGTCTAGGCCCAACTTTTGTCTGACTTCCAGGAAATCAAAGCCACATTTCTCCTTGCAATGTTGAATCATAGCATTCATATCGGTGAAAACTTCATCGTCTAATAATGACACAAATTGGTTTTGTTCTTCCTCTTCTGGCTCAGCATCCTCCCATCCCTCATCGTCTTTCAAATCAAGGATATCAGATGCCTCAGAACTACCAGAATCTGATGGTGCATACTTCTCGATATCTGGAACCTGGGCAGGCATTTTTCTAGGATTCAATATTGAGTTCTCACTTCTCTGTCAGAAACAATAATAAGAAAGATTCTGGCAAAGAGATATCAAAAGTAGATAATTTAATTGCTCAAAAACATCTGGACTTTTTTCATGTGGGATTGAGGATTTTTTTTCTTCATGAAGTCACTATCAGCACGTGTTTTTCCACGATAAGAGTTCGAGCACAGGAAACTGCTGGTAGACACTCAGGGATGCATCAGATAGATTGAAGAAGATAGACAGGTATCAGATTAACCATTGTTTTATATGCGTCTACAACATGAATGTACCATCGTTGTTCTCAGTAACAGACTGATGAGTGAATGAAAGAAAGAGAAAAGTGGCGGTACATTATAAACATCGTCTATCCAAACCCAAAGACTTCTACAGTGAACATCCCATCGTCCACGTTGCTGGGGAAATAAACCAGGATGACACGCTTAAACTTCGGGAAAACTCCTCAATATCAATAGACACTGGTAAGGTCCAGGTTGAATGGAAAGTGGAAGGAAGGTCCTAGGATGAAATCATGCTATGATTGCATAGATCCTTCGAATACGGTTCAACTACATATTAAAAATGTCACGACATTGACAGATGATCTCATACATGTTCATGCCAATTTCACAAGTTATTCGGAAAATCCTTGTTGAATGCCAACACATCGGATTTTGATCGAGCCACCGTAAACACAAGAAGAGAAGTCGAAGATAGTCGCAAACAATTTGACCTCAAGTACACAATATGTCGTTTCTATTCGGGCGAAGGCCGCGTCCCAATACGGTGGACCTGTCGAAGCAGGCCAGGGACTTGATATTGAAGCTCGATGGCCCTGGAGGTGTTGTGAAGGTATACTTCTGGCGCATTGGAATCAGCAGTGAACGATGGATGAACTGACTATTCGACAGGCCGAAGAGCTGGCAAAAGCTCTATCTCAAATGAAATTTATCCTACAAGGAACACAAGGTTTGTCAATTTGTCAAATTATGAGTTGTACTGCTGCAAATTACTGACTACCCCTCAGAAATAGAAAGCACCCCCGAGCAAGTACATCAGCTTGTAACTGGAATGATCCAGGAAGACCTGCTTTACCTCCTCGCCGTTAATTTGTATCGTCTTCCCTTCGAATCGAGAAAAGATGCCCAGGTTATATTCTCTTATGTCCTACGGTTCCGACCCGCAACAGCGTCACCGAAGAGCGAACCGATGGCGCTTAGTTATGTTATAAATAATAGACCGGAAGTGCTGGTTGAATTATGCAATGGTTACGAACATAAAGAAAGTGCTACACCTGCTGGCACAGTTCTACGAGAGGTTCTAAAGAGTGATGCTGCAGCGGCAATCATCCTGTACAACGATATTAGGGAGGGAGATGTTAGCACAAAAGGCTTGACTGCTATACAACCCGAAATCAAACAGACTGGAGAGGGAGTTTTCTGGAAATTCTTCAATTGGATCGACCAAGGATCATTCGAGGTTGGAGCAGATGCTTTCACAACTTTTAGGGTAGGCAATGCATTCATTTTGGAAATAATAAAGCTAATGCAGGCACAGGAGCTGTTGACCAAGCACAAACAAATTGTAGCACAATATTTGGCAACCAATTTCGATATGTTCTTCGACAAGTACAACAATATCTTAGTCCAATCAGCAAGTTATGTCACTAAAAGGCAGTCCATAAAACTTCTTGGTGAGATTCTTCTGGATCGAGCCAATTATGCTGTCATGACAGCATATGTTGACCGAGGAGAGCATTTAAAGATATGCATGAATCTTCTTCGGGATGAGAGGAAGATGGTACAATATGAAGGATTCCATGTCTTTAAAGTCTTTGTGGCAAACCCACATAAATCCATGGCTGTACAGAGAATACTTCTCAATAACCGGGAAAGGTTATTGAATTTCTTGAAACATTTCCTAGAAGATCGTACAGACGATGAGCAATTCATTGATGAGAGAGAGTTCTTGATCAAGCAGATAGAGAGAATGCCACCACAACCTGTTGAGCCGGCTCAAAAGCCTGCACTCTTAATGGGTCGTTAAATGGAGAAGGAAGAAGCTAGAGAGAAGTCGATAGACACTGATGAAACGAGACATATGGGCGGGCATTGATTGCTGGATACGACATGAGCATAATCGGAGTTGGGAGCATCAGGTTTTGAATGAATGAATGAATGAATGGATTGGCGGCAATCATTGTACACAGCAAAGGCGTTTTTGCAATTGTGGTGCTTTAAATTTCAAAGATAGATTTTAAAGTCTCAAATAACGAAAACAATTCAAATACGATTAATGTTCAAATCATATGTCTAGGTATATGACAATTGAATTTTGTCTGGGAGAAGGAAAAGGCTGAGATATGCATGTACTTGAGGTGAATTGACATCGCTGACCTAAGCCAAATATAGACTAGTGGCCGTCGCGTTTGAACGCGAAAGGCTGAGAAGTAATTGTAACTTGTAACCAAGTTGACTTCCGTGAGTGTCCAACGCAACAAACCACAGTTTCTGCATCAACAGTTTCACCAAGAGACAATCTGAAAAGACGCAAAATCCAATTTTAGATTAACATCTGGCCCCAATCATTGACCTCTCCCCAAGCGCCAATTCGCACCTGTAGTCTTCAAGATGCAGGCGCAATACCGTTCCTATCAACAAGGGACACCTTCACGGGCGTCTCATGGTGGTGGTAATAGAAGAGGTATAGGTATGTATATGCTCAAAATAAATATCGCACCCAGTTACCTTATATTATATGTTGATCTTCACTTTTAACGATTCCTGCTTTTCAAACAATTTACCTTTCTTCTTAACCAGCTATCTATCAAGCCAAACTTTGCTCTGCGTTTTTGAAAATAATACTCTTCTTATAAATCTATTATCTTGAACCGAGCTAATGCGCAACTGTAGCACCTGCGGCCGCGGCACAAACTAGGGAGCAAATGTCAGCCCAGCAATATCAACAGCAGCAGCAGCTTATCCTCAAGCAAAAGGAAGCGGCGAAAAAGAGAGCAAGCGAACCAACGGACAAAAACATTCCAGATGGAGTAGAGGATGTGATTATTGGGGATGGTGTGCAGAGATATAGAGAGTTGAGAGACATTGAAAGAAGATTAGATGCGACGATGACTAGGAAGAGACTGGACATCCGGGAAAGTGTGGATAGGAATGTTAAGGTTTGTTATCAAGAGTATGGACAGTCCGGACAGGGCTGATTATTTACAGAGATATCGAACATTAAGACTTTGGATCAGTAATACTGTGGAGGATCAACCTTGGCAATCGGATAACACACTGGATGTCGATGCTTTTGATTTTAGCACAAACATGGACTCTTCGTTTCGGGTTAAGATCGAGGGAAGATTGTTGGATGATGATGAAGAGGAAAGTGATGACAGTGACGACGAGGATGAGGAAGCGGAAGCGGAAGCGGAAGCGGGAGCCGACTCGATGGATGTGGATAAGAAGAAGAAAACGAGACCTCCAGGACGGCTTTATAAATTTTCACATTTTTTTAAATCTATGACAGTCGACTTTGATCGAAATCAACGAACCAAAGACGGAGCAGATCAAAGCGTGGAGTGGAAGAAACCAAGCGTTGCGCCAAATGCCAATGGCCTTCCGGCAGCTGCAGACTTTGACCAATTAGAATTTAAGAGGTCAGGCGATGAGAATTGCAATATTGTCATCAACTTGGTCCGCGATGAAACACCCGAGAGATTTCAATTAAGTCCTGTTCTCGCAGCTATCCTGGATACAAATGTTGGTACTCGTGAAGAAGTCACAATGGGAATCTGGAGTTATATCAAAGCCATGGGACTTGCGGATGATGATGAAAAGAGAACCTTTGAGCTCGACGAGAGACTCAGACCAGTATGTTGATTACTAGATTTTTAACGATTATCCACACTAACACTATACAGCTTTTCCCAGGTCGAGAAAAGGGATATTGGCCCCAACTTGGTGATGCCATTATATCCCATACTACAATTCTCCAGCCAGTTCGTCTCCATTACACCATCCGTGTAGACAAAGAGTTTCATGAAAACCCTCAACCAACCATCTATGACGTCCAAGTGACAGTTGAAGATCCTCTGAAAGCCGCCCTCGAAGCTGCCACCAGAAACCCCACTTACGCTGCCAATCTTCTTGAACTTGCAACGTTAGATAAACAGCTAGCGGTTATGGTACAAGCAATTGCTAATTCCAAATCAAAACACTCATTCTTTGATTCCCTTTCGAAAAATCCTACAGAATTTATCAGAAAATGGATCAGTTCGCAAAAGAGAGATTTGGAAATCATTGCCGGTGATGGAATGAGAGGAGGTGGAGAGGATGCTACAAGCGATGAATGGAGAAAGGGGGGTGCAGATGGTGTTTGGGGAAGTACTAATGTTAAGGAACTTGCCGCTTTGATGATTAGTACTGGGAAGGTCAGGACTACAGTTTAGAATCTTGAAGCAGGTTCTCTGGAGGTAGATAGATTGGTAAGGTGTGGGATTGAGATTGAAGATCTGTTTTCATTCATGATATCAAGATTATTTGGAGGGAGTTAGGAATTGATTCAATGGAATGGATGGAATGATCTTCTGTCGTGTGTAATAATTATTGTATGGATTAAATAGGGGATTCCTAGAGATAGGCGATGAGACGCGAGATGAGATTAAAACGAAGAATGAGTATTACCAAAATGACACCTTCAAGACAATGACTTAGCATCTGATACCTGGCACCTTGGTACTTGAAGGAGACACGGAGCTGTTCGGCGATAAGATAACATTGGGTTAATTGAATTGATATTTCCTAGCTTCAATTTGTTGTTGGCACGAATAAATGCTGATCAAAATAAACGATCCTCTAGGCACATCTAGCGAGGGATGTCTATATACGGATTGCTTCTTTCTGTACATGGCTTAGTTCTCGTCCTTAAGACAGAAGACAATATTGACTTGTGTAGTAGATGCGATGCTACGTCATCTGTAATTCAGTCGTACCAAAAACGAGAAATTAAAGACAACTATCGAGATAGACAGTATGCACTTGACATAGGTTTTGGTAAGGAAATGTACTAAATTTCAGTCCGGTATTTGTTCACACCGAGTAATTACCTAGGTAAATAGCTACCCTCGTTACGGTGTAAACTTGACAACTCCAGAATCCATTAAGCTCTTCTGAATCTAAGCTTACCTCCCATTTCCTATTTCCAGCTGCAGAGAATCTGCACACTTCACGGGAGTCATCTAATCATATCGTATGTCTGAAGATTATTCCATAATAGGAAAGATGTGCTCTGCATTCGTTTGAGTTTGTACGGCGATACGTCACGATGCAGACGAGCTGAGCTCAATTAACCCCTCATTTTCCGAAGCGTCTTAGAAAGTAACAACAGATCCTTCCCTCCCTCCTTCCCCTCTTTCTCCCTTCTATAAAACTTCTTCAATCACACAAATGAAGACATCCTTCCCTCTCCAAACTATCCTCCAAACCTCCAGATCCAGATTCTATTCCTCACAAACCCATCGCTCAATATCACGTCTGCAAGTGGCTCTTCACAATATCAACGTTTCTCCTTCATCGTCCATCTCCAACTCGGGTCTTCTACCACCCCAACCGCGTATCACGGGATCCAACACCTTTTCTCATTCTTCATATTCCCATTCCCCATTCACGAAGTCGTTCCATACAACCCCATTACGTTGTAACAAGGATACAAAGATAGCAAGCATGTCTTCATCGGTCTCTTCCTTGGCTCCAGGCAATACAGCATTAATCACGGGCGGCGCCTCGGGAATCGGATTCAGTTTTGCGGAAAAATGTGTAAAGGCGGGTTTGAATGTTATTTTGGTTGATAATAATGGGGATAATCTTGGGGCTGCACAGATGTATTTGAGCCAGTTGAATGGAGAGGGACAGGTGGTGGGGTTGAATGTTGATGTTGGGGTTGAGGAGGAGTGGGAGAGTATTAAGGATGTTGTGGAGGGAGATTTTGATGGTATGTTTTTCCTTTTGTTTCTGCTTTGGATTCTGGAGGATGAATATATACATATATATATGAGTATCCATCTATTCACAGAATCGAAGAACAGAGCAGAGGGCAAAGAAAAAGAACGATATGAAAAATCAACTAACCTTTCCCAGGCACCCTCCACATCCTCTTCCTCAACGCCGGATTTTCCACCCGTGGCTCCTTCGCCACCCCCTCTTCCTCCTCATACTTTAGCAAAATCCTCTCAGTAAACCTCTTCGGCGTCATAAACGGCATCAACACACTGCTCCCCTCCATAACATCCCACACCAACCCCTCCTCCATCATCATCACCGGATCCAAACAAGGCATCACCAACCCTCCCGGAAACCCCGCTTACAACGCCTCTAAAGCCGCTGTCAAAACGCTCGCCGAACACCTCTCTTTCGATTTGCGCGAGAAGAAAAACATCGGTGTGCATCTCCTCGTGCCGGGGTGGACATACACCGGATTAACGGGAAGCGGCTCGCCTTTTATTGTGAATGCGAATGAGCAGGATGGGAAGGTAGAGAAAGCGGGGTTGGAGAAGAAACCTAAGGGAGCGTGGTCGGCTGATCAGGTGACGGGGTATTTGCAGGAGAAGATGGGAGAGGGGAAATTTTATATTGTTTGTCCGGATGGGGATGTGAGTGAGGAGATGGATCGTAAGAGGATGGCGTGGGGAGCGGGGGATATAGTGCAGGGGAGATTGCCGTTGAGTAGGTGGAGAGAGGAGTATAGGAGCGAGTTTGAGGAGTTTATTAAGAAGGATTTGTGAGGGCTGTGTGGTTGTGGTTAGTAGAGGAGGAGAATGAGCGGTTTAAATACGATCAAAATTGAATGGTTAGTTATTGTTATTGCTATTAATACTGGTTATTGATATCAAGGTGATGTGATATGATTTAATATGTTATTATCCATGAAGTATTTCAACGAGATGAGGCGAGACTGAGTCTCAAGATCTTCACATCACATATCGTAAGACACATCCAGAAGAAGAAGAAGAAGAAGAAGAAAAGTCCATCCATATCTATTACAACAGCCTTAAGTATCAACTAAAAAGAACTATCCACATCAAATCTCATATCCATTCCTATCACATCTCATATCCATCCCGTCTGTATTCATACCTACACACAAAAAATAAAGTATCCCACCTACTTACATACATACATACATACATACATACATATATACATATATACATACATACATATATACTCATATATCAATAACATTCATATCCAATCCAACAATCCAACAACTCTACACACAATAGTTTTCAATAACTAACTGCCTAGAAGATAATAAATAACAAATCCAAATTCGAATCCAACAGACCTCACAAAGATATTGATTCAATTTTCCTAGTCCTTCAACTGATTCAACTATCGATTGATTTATATACCCACCCATCTACATCTACCTACGCATCTAACCAATCCCTTCTAGCCCCCTTCTTATCCCCCTTTTGTCCCCTTTTCCCTCCGTTCCCTCCCCCTCCTCCATTCTCCCATCAAAAAGAGGGAGATAAGCAAGCAAGTAACCACGTGCATACATACATACATACTAAATAGAAGGAAGGCAGGAAGGAAGCAAAGGAAACGAAGCATAGAAATCTAATATACACACCACAATCCAATCCAATATTTTGATAACCTCTCCTCTCCTCTTATCTTTTCATATATTAACCTCTCTTTTCATCTATTATTTCACAACTCCTCATATAATCTACACTCTACACTCTCACGGTTCGTTTTTCTCTCTCTCAAAATCTTATATCTGCATTTATGTGCAGATACATTTGCATTTGCATTTGCATTTATCTTCTCCATGATGTTACTCCATCCTAAACCAACCCCATACTACTCCATTCCATTCCAATCTACCATCCTATCTTGGCTTTCCTCTTTTCTCTCTTCTTCCTCGCTCCTAAACCCTCCATCCATTCATCCTCCTCTACCCCCCTCCAGACCTCTCTAAAACTTAATCAACACATCAAACATCTTGCCATCCCATCCCACCTCTCTCCTAAATCCCAATACGAAAATCCTTTGAAACGCGATCGATTCCCAATCCCGCATTTCGAATTTTCAAATCCCAAGAGTACCAAAAAGAAATCACTACTGCCCATCTGTCCATATCCATAGTATTTCAGCAAGCTAAGTAGGTAGCGAATATAATTATTATAGAAAAAAACCTCTCTCCGGCCCATCTTTCATGATTTTCAAACACGAGCTGCCATTTGTAACAAAAGAAAAAAAGGTAGGAAGAAATACTTCGAAATCAAAGATCCGCCGTGTAGAAAATTGCTTGAGATAGAAAATTGCTCAATAAGGAAGGAAGAGAGCGTAGTCTCGCAGATACCCGGAGCCTTAACTCACATTTGCTTCACAGACGCAAATATACGAAGACCGTTGGGTTGTTCTCTGTCTCGACAGATCGTAGCGACGAAATGAGTGATGGATGCACGGCGAGTTTGAAGGCGAAATTTGAAGGAGCTTTGTAGCAGCCGAGAGTTATGGCTACGAAGAAAAGTGAAAGTAACAGAAATTCATGTCAAGTCGTTATAAATTGCTTCCTACTCCATAAAACCGAGAAAGAAAGGGCTATCAAATGCTGCACTTCAGATGCACCAACCAAGTAAAAAAATCCCGAGACCTTGCGCCACGCTAGCAAATGCCGATCGATAAATGGACAATGACTGGAAAATACATCATTTGATGTGACAAATGGGATAGATTTATGGACTCGTGTTTTTCTACAAGTGCCGTGCCGCGGAAGTCTCGGAACCCAGGTCCAAACGCATTCCCACCCTAAATGACTTGAAAACTCGACGAATCTTATTCTTGAGCCGCACGGGCAACCATTAGAAGGGCGTTGAGAGTCCGTTCTTAGATTGCCGTTTACTGAAACGATGTGACTTCTTTTTAGCGTCGCCTAAGGATTCATCTCCTCCAAGGCTAGCTTGACTTTTGGTTAAATGATTTCGACCTGACCGATCACTGGGGCCGTAGCTATCTTGATAGATGCTTGGTCCATGAATAGTGCTAGTAGGACTCGTGGCGGCGGACGACATATCAAATCCAGCGTCACTGTTATAGGAGCCAACCATATTTTGTGATAAAGCCATGTCTTTGGCTTTCTCAATGGCTTCAATCCATTCCTGTGCTGATGTTTTCGAAGGATCATTGGCAGTTGTTGAAGTCTTGGTATCTTCGAATGTATAGTGTGTCCCGCGCTTTTTATGATTAGTTCTGAGTAGGTTATTGGGCTTAGAACAACTTACTGTGTCCACGCACCACACAGATTGACCCTTGGAATCAGATTGCGTTCTCCATGAGCAATCGGAAGCTAGCAAGGAAATTTCCGTTTTGGTTTTCTTCTCATCGCCTCCCGCAGCAGCAAGAATAATCCTCGCACTAGATGTAACCATCACAAGCCTTGCTCTCTTCTTGGTCGTGGAACCCCCGAAAAATCTAGCGAATCCTCCTTTCTTTTCAGGGACCTCTTCACCATTCCTCGAGTTGGGACTATGTGGTAACGGCGACGACAGAACCATTAAATTCCCCAGCTTCAAAATACGCTCATTGTTCCGTGTCAACACGGGCGACCATTCGATATCCAACTGGGTTGGTGGAGGAAGTTCAGTGATTATCCTGGGTTGTGGCCTTGAGTTGCCGTTTGATGGAGTAGGTTGTGGTGGTGCTCGTGATGTTGGCGGTGTGGTTGAAAATGTATTATTGAGCATGATCAATTGCGGTTCTTGTGCCGGTGGAACGTAAGGCTTTAACCTGGGGGCTTTAACCTTCCACAGTTCGCGACTGAATCTCACCCCATCGAAAAATTCGTGGTTTTTGATGTGCTCGATCGATAATCTTCTTTGTGGGTCAAGAACAAGGAGTCTTTCGACAAGATCTCTAGCAGCAGGGGGGAATCCTGGGGGAAACTCATACTCCAAACTGACAATCTTCTGAAAGGTCAAGTATTCATTCGCAGCTTTGAATGGAGGTCGTCCAGCCAGGAGCTGGTATATGATACACCCATATGCCCATAGATCACTAGCTTTGCAAGCATTTTTATCCGTCAACAATTCAGGGCTAACGTACTCGGCTGTCCCAACAAAAGAACTTGCTCTTGTCGATTCGTCTTCGCTATTGCTAGTTATGTCATATGACTTCGATGTTGAGGTAGGAGCGGGGAGTAATTTAGCAGTTCCAAAGTCCGTGATCTTAATGTGCATTTTATCATCCAATAGAACGTTTTCTGGTTTCAGATCTCGGTGTATCACGCCCTTCTGGTGCATACAGTCTATCGCCTCAAGAAGTTGAGCGCCGTAGAATCTTGTACACTCCACATCAAATGATCCAGTCTTTTTCAAAACTCCCAACAGTTCTCCGCCGCTGGCGTACTCAAGGACATAGT
This sequence comes from Botrytis pseudocinerea, assembly GCA_019395245.1. Taxonomy (NCBI): domain Eukaryota; kingdom Fungi; phylum Ascomycota; class Leotiomycetes; order Helotiales; family Sclerotiniaceae; genus Botrytis; species Botrytis pseudocinerea. The sequence continues at coordinate 1,299,353 of JAHXJK010000184.1, read as the reverse complement.
ATAAACATGCGCTATCTTGGAAGGTGAAGAATAATCGAATGATGCCTATGTGGAATGTCAGAATAAAATGGCGCAGTGGTGGCATGTGTGGATAACGAGAAAAAGATACTTGGATAGCGATCTTTTACAAGTCCGCCGGTGTCTTACTTACCTGGGTGGTCTGATAACCGATTCAAAGTGTCTTTCTCTATGTTCACATATTTTATCTTCTTCTCCTTGATTATATGCTTCTTGTCCAAAATCTTCACGGCATGATCTATTAGTGTCTGACGGTCGGTTGCGAATAACACAGTGCTGTATGAGCCCTCTCCTAATGTTCGCCCAAAAATGAAGTCTTGCACTCCCTTCCTTACTTGCTTCAAGTGCACCTTTCCATCCGCATCAACCTCCTCACGAACACCGACTGCGGCACCTCTAACTTTCCACTCTTCAGCGGTGACCACGTTTCCCTCGGTGTCGTAATGTGTATTAGCAGCAGCCATGGAATGTGCCGGATTATCGTAACCTCCGCCCACTCCTCTCGATGTTCGCCTTGGTGGCACAGGCCCGTTACCCGGTGGCATGTTAAGGCTGTTATTGTAAGATCGTTCTCTATGACTCGCTTCCCTCGAGGGTACTCCTGCCTGCATTGCTGTGGCTGCCGACCTGGAATCGCTCCTTGACGGTATTCCCCCGTGTCCTGAAGAATGCGAAGATTCGCTTCTTACTCTGTATGATCCGTGATCTCTGTTTGGAATTGCGTTTGGAGGGGGTTGCGCTGCGTAGACACCTGAGATTGGTCGATTGGCTCCGGGAGGAGGATATGCTCGATTTCCGTTCTGCATTGGGTGTGGTTGATATGGGGGAAATGCTTGTTGTTGTTGGGATTGATGATTCATGGGCATTGATTGTCGGTAGGGCTTCGCTGCAACGGTTCTTGGCAGAGGCTCTTGTTGCGCCTGCACTTTTGTAGATTCACCACCACTCGACGCCGAGCGTGAACTCGGGCGTTTCGGATCTGAAGTTTGTGGAAAATCGGGGGTGGACGTAGAGTTTGAAGAAGGGTCGGTAGGTGAGCCACGTCGGAGGATATTAAAGATGGAATGTCGTTTTGATTGCGTTTGGGAATCTGGGGTTTTCCGCGCGTCCTTGGATTCCGAAGAGGTCGAATCCGCGGCTTGGTGTGGCATAAATGTAGAATCGTGATTTGTCTGTTCGTGATTGCGATCATTTGATGTTTCTAGAGTTGATGTACCCGACGATGCATCATCAGGATTGGCTATCCGCAAACCACCTAAGGATTGGGATAGGGACAAATCGTTCTCCATAGTGGCCCTGTTTCGTCGTTGTGAGGAGTTTACCAAACGGTAGCGTGGTAAAATGGCCGTCAAGCAGCGAAATTGATCCTAGACTATATCATCCCAATGCTAATCTTATCAAGGTCGGACCTGGCTGTTCTAGCGGATGGTATGAGTAGGTCGAAATGGCAAATGGCAAATGGCAAATGGCAAGTGGAAAATGGAAAATGGAAAGAGAGGCAGGACGTGAGAGGCGTTGAGCGAGCGAAATAAGAAATAGAAATGCAACAGGCAATGTAATTCAATTCCCCACGCAGAAAGGAATAGTTAACGAGTGAATCGAATGTGAGTGAGTCCTGGGTAGTCCTGCTCTTTTTTTCTCTCTGGAATCTGGCAGTGGATGGATATGTATCCGTACGACAGACAAGTCAAAATGCTGCTTGATCTGCGTACGCTATTGTGGCTTTGGTGTAGGTATGTACCGTGTCCGGGTATGTAGGTCTGATTTTAAAATTCTTGGTGTTTTATTTTACTGGGGTGGTCCAAAGATAGAAATAATAACGGAGAAATAAGAGTAGCGAGCGTACGAGTGAGTGCTGAGGAAACAATAGTCGTTGCAATGCCAATAGCAGGAAGGAATATGATGTGAGGTGAGGCGAGGTGATGTGATATCCAGACAGAGACAGAGACAGACAGACATACGACACACATGCGATATAGAACTCACTCACGCTTTGGAGACGGCTGAGATTCGGAAAATTAGAATGAGTGATTGGTTATATTACATCCAATCTTCATCCAAATGGGGACTTGAGATGTGAATATTGAAGACTAATATTTAATTACAAACGAAATGAAGTGCTCGAAAGATCTTCCGGTGTTCCATTGATTCCAAATGACTGCTGCTGCTGTAGCGAGCGAGCGAGGAGGTGAGGGTGGAAAGTAGAACGAAGGACGGAGGGCGGAGGGCGGAGGGCGAAGGACGAAGTCGGATATACCCAAGGGCGTCGAGTTCTAGGTAAAGACGACGACAGAGCAGAAAGGCCCTCCGTGTGGACACATGGACAGATGGATATGTGTGGATGGAGGGAGAGGCTGAGGGGAATGGATCATCATTAGGGACAAAGCTATATTTGGCCGGCTCCCTTGTTCTTTTGTCTTGATAGATGGAGACTTTAGGAGGTGGGTGCCAGGTGGTAATTGCATACGTGCAGTGCAGTGCAGGACATCTTGTATGTGTGGCTTATGAAGAGACTAGGGAGGATATATGCATCAATCAAATCAGAGACATCACAATAAGGTCCCCTTCCTCGAGAGATGGGCGTAACTCTGCGGTACTGATCGAAGGCAGCATGGATATGGCGGATGGATGTGTGGGTGTGTGGGTGTGTGTGAATTCATCATGTCGTCGGTCCACTCCACTGGTGGCCACATATCAGTCAGAGTTCACATTTCATAGTTCACAGTTCACAGTTCACAGTTCTCTTTCTCATTAGTCATCTGAAATCTTCTCGCGATCGCCGTGAGATGTCCTGGCGAGAACAACTAGTAGGCAGTCTACCATCTATATCCATCCATATACGCCCATAAATTGCATTCATCAAAAGCCATTCCTCGCATGAAAAGGACCGCCAGTGAGTTGCCGGCGCCTCCTCCCTATTGTCCTGCACTTCATATGCATTGAACGCCGCCTTAAGCCACCCGAGGTTCAATACCCAGGCACAGGCACAGGTAATAGTGTTCAGGAACCACTTCTTCCATACCATTGATTGTCACTAGCTAGGGACGAGTAATTACCACCAGACCAGTGTACCGACATGGCAATGCACTTACGAAAGAACATGCTTTCACTCTTTCCCTCTTTCCCTCTTTCCCTCTTGCCCTCGTCTTTGTGTTTTGTCTTTATGAAAAATTACAGTCCATTACCACGGATTTGTTCTCCTGCACCATCTTTACCGCTCTTCCGTGCGATGATGGTTTATCTCGCCATTCTACCTCACTAACCAGCATTCTATCGCCGAGTTGACCAAGCTTGTTTGATGTAGATGCGAAAACGTTGGTTATTAATAGAAAGAAGAAAGAAAAAGTCTTCAAAACTCCGTTGCCTATTAATCTCCCGAGTCCTCATATCGAAGAATCAGAAACTGTATTCCTCTTTCTTTTAAGAAGCTAGTTTGGGAATGCATCGGTTAGTCATGTAGAAATTATATTCTTCATAGAAGTCTCTATGCGGCTATGTCGTGTCATTATCTATACTCACGTGCAACTTGTACGCGCGACATGATTACCCCAAAATCGAAGTAGATCGGGGTACCAATGGGAACATGTTATGTCGCATCGCTTGATTTTGGTTTGTTCTTTCCTTCTCGTCAAACAATGGTTCGAGAGATCCAAAGATGATCCATCTTATCCTTCCTTTCACGATGGGTGTATTGCTCTTTCCTCTTCCGGTGGATCCCCTTCGGGCGGACCACCTTGACAATCTCTCTCCGCAATGACTTCTCATCAAGACTGCACAGCACGCCAATCTTGTTTCCTTCTCAAGTTCATGCCTAGTCTTTAAGATAGCTATGATCCGACTACCCCCATCCCTCATAACCATTGGTTTAGGTGATATCAAGGACTACGACAGACGCACAAAACGCCGGACCAAGTTGCAGCTAAATCCACGAGCCATGCCTTTCAAACATCAAATCATTCTACCAATTAGATCCATCAGTCACAGAAGCAGAATTCATGGTCCATCTGCTGATGCTATAGCAAGCACCGATGGAAGTCATCTCACAAATCAAACGAATCAGGGGCCGGGTCAAAGCGATACTATTCCAAGACTTGCATCTCCTCTTCCATTGGAATGTGTTTTACAAATGCCTGCTCATGCTCAGGACTCTGACACTTCTGAATGGGAAAACCCATCACCCCGCTCTTCTGATGTTACAATCACAAACAACCAATTTGTAGATGGCTCTTCGTTGGAAGCAGAGCTTCCCGAGATACACAATGTCAGAACGTCGGAGACATTCGAAGAGTGGCTAGATGCAAGGCGTGGAAAGATATTTGCGATCCAGGAGACTCAAAGTAGCCAAGATTCGGTGGAGCTTGAAGCGGGTGATGAATCTTTCGAGAACTCTGGTATCAGGCGGCTTTCTTCCCCTTTCAAGGATAACTTCGATTACGGTGGATTTGTCGAAAGCCCTAGTCAGCAGGAAAGTGACCAAAGTCGAGAATCTTCACCTTTTGGTAAGATTATACTCTACAGGACAACTAGCATCATCCTGCACAAACTTTGAATGCTGAACAATCTTTGAATCATTAATTTGATCAGAATATAGCAAAATCACTAACATCCCTTAGAACCAGAGGATGCTTCGACGACCCCTCACATTCAAGCGCCAGCAGCACAGAGGCTACAAGCTCGTACAAGACTACCGCGCTCACCTTTGTTCTTGGCACAGAATGCATCAAGCTCACCAGAGCGACATGTGAGTCTAATCTTCACTATCGAATTTTATAAATTGCTTTGATGTCTTTCTAGGAGTAATTACTAATTTTTTAATTTGTAGACTACAGCTAGTTTGACCCCTAGAGTTGTGTCTCGCATAGCTACGCACAATACTCCAGGTTTCCTGTTTGCGCAACCGGCTCGACGCCCTGGACCTAGCCCTCATATTCAATCTGCACGTCAACCTCGCACGTTGAGGCACCAAACGAACAGCTTTTCATTTGATGACTCGGAAAGATCTAGTGTCGCTTACGAACAAGAGAGGGCACTATCTTCATCTACAACCGATAGTCGACCACGGCCATCGGAAAGCCTCAATCTTCGTCAAGAATTGCGTGGAAGTTCTTTACAGAGTTCCCGAATACCTTCATTTGCAAATTCCGTTGGTAGTCAAGAGCGACCTCCGTCAGGCCGAGAAGAAGTATTAATACAATCACGAGAGATTGAAAGTGAGACAAATACTTATGAGCCCATTCGCGATGAAGAAATGGACCCCCACAGTCTTGTTTCAATTGCAGAACAATCAATAATATCGACTATTCTTTCCGTCAATCGTTCCCAAGAATTGCATTTACCTCCACCATTCTCAACCGTCTCCAGGTCAGTCTCAAGAACAGCATCACTCCCAAGTTCTCCATCGGATGCATATCAAAGTAAAGCTTCAACCGCCAGCATCATTAGAAGTTCGTCTGGTGGCCCTTCGGGAAGTCCTTCAAGGAATGTTTATATCTCAAGCTCCGTGATTAGTCAACTAAGCCGAGAGCATGATGAGATACAAGCATCAAGCCCACCTGTAAGTTTGCTTAGATTCATACTTTTACTTCTTCTGACTTTCCTCGCGCAATAGTCCGTTGGGCGTCGACGATTTAACCCTATTGTCAGAGCTGCTGCACGCTTGTTTTCGAGTCCCAATTCCCGCTCACCTCCACGCAATTCTCCTCCTCCTTCACCTTCTCCATCGCCGCGTCGACGTCGCACCCGACCACGGCCAACCCCAAGAAGAGACAGTGATGCAGGTCCCCGAACATATACTCCATCCAGAGGATACTCAGTGTACAATGATTCTCTTCCTGCAGCATCTCAACCTCAGACGCCAGCCCATTTACCCGAAGCTCGACATCAATCTCGATACCATCCATCTTACACTGCACCCACAACTAGATCCATGGGTCGATTGGGAAGCATCCTTACCGAATATGGAGCATCAACTCCAGCTCAACCAAGCGACCCTTTCTATCAAGATTCTAGCCAAAGATGGATATATGTGACTGATGTGAGACGGACCAGACAGAGGTCAGGTTCGCCAGCAGGTATGTCAGATGATGGTTTTCGAGGTCTTTATGGTGGGAGAGAAAATGGTGATGATGAACAGAGTTGGATTGATGGTGTTAGAGCTCGTAATGCTGAGATGAGGAATTGGCAGACTCGAAGCGATGAAGGAAGGTTGGAGGATGATGAATAAGATGGGATTTATGGGATTCAAGGGAGCCCTATTAGGGGCGCTTTACTGTGTTTTGCGTTCATGGCAAACAATGTTATATCGGGATTCGACGTGGGAGGATTTTGGCACTACGAAGCAGTAAACTTATTACCTAACGGACAACCTTATGCATCCGAGGGTGATTAATGCTAGATGATTATGGTTTATTGTAGGTCGGGAAGAAGTGCGTGTGAGAGTGTGCGCGCATGTGCTTTTTGTTAGGTATTAATACATACCTAGGTAGCTAGCGAAGAGAATGAAAATAAGTACATAGAGTCACGACTTGAGAGTATCTATCGGCGCTTTACTAGAAGTCTTAGAACTGTAGGTTACCAATAAGTATAATGTAACATTGCCTTCTCTGCAATGGAACACGGCCTATGTCTTTGAGGATATAAAGGAACAAAATGAAAATGTTCCAAAGCGTTCTAGATCTCCCATCATTATTGGATTGGATTCATCGCTGCAACCTTAAAGGCCGGTAGATGAATCAACATGACGTTCCTTACGGACGAGAAAGTGTGTTCGTTCCAAGTACCATACCATACCGGGACATTCTCCGGGACAAGGGGTCAAATCAAGGTTGTGGCTGATTCCGAAAATGGGTTAGTGCAGATCTTAATTTGTGGTGAGGAGAGAAATTAATAACGATGACGATGACATCTTTTTCTATCTCTTTCTACGCCGAGGGACCTGAGGGACCTGGCTCTTGAGGTTAACAGGCCACGCTACGGATCATAACCTCCTGTACGATACTCCTTCTGGAATGTATGTGTCGAGATCTAACTTGTTTTGGATCCGGCATTGAGATATAAGTCAGTAGAAGTAAACCAAGGTGAGCCAAGGTAAGCTTTATCAGGGAAGAGATTCCAAATCCAAGCGCGGACCATTTACTCCCAATTCTTCTTCAACTGTCTCTACGGAATTTTCTAGGTTGATGTCGGAATAAAGAAGGTGTTTTACTTGCTACTGATATACGATTGGATACCACAGTTACACATCTCATTTCTAGAGTCCCGTCACTTCGCCGCGCAGCCATTCACTTCTTCCTTGATACCATTTTACTTTTTTCTGTGCTATTGACAAATTTGTTTGTCAATGGCAATTTGAATCCGGCGAAGAGTTTCTATTTCGTCCATCATCACCACACATTCTTTTGTGTCTCTAATACTTAATACATAATATAATGTCAGGAGCACCGGCAGAAACGGCTGCTAATAGTGGACCGACATTGGCAGATGGACCGGCACAGATTCCGTTGCAATCGAGATCATTGTCCGCCACGAAAACAGATCTTCCGGCTGCGGATATTGCACATAACGTCCAACAAGAAGAGGAAAAACGACCTGACCTTGCACCCACGAAAGTATGGCAAACCGAAAGACCGCGAGCAACCACGAAATCATCTCTGCTGGCACCAGCTTACAAGCGAGGAGAAACAAATACGTCATTGTTGAATGAAGCAATTTGGAGTAGAGGTCCCGATTACAAAGATGATGGATCGACAAGCAGCAGCAGCAGCAGTAGCAGCGAGGACGAGGAAGATGCTCCAGCGGAAAAGAAGAAAAGGAACTACATACCAGGAAAGAAGAATGTGGTCGACACGGGTGGCAGGAAACAATATAATAAATTCCAGGTTGGAAATGATGATTACAGCACTAGGGGAAGGGTATCGAAGAGAGATGGACGATTAAATATCAGTTTTAATGAGACAAACAATCGAGGATATCTCGCAAAGGCATTGGGCGCCACTTTCTTCAGCAAGGTAGGGCATGATGACATGACGGGCGAAACACCAGAAGCCAATCTTGCTCGACGTCAACGAGGAAAACTCTCACGTCCTTCAGCGGAAGAAGTAGTTACTTCAAATATACCCAGACCGAGGTTGAATATTGTTGTGATGGTTATTGGTAGTCGTGGCGATATTCAACCATTTTTAAAGCTGGGAAAGAGTCTGAAGGAGTATGGACACAGAGTACGAATAGCAACACATCCGGCATTCAGAGATTTCGTGCAGAAGGATTCTGGGCTGGAATTTTTCTCGGTTGGAGGAGACCCTGCAGAGCTTATGGCATTTATGGTCAAAAACCCGGGGATGATACCGACAATGGAAACTCTCAAGAAAGGAGAAGTAGGAAGACGGAGAGAGCAAATGGCAGAAATGTTTGAAGGCTTCTGGCGAGCTTGCATTAATGCAACGGACGAGGAAAAGGATGTCACAAATCTCAAAATGATGGGAGATAAGGAGCCATTCGTTGCAGATGCTATTATTGCAAACCCTCCATGTTTTGCACACATTCATTGCGCAGAACGACTCGGCGTTCCTCTTCACCTCATGTTCACATTTCCATATACCCCGACGCAAGCATTTCCACATCCTTTGGCCAATATTAAGAAAACAAACGTCGATCCAGGTTATACAAACTTTATGTCCTATCCGTTGGTGGAAATGATGACCTGGCAAGGACTAGGTGATCTCGTCAATAATTTCAGAGTAAAAACCCTAGGTCTAGAACCGGTATCAACATTGTGGGCTCCTGGTCAACTTTACCGTCTCAAAGTTCCATATACGTACCTGTGGTCACCAGGCCTCGTGCCCAAACCCAAAGATTGGGGACCAGAAATTGACATTGCTGGTTTTGTTTTCCTCGATCTAGCAGATACATTCACGCCACCGGACGATCTTGTCAAATTTCTTGATGATGGAGAGCCACCAGTTTATATCGGATTTGGTTCTATTGTTGTTGATGATCCTGACAGGTTTACTGAGATGATTTTTGAAGCTGTAAAGAAAGCTGGTGTAAGAGCATTGGTTTCAAAAGGATGGGGTGGTCTTGGTGGTGAGAATACACCAGATAATGTGTTCATGCTCGAAAATACACCGCATGATTGGCTCTTTCCCAAAGTCAAGGCGGTAGTGCATCATGGCGGTGCTGGAACAACTGCCATAGGTCTTAAATGTGGAAAGCCTACAATGATTGTTCCATTTTTCGGTGATCAACAGTTCTGGGGGTCTATGATTGGTACTTCGGGAGCTGGGGCGGATCCTGTTCCCTACAAGGAATTGACAGCTGATAAATTAGCAGAAGGTATCAAGCAGTGTTTGACAGACAAAGCTAGAGAAGCGGTAGAGAAGATCGCGAAGGATATTGAAGCTGAAGGTGATGGTGCACAGAATGCAGTAAAATCATTCCATCGAAGTCTTACGCTCCGAGGCGAACATTCTATGCGCTGTTCAATTCTGGAAGATCGAGTGGCGGTTTGGACCATGAAAGGGACGAATTTGCGATTGAGCGCATTGGCTGCTGAGTTGTTAGTGGAAAGGAAGAAAATCACCTGGAAACAGTTGAGACTCATTAGACATCACGAATGGAATGATTTCGAAGGACCAGGTGAACCTATCAGCGGTGTTACAACAGCTGTTACAGGTACTGTCACGGGAATTGCTGCTGGTGTAGGTAGTATACCCTTTAAGGTCAGAAAGACTATCAAGAGAAGAAGTGTGCATGAAGAGAGGAAGAAGAGGAAATCGGAAGATACACGGAAAAGTGGAAGTGGAACTACTCTTGTTGAAAAGAAACCTGATTCTCAAGAGCATGGCGATAACTCTAATGCTTCTACGCTTAACAATCAAACGATACAAGAAGAGAGTCATCAAGACGAGAACAGTGGTCCATCCAAGGAAATCAAAAATGTGAATTCGGCAACAGAAACACGCGATACCAACCCTGAGGGTGCCGCGAATTCTCCATACGATGCTGGTATGGCAAATCATACTACAAGTGGTGAACCGACTCGGCAACACAGTCAAGCTAATCGAGAAGAACAACAAAATTCGCAAACCAAAAACATCGATAATCAATCCATGCTCTCTTCTGACCCCATGCATACTGAAGCCGAAGCAGTAGTTAAAGATATTGGGCACGGTTTTGGTGAAACTGCAGAAGCAGTAGCTCGTGCACCCATGGATCTAGCACTTGCTCTCGCTCAAGGTTTTCACAATGCCCCTCGTTTATATGGAGACACTACCGTAAGAAGGCCGACGAGAATCACGGGTATGAAAAGTGGATTAAAGGCTGCTGGAGAAGAATTTATCTTTGGTATTTATGATGGTGTTACTGGATTAGTAGTGCAACCATACACCGGAGCTCGAGATCACGGCACGTTAGGTTTTGTAAAGGGTGTAGGAATGGGTCTTACGGGTTTCGTGTTGAAGGATATTAGCGCCATTGTTGGACCTTTCGGATATACATTAAAAGGTGTTCATAAAGAAATGGTGAAGAACAAACAACCCACTGCTTTTATACGAAAAGCGAGAATGCTCCAGGGGCAACGAGATATCTACCAACTTAATAGAGATTCAAAAGAGAGAAAGGGGGTTGAAGATAGAGTTACGCATGGATGGAATGTCATACTAGAAGTATGGAAATTGATGGATGAGAAAAAACGCGACGGTGGGTTGGGATTGAAGGGAAAATTGAAGGTTATGCGGGAACGTAGGACCTGGCGTTCAAATGGAGCGTTTGAGGGGGTCGGAGCTGCGGAGAAAGCGGTACAGGCGAAGAAAAGAGGGGATAAAGGAGGTGTTAAGGCGGTTTTTAAGAAACAAAGGAAAGAATTGGAGAAGGCGGAAAGGCCTAGGAAAGGAGTTGCGGCGGAATTGGAGGATGATAAAATCAGGAGACAACAGGGGGTTGAGAGAGACGACGAGGGAGAGGGAGAGGTTCATCCGGAAACAGGACATGACGAGAGACAGGTTGTGGTTGAAGAGGGAAGTGCGAAACCGGAGGGAAAGGATATACCGCAATTGATTGCTTGATTGCCGTTTTAGACTTGGCTTTCCCGATTGGTTTTCGAGCTTCGTTCATATTGTGGGGAATTTTACTGATGATCAAATACTATCTTCTCTTCTCTTTTTGTTCTATTTTCTCAGGGGCGGATGCTTTATTTACGATTTTTTCCTTTGTCTTGATACCTTGGGTGCGGAGTTCGATTGGTGAGATGATGCATTTGCATTAGAAACGAGCATTGTGTATCTCGAGTGTCTATCTACATGATATCACTCTAGTGAGCCGGATACTATATAGTCATATGATAAAATGCATATCTAGCTAAAGCATATATTGATGAATGACTGAACGAAGGGATGGAGGAATGAGTAAAGGGATAGAGTAGTGGATATAGGATCAAGCAGGTTCCCAGATGGATAGTTTGATAGTTGATAAATATATAATATATGAATACTTCACTCTGATTGTGTTTTTATGTGTGGGTGGGTTATTAGGTTTTTGTGGGTTGGGGTTGGTTTGTGATTGTAGTATTAGTGTGTTAGTAGAGAATGATCTTATGTGTTTATTAATTTTAAGTGTGTTAAATGATAGTGTAAAGTTAGGAGATGGTGTGGGTGGATGAATAAGTGAATAGATGGATAGATGAGTAAACAGTTTGATATTCTATAGAATATTGAGCAAGGTAAATACAGTGCTTTATTTTCGAGGAGGTGAATGAGTAGTTAAGGTGAGTGGTTAAGCGAGGGGGCGACGGGGATAGAAATACGGATGGAGAATTCGCGCATAAGAAGCAAGCTTGAGGGATATACATAATAGTGAAGATGGTTAGTTCGATCTAGCTTGATGTAATAAGAATTTAGATTATTCCTATAGAGAGAAAATCAAGCCAAAGGGGGGAGAGAGATTATCAGACGCATTTATTGCGTGGGGAAAGATTTGGAATGGGATGATGTGGAAGGAGGTCTTAGATTCTGTGATAGATTCTAGCTCTTTCTTAAGGCTGGGTAGGATCCGGCACAGACCCCATTATAAATTTTACAATATTCATTTTCAGATTCTTCATCTAATTATACTACCCTCTTTCATCATAGAATCTATCTTCCCATCATGGAACCTCCGATCGAATCCAAGGGGCGTGAGAACAAGACAAGTGTGGACTTTAGGACATGAGAGTAACTTGCTGTAATGTTATCTGATTTCGGACTCGTTTTGGAGATTTTCCATCCTCGTGTCTGGTCCTGTTGCTCCTCCGCTTCTGCTTCTTCTCTCTTGTCTTCTTGGATCTTTGTATCTTTTAAGTAGGAGTGGATTTGATTTTTTTTTTTTTTTTTTTTTTTTTTTTTTTTCTTTTCTTTTCTCGAATTTCGTGGATTGCTTGGTGATGTGATTACGGATGTTACTTCTGTTCTGCTGAAAGTGATGGAGGCTTACGCGTGCGCAATTTAGACTCTATGAAGGGAGCTAGGATCTATCGATTTGAGAGGGATTGTGTGTGTATATTCTAAGTTTCGTAAAATAGGGATTCGGTGGTGTGAGAGTATAGAGGTATCAGGTTTAAAGGTATGAGAGTAATTTATCGGGGATATCAAGATGGCAAGAGGTTTTTGGGATAGTAAAGAAAGGGGGTAAAAGCAGGCTGGTGTGTTATTATTGTTTTTATTGTTATGATTGTCTAATATAATCTAATCTATTGGAACATTGAAACTTTGGAATCTTGAGATAAAGGAAATGTAAGAGACCGAAGTGGAGAGATTTGAAAGTGTTCCTTCTATCCTCTTCGCCTGCCACAATTCCCTGGCTCATTCGTCTCTCTTTCGCTACCACGACCCTGTCATCTGTGATGCCTATCCCCGCCGCGATAACCACGTCTTTCGGAATTGGGATAGGTTGATCGAGGAACAATAACGGATGGTTCGACGCCCCAGCCGGGACCCGAAGCTGTCTCGTTTGCTGTAGCGATATTGTCTAATTGCTCGTTATCGTACTCGTCATCGTATTGATCGTATAGTGCTTGGGCGAAAAAGGGTTGGACTGTGGGTGGTTGGTGGAAGTAAGGAGGTTGGGGTTGTTGGGATGTGTGTGGAGTAAAATTTTGGCCTTGGGTATTTGAGTATGTGTTTTGAGCTGCTGGTGGGCGAATATATGGATATGCGGGAATAGATGCAGGAGGTGCCATTTGTTCATGGTCATTGCTGTCAGCAAAAGCCTGGCCGTGGAGATATCCTCCCTCTGCCTCGGTTACGACAGGGGCATTGCCAAAAATCCTACTCATTCCCAACCGACAGCTATTTTTTTCATTTAGATGGTTCCACTTCCATTGAGGATGAGATTCGGTGGAATTTATAGGGGGTCTCGCATTGCAAACTTCGCAGACACTAGGGCTTCGGCCAGCATTCAGTGCTACAGGTTCCGTTCCCGGTGGCATGGGTCGGTTCAAGACTGACATGCCTATGTATGGGTGTGCAGGTTCCCATGGATCATATCTAGTGTAATCGGCAATATCATCAGAGACATTTCTGGGATTGCTGGTCATGTAATCGTTGAATTCCATGTGGTTTGCGGAATATTGATGCTGAGGTGGTCCAACACCATGATGATGTGATGCCGAGAATGAAGAGCCTTGGTGATCGTTTTGTCGCGGTGGCCCTTGACGAGATCTTTCACTACCTTGATACTGTCTCGATGATGATGATGACTGGTGTGGGTCTCTTGTACGCCTTTCGCTTCTCCTATGCCCTGACATATCTCTTTGTCTAAGTGATTGAGTTGGGTTAGCTCAATTTGCAACCGAACGTTTGAAGGTAACTGTTTGACTCTTGAAAGCTTGGAATGCGTATGTATGTAGGTCTGGATAGATGGAGAGATTTAGAAGCAAGCATAAGTCTACAGAAAGCGCTTCCAATCGGGGAAACGCAGCGCTTATGAGCACATTTGGGAGCTGTAAATGCGTCTTGAAGATGATTCGATAGGTACGAAAAGTGTATATTTATGTACCAATGTGACTCGAAAATGGAAGAAACAACATATTCATAGCTCAGGATATTATAATATACATTACTCATTGGCTTTGATATTATATGACTCGAAGGAGAGTTTCTCATAATGATGATACAATGAGTACAAGGTAATGACTATAGCACAAGTGAGGTTTACGTGAGTATTGTTCTCAAAATAAAGTTGCATACGACTTTCAAATGAGTTCAAAAATACTATTGATCCCAATTTTACAAGCGAGGCTCTCTGAGAGTACAAAGGCCTTCAAATTGTGAAATTATATAATTCTTAATACATTCCGCGTAACCATTCCAAAGTATTTTAAAAGCAGAGTCAAAATGATCAAGATGGTTTCTGAGTAATTACACACACCAAACATCACTTGAGAAAATATTTCATAATATTAGAGATTCAACGTGTTGATATTATTTTTGTACTTTTTGTAATAACTAGTTATGATGACTTTTTTTCTCTTGTGATTATAAAACCGCAAGAAATTTTGAGATATTCCCTCTATCCTCTACACCTTCGCTACTACGAACACTCTAGCCCCTTCGGCTACCACCAGCACGACGATATCCACGGCGGCTACTGCCACTATGGCGGGTAGTAGATGTATATCCTCGTCTTTGAGATGCGCTAATAGTTGTATCAGGAGCATGTTGCGCTTCTGAACCGTGAGAAGGACTGGAATTGTGAGATCCATCACCAGCGTAAGAGTTGTCATGCATCTCGGTTGGATATTGGGTGTACTCCTGATCTTGTTGGCTAGAATCAAGCCATGTCGATGGGTAATCAGTTTGATAAGCGTTAGGGGAGAGTACCTGATCTTGCTGACTAGGACCAGTTGTTGAATCTAGCCATGTAGATGGGTAATTAGTTTGATAAGCGTTAGGGGAGAGTCCTTGATCTGAATACTGCTGTTCTTGGGGATATTGAGGTGAGTGTGGGATAAAATAAGCTCGAGTTTCTTGTGTGTGAAGTTGAGGGTTTGGATCATGAAGTGGTACATATCCCTCAGGTGCATAAATAGGATCCGGCATCGTTGCAAACGCTTCTCTCTCATATCTACATGTGTTGTCTAGGTAGGCTCTTCTACACTCGATATTATCGTGAATATGTTGTTCTTTCCAATTTTCACTATAGTCAGTCTGTGCGTCGCATCCTCCACAATGATTCTTATCATATGATGATCTTAGAACTCGTGGTACTGGCTCGCCTCCTGCTGGAAATCCGGATCTTAGCATGCCCATGCCTACGCCGGCGGATATAACAGTGCTACCGTAGGCTGAGTGATCGAAAGGATTGCTATCACTACTGTAATGACTACTGTGATCTGACATATTTTTCGATTTGCACGATACCAATAATGGAGAAGTTTTTCGTATTCTGCAGGAAATCTCACCCAAGAATGACTGTCAATGACGTACTAAACTCGATGTATACGAATGGATATTCGTAGAAGGTATTAGTAGTGCTATGTGCTGTATGATCCTTTGTATTAGAATAGGCTATTGAAAATTTGATAGATGTTCTCTCGATGTAAGTGCATGAATGTGTAACCGTATGAGCGTATGGTTTAGATGTAAATGTAGAAGCAGATGTGAAACTACAGAACTCGATTCCAAAAATAGGAGATGAAGTCCTTTTGTGAACATTTGGGAGATGGAAATGAGCGTTTGGGGTGACTCGAATATTGAAAAAAAAAGGCATATTCATTAGGTTAAAATGTTATGAATACATATTATTAGAAAAAAAACTGTGTGATCGCTGAAGGAATTCTAGAAGAGTTAAAACATGATGAGTATGATGAAAATGCAGTTGGATGAGTATTATCTGCGAGATCTGACTACATGTGATTATCAAGTAAGTCCAAAGATGTCATCAATCATAATGTACTATTCAAATTCACTCTAGAGTAATTTGAAAACAGAAGCAAAATGATTATCAAATAATCTTGAAGAAGTTGCATACAACGTATGTATCACATGAAAAAGGATTTGTAATGAATCATAAAATCAATATGAAAAATGATTGTGATATTCTATTCTTGCGATTACACAATCACAAGAAAATACGGGCCGTTCCCTCTATCCTCTACGCCAATCACAATCCCTCCCCATCAATCTCGCTAATAAATCCTTTGCTACCACGATAACTCTAGATCCTTCGGCTATTACTACTAGCACCATGATATCCACGATTTCCACTTACCATATTCTGTGCGGTAGTTGTACGGCCTCGTCCTTGAGATGTGCCACTGCTCGTCGGATAGTAGTGTTCGTCCTGAGATACACCACCAATCGTCGAGGAGGACTGACCACCCTGATCCATACCAGTAGTTGTTACTGGGTAGTAAGCCTCAGCCTGGGGTGCGCTACTACTCGCTTGGGGGTATAAAGATTGTTCTCGCGTATCATAAGAGACAGAACCCAAAGGAGTATTACCAGCATAAGCATCGTAATCGCCGTAATAATTATCAAAAGCGGTATTATCCCCGTTTGGATCCGATTCCTGCGCCGGTAACGGCGCCGGAATTCTATTCTGATTAGCCTTATAGACTCAATGTTCCTTATTTGTGACATACTTTGGAAACCGACAAGTTTCATTCTGATAAGCCAATTTACACTCATTATGAAAGTGCAAATGGTTTTTTTTTCAATCTGAAAGTCCATTTGTGGAGGTACCGCATCCTTCACAATAATCAGGATCGTCTAATGCGTTTTGGGGTTGTGCTATTGGCTCGGAGCCAGGCGCATAGCCTGATGTTAACATACCCATACCCATGCGAGCGGATGTGACAGTGGTGTTGTAGTTTGGATGATCTTGGGGACCGCCAGTGAGACGATGTTCCATGGTCTGGGGCCTGGGGGATATGTAGAGGGACGAAAGTAGTCCTGAGTGATTTTGGATAGAAAAGAATGGGCAGCAATTTTGCGAGGTTTGATATGTGGAAAAGAGTGTATATGCAAGATTCTCAATTTAAAAAGTTTCAATACTATAATGATAAGTTTGATGCTTTGTACGAGATACTTTAGTGCAGGTAGATAGGTATATTGATGTATCTTCGGTGTAGAAATAGATAGCTGCAACTCAACAGAACTTATTCCCCAAAAAGACAAGCCCAGTCCTTTTATATCCACTCCAGAACCGTAAGTAGGTTACAAAAATGACTTGAATATAGAATAAAAGGACATACTGATATAAAGAATGTATTAGATATACATGATTCATAAATTTTGACTCTATGACTACAAGAATCACACGAAAATAAGCAGAAAAGAAAATCCACAAGTCAGAATATCATAACTACACATTACTCATTTATTCCGCCCTCATACAACTCTCAAAAAAGTTCAAAAACAGTGAAATATACAATAACCATGACACAAAAGAGAAACACATAACTCGCACACCTTCAGCCCCTTAGAATTCACCATATAGTGACACGAAAAGATCGAAAAAGTGACTGAAAAATGACTTGCAAATAACGAGAAACAAAACATGTTACTCAAGAACCCCATCCATTAAACTAAAAATCCTACAAATGAATATTCCATACACTCTTCGCGAAAAGCGAGTAATAACATACCTTTGCAGTTGTGTCATGTTATTAGAAGAGTAAATAGTTATGAATATACACACGATGTCAAGAATCTTGAAAATAACAACTGGAGTAACGAGTAAAGAGTACTAAGATGATTCTTTAAAGAAAATGCAGATTTATCGATCAACCCCGCTGAATGACTGCGGAAAAGAACTAACTTACACCTCGTAACCGAAAATTCTCGAAATGGCTCAATACAAGTAAAGTACGTTTCCCCATGACAAAGTAACACTTCAACTATGTTGAATAAAGGATTCATATCCACTAGAACACTCGAACAGCTAGACTTCGCACAATCAAATACTACACAATCAGCTCACACAACCTCTGAGACTACACCCCCGAATCCAGGTCCAGCATCAAAACACATTATTAATCAACAATGAAATATAGAAACTCAAATCACATTACTATATATCGCGCCCATACTCTATGCATCCGCGATATACCCTGCGCTCCTAATTTCCATTCAAACCCAAGAACTCGCCCATGTTGAAGACCAGATTTGGTAGGGTATGTATACATAGTAGAAATAAAATAAAACGCCATTCACAGAATACTCTCCTCAACTATTGCCCCTGAATTTTCACCACCTAGAACCCAAAACTATCCAACAAGCTGTTTGCCTCCGGTTCCTCAAAAACTGTTGGCGGTGGCTTATGAGTTTGTTGTCCTTTTGCCGTTTCTTTTTCATCCCCAGCCACAGAACCCATTCCAATACCGCTAGCCGGTAAATCTGCCACTACTAGCGAGCTCCTCCTTCTTAGCATCTTTCTCGGATTGATTTCTCCATCAAAACTCTTGAAATCTGGTTTGGTTGGAAGAAGGAACTCCCAATTTCTAACCAAATCTAATGCTAACAAATCACAACCCATTCGATCATACAACCTCGAATTGTGCAATACGAAAGCCCACTCGACTTTTGGTGTTACCTTTGAGGCACCACGTAGGGTTTGTAAAGTTTTTTGTCGAAGCTGTGAGTACAAAACTACCAGAGCGGGGTCGTCAGTTAGGAAGAGTTTGGCATTGAGATCTGGTGATTGAGGAGTCTCGAGGAGGGTGTAGACCGGGGACTAGAAGGGTAAAATTAGTATTGTAGGAAATCTTTGAGGAAGTTGAGGAGGGTTTCTCACGATTAAAGCTCGCACGGCCATATCACGACGATGTAACATCCAGAAAGCCCATGACGCAAGCCATCGGTTGCCTTCTTGAGCAGCTAATGGTAAAACCTTTTCTTCGAGAAGTTCTTTAAGAACAGGTCCATGCTCTCCTTCATACACACGAGTAATTGCTATAGCCAATTGAAGATCCTTGAGTTGGCTCAAAATCACGTTGACAGCATCTTTGAGACAATCGGCTAACAAGAAGAAAGCGGCAGCATATTCTGATTATGGTTAGAAATACTGAATAAGACCAGTCAATGCATTACTCACCAAATCGACGTTTCCCAAGTAAAGCATATGCATTCTTCATTGCTGCAGTTCTCCACTTCTTTTCCGAGAAATTATTTGCTAGGAGTCTTGTGGTAGCACCTTGTTCACGGTTCCACGCGGCCATACGCCATAGACCTTGCAATACCGCCTTTTTCTTAAGGGCAAGATAGTACAAACTACAATCTATGGGATTTTTGAGATCACTCTTCGTGTATTCATTCCGAGCAATGACTTCGAATTGCGCTTTCTGTTTTTCGTTAGCTTCCTCAAGTTTTGAGATAGAAAATTTACATACCAGTGCGTTTCCATCCGTCATCCACATGAAGATACCACTCTCTCGTGCATGTTCCCAAAGCATTCTTCCATGGAATTGTCGCGATACCATATCAGCCAGAATATCCTGACTGTTGCTATGATATGCCCAATTGATCTCCCTCCAAGATAGACTAACTTCATTCGCACGACCCCGACGTAAAACGTGTTGTCTGAAAAACAGCATAAACCTTGCGGCATTATCGTCCATAGACCTACGTTGGCGCTCAACAATAGCGACACATTCAACAATATCAGCCAAATTAATTTGCTCCTGCCTCGAAAGTTGAGGTAGAGCAATCTGTGTCAATTTCTCGGTTATAGCAGCTGCAACACTCTCTGTGACTGTTTCCACCTCATCTTCTTCGGAGAAGCCATCAAATGTCGATTTGATTCCTTTGCTAGCTGAAGGTGCATTCTCCGAGCTTATGTAGAAATCTTCTACATTCATCCCCAGGTGGGAGTCGATTGGTTCACCCTCAATATAATATTTGAGGATCTTATATAATGCCAATAGAATATGTTGAACTAATGAATTCTTTCCAGCAAGGATGTACTGGCTCAGAAATTGTGGATGATAAACCGGGAGTGGGCCATTCAACCTTGAAACGACATCGAAGAGATCCCAAGGAGTTTTACGAGGAGGTAGGAAAGTTGATGCTGACGAGTCGACCTCCTTATCATAAACGAACAACTGGTTACCAGCACCAACGATGAAGTTGCCACCTCCTAACCAAGTTGAATCACCAATCGGATGAGGTGTCAAATCTCGGATATTGACTTCTCGAATTGCTGCCCATGCTGGCCCTTTATTCAGATAATCATATCGCATTTGAGCCAATAATATAACGCGGTAACGGAAACCAACAGCAAGAATCGATTGATCGTCAGGCGTTGAAGTCCAATCCAAATCTTGAATAGTATCCTGGGATTCGTAATCCCGAGAATACTCGAGTCGTGCACCTCTGACGTCCCAGATGGTCAATTCCGATCTACTTGAGTTTACAAGTGCAGCTTTCCTGATGGAGCTCCCACTAGCTAAAGCAGGCTCATTAATACCTGTGTCTACTGAACAAGTCTGTAGCCAATCAACCGATTCTTTTTCGATGTCAATCCGGGCGGTCCAAGATCTTAACAGTCCAGAATGCGTGTAGGAAATTGCAATGTCTCTTGCAAAAGTATCTAAGAATCCCGAGATAACTGGAGGGGATCCAGCTGGATCTACTGGTAGAACATAGGCTAAGTCGTCATCATTTCCAAGGTCAAATTGACAGAATTCGCGAATAGAAGCATCTTGATGGTACCCATTGACTTGAGCACTTCCCCTTCTTTGGGGTAATTTGACTTCCCATACAATACCCTTCATCTTTGAAGTAATCGTAGCGACATGAGCAACAGGACCCTCCTTGTTAACCTCGGGTAGCATGAGAATACACAAAGGTTTCCCCATGATCGAAAAGTTACAATCTGCTAGTTTGACCGCTGCAGAATGTCTAGTATCCCAAAGGGTAATATGGTCGTGGTGTAGATAGATCACAAAGTTTCCCTTTCTCATGACGCATATCCTATGAACGTGCTCAGATTGCGTGATAATACTTTGGCGGAAAACTGAAGTTCCACCTGCATGTTCCATATGCTTCCAAACTATACTTTCATTGCCATCGGTTCGCGAAACTACTGCTCGTCCGCTGACATTACGCACAATCTTCTTGATAGCACCTGAATGACCTGTCCACAGAGCTTTTGACTTGAATCGATGTGACCTCGGTGAAAGATCAAATAAGTTGGCTAAGTCGGCTTCGAAATACTCAATTTTTCCATCAAAATGATGGACCAGAACATTGAGATTACCACCAGAATGGTTGCAGAAATTATGAAGCTGAACATAGCTTGCCTCATCGCCCAGTTCCGCTGGCAAACCCAATTCCAGACCATCTACATGTGCAATATTAAAAATGTTCGTCGGCTGTTTCGTTTTAGACCCAATGTTCTCCAGTCCCCATGCAGAAAGATGTCCATGTTCATCTAGTACAACGCAGATTTCCGGATTTCGATTTGCAACTTCGATCAAATGCGCCAAGGCATGGTCTTCCTTCGAGTCGGTCGCTGCTCTCTCTTGAACTGCATGCTCCGTGGCAACCGTAAAATCTCTCCCATCAATGATAAATGCGAATCGTAATTTCGACACCCTGTCCCCGTCCAATCCTCTCGGTTGTATAGACTCATGTAAATTGATCTGACCCCAAAGCTGTAAACTCTGTAGCGAATGCACATCTGTAGGTGCCCAAATCCTTAGCAAGTTGTCCGCGCAAACTGTATATAGCACATTATCAATTGTTTGGTCGATATGGAACGGTCTTCTCCAGTGCATATTCGTTACTGTCCGCGGATGTGGTAGGTAGGTAAAATCAAATCTCGAGTCGTCGTTTCCGAATGATAACCTCCTCCATATCTTCACAAATCTATCATATTTCCCACTAGAGGCAATGAATGCCGAATCATACGAGAAGTTCGCGAACTTGACCGGATTCGCAAGTTGTTGCTTCCATACCACTACTGGCGCATCGATTGTTGAGTACAAAGTAAGCCACGAGCTCCCCACCAACAACTCTTCTGATATTCCCCATGATAATGTGTTTGCCGTGTCATTCCCACTCTCATCAATCGAAATGCTGTGTTGTAGAGACCACTAAATAGATTTAGCGCTGCATCTCAAGAGGCCAGTTATGGTTGTGTAATGTTACCTTTAGCACCCCCTCATCCTGGCCATATGGTTTATAAATCCGGACATTAGATCCAGCACACGTTGCTATCTTCCCACTACTTTCGTCCAGCGCAATAGCTTCGAGTTGAGTTTCGTCGTCATCGTATATCGTTTGCAGGATCGAGTCTGCGCCGGTGAGTATAACGAACGCATTTCCCGTAATGTAGGCCTGCGCACCAATTCAGTAAAAAATAAAGCGATACTAGACGTCCTGAAATTCATCGCAAACTCACTATGAGCCTCCTGCCCTTCCAATAACCAGTGCAGACAGCTTGAAGCTTGGCCTGTGCCTTTCCAGGAAGCACTGCTCTCATACCTATATATCAGAGCGCATTCCGGAGCATATTTCCAGTAAGTGTCACAGATTATTCTCTCACTAGGAGTAATTTTCAATGGCAAAGATTAAAAGGAGTCGAAAAGCAATTAAGTTTGTTGGTGAAGAGGATTCCCAATTATTATAGCTGGAATTGATGTCTCGGTGAATAGATAGTGCGGTTCCGTACAAGTAATCAGCAGGATGACGATGATCTACCTGGTTCTTACATCCAGCTAACGTTACGCGACTGGGGAAAAAGGAGGTCGAGCATCATCCGGTAGCACTTTTCACTTCACGAACTCTATTCTCGCTATCATCTTGTCATCAGTTTCTTTCTCAATGTATTTGTAATTTAAAGGCAGATAAATTGTAAAGCCCAATGCTGTAGACATCCAGCAAATAATTTAATGCATATTATCACTTAATAGAACAGTAACTCCAGGGAAAAAGAAAGCCGTCTTCATACTTGCAACAGTGATTTTTTCGTAGTCATCAACGCATAATACAAGTTCTGAGGGGTTTCTCGCTTGAATAAACATATAACACGTCCATACGAAAGTTTGCACCATTACAATTAGATGATTCCGAATTTGACAATATATGTACATGTACTACATCACGTCATAAAATTTCACCATTTCTACTTTGGCATTGGGAAGAATGATTTTCTTAATACTTTATTGATATTTGATCTATTCCAATTGTCCAATTCCGTTCCAACCATTCATAAGGGGGTATCTATACTTCTTGAACCAAAAACGCCATCTTTAAAAAATTCCACCTTTTGTCATTCCAGCATGATCATTCCCGGATGCTCCTAAACTCGCTGAACCTACTCCTGAGCGGAGCAGTTCTGGGGGTTTGCAATGTCCCTCTTGCACTTGTAGATTGATAACGTACAGATGCAGCAACTCTTCTTCGAGAGGGCGTAGCCATGTATCCAGGGGTTATTGGATTGAAGACAACCGGTCTTTTCTCGACAGCCGGTCGCTTCTCGTAAAGCCTTCGTGTTATTTCATCCATCTCAACTTCCTCTCCAAAATCTGACCAATTCTCTGCTGTCTCAGTTCCCGGAGGTGTGCCATCCTCCACGATTGGTCGCTGATTCGCAGTTCGTTTTTGCCAGTGATGAAGCATTTTTCTCTGTCCCTTCCTTGTGCTCCTATCGTGCACTTCCTTTGCAGTGTTCGCCATAGCTTTTGCTTGAATCGCCTTCAATCTCCATTTTCGAAGCGCTTCAGATTGATTATGCTCCTGGTGGTCCAGCGTTGCCTCGATGTTCAACACTTGTAATGACTCGGTGCGATTCTTCCATCTATTGAAGAATTTCCTCATGACCATCTCTTTCCAAAGGGGTTCATATTCGGCTACTTCATCCGTTCGAGCTCTCCACTGATCAAACTTGTCCATTCCTATGATGTATGTTTTACCCTGGGCGAATTGACTGGCCTGCTCGTTCAGTGCCATTTTCTCTTGTGCCTTGGCACGCCAAACAGAGAGCCATCTTCTTCCAATGGCGTATTTTCTGTTTCTTCGAACTTTGATATATGCTTGTTTACGCTTTTCTCGTTTCGCCTTGAATGTTGCGTCTCGCCACGCATACAAAGCCGTCCTCATCAAGAAGAATTTTCTGCATCCGCGAGCGGTTTTATTATCTATGGCGATTTTTTTGACCTTTTCGCGCATAGAATCGAAGCATTCAGCTAGAATTCGTGGAGCTTGAAGTTCCGCCGCTTGGGCTTCAAATTCGGCCTTTTCGTCCATTCTTGCATACCAGCATTTAAGGACAGACGTTGCTAGGTTTGTGTTGTCGTACCGTCGAGCCGTCTCTTCTCGCTCCCAGCGTCTGCTTCGTGTATCCTGAGCCCTATCGAACCAGACTTCCAAGCATGCAAACTTGACATCTTCCTCCCTCTGTGCCTCTGCACCTTTCAACTTTGTCTTTAATTCCCAAATTTTGAAGGCTTTTGCTACAGCACGGCCTTCTGAAATGGCCTGTGATATCTTCGCCCTTGTCTGGTGTCGCCATTTGGTAAATGCTTCGCGGAGAATCTTGGCACGATCGATCTCCGCAGCTTGTTTCTCTTTCTCGGCACGTTTTTTCCAACTATGCAAAGCGCCTTTGAGTACACCGGCATTGTGACCACCCTGTACCCTTCTTCTGGCAGGGGCTGTCTGAGTTTCGCGGTGCCATTTATGCATAGAATCGGCTTTTTTCTTCGTTTCGGCAATCATCTCGGCTTCCTGGTTGAGTGCAACTTGTTTTACCGTCTTTTGCTTCCAAGTTTTCATGGTCTTCTCGACCGCCTTCAATAAATTCTCGTCATCTGCTAGCTGAGTGGCTTCGGCCACAGCTTGTGCCTTTTCTACCCATGTCGACAAAGCCCGTTGCTTATTCTTTTGCTCGACTTCTTTGGTAAAATCTTTTACTTTTTTCTTCTCAGCCATTTTCGAAAAGACTCGCTCAAGCATGTTGCACTTGTCAACTTCAGCAGCTTCCTCTGCATCCACATCAATTTTCAGCTTCTTTGCTTTCCATTTTTCGAGGAATTTTTTCAATTGGACTTGTCGAGCCTTTTCCTCGCCCAGTTGAACTTTTTCCTCAGTCTCCTTCGTGTGAGATTTCCAGGCCTTAAAAGTACGTGACCTCATCATTTGTCTCTCTGCGGCTTTTGTGGCTTCGACTTTGTCTTGAGCTATCGCCAGCCAATGAGTGAAAGCTTTCTTCTTGAGATGATCATTTCTGCACGAGACGGCTCTTAATCCGATCCTTGCGAATTTCTTTCCCTTCGCCCGAAACTTCTGCTCGAATTCTAATTCAGCTCTCTCGGCTTCCAACTCAGCCTGGCGCGCTTTTTCGGCATCTTTCTGAGCTTTGTAAAGCTTTGCTTGTTGAGCTTCATGTATTCTTTGTTCATGAAGTTTCTGCTCAGCCTCCAGTTGAGCCTGATAAGCAAGTTCTTGCCTCTCTTGTTCATCGAGGCGTTGTTTTTGCTGCGCCTGGGCTTCTAGGAGTAGCTTTTCTGCTTTTTTGGCACGTATTTTTTCCAGCCAGCCAGATAATGCTTGCTCCTTCAGAGCATTGTTGTTACTCTTCATTGAAACAGCTTTCGGTTCAGCTTTTTTGGCTTCTAATTGAGCTTGATGGGCGAGTTGTTGCTTCTCTTGTTCTTCTTGGAGGCGTTGTTGCTCCTCTTGCTCCTCTTGAAAACGTTGTTGTTGTTGTTGTTGTTGTTGTGCCTGAGCTTCTAGAAGGAGCTTTTCTGCTTTTTTGGCACGTATTTTTTCCAGCCAGCCAGATAATGCTTGCTCCTTCAGAGCATTGTTGTTATTCTTCATTGGGATAGCTTTCGGTTCAGCCTTTTCAGCTTCCAATTGAGCTTGATGAGCAGGTTGTTGCTTCTCTTGCTCTTCTTGGAAGCGTTGTTGATCCTCTTGCTCTTCCTGAAGTCGTCGTCGTTGCTGCGCCTGGGCTTCCAGGAGTAATCGTTGAATTTTCTTTGCGCGAGCTTTTTCAACCCAGCCAGACAGGGCCTGTTCTTTCAAGGCGCCATTGTCGTGCTTCACAGCAATAGCATGCAGCTTCGCTTTTTGATCTAGACGTTCTCTTGCTTGATCTCGCCACGAGAGTAGCTTTCTGATCAGCAAATCATGTGTCCTGATGATTTTCGCTCTTTTATTTTGTTTAATTACGTGTCGAACCCATGGGTCATTTAAATCGAATACTTCGCTGGAGTCGTAGAATTCCTCGTCGTTCTCTTCCTCTTCTAACTCCTCAAAGGAGTCATAAAATTGCTCTTCGCCATCTTCGGCATCAGACTCGAGCTCTTCGACCTTTTGCTCCTCGACTTCTTGTTCTTCGGCTTTTTGCGCTTCATGTTCTTCAGCTTCCGAAGGGGTGGTCAACTCGTCGCTGATGTCTTGATCTTCGTATGTAATGTTGTTTATGGGAATGCGACCAGATGGACGATCCCTTGGGGCAACTCTCTCTGGATCTCGATTAATTGAGCGAATGCTGCCATGTGCAGAAATTGATCTGCTCTGACTGCGAGGCGACCCGTCCTCACTGGCTTCGAGCCAGTTTCTGACGTTGTTTAATCCACGTTCTTCGCGCCCTTTTCGGGTGGTTCTAGGTGGTTGCGGTGTAGGTTCTGGGATAGGTTCTGGAGATGGTGCGCGAGTAGCTTCCGAAATGAAGCTCTTCAGTTCATTTAATTTTGCGGGTGTGGCAGGCCCGAGAGGTAGAGGGGAGACTGATTTATTCCTTTTATGTTTTGGTTCTTGTGGTGGAGCTTGTGCCTGAGCTGCAATCTCCAGATCCAAGACGCCTGTCTCTGAATTGCGTCGTGGTAATGGTGAATCATTTTCATCGTTATAGAGAGTGTCACTTTCTTTATTGTCTGCAACATCTTGAGAAGTAGCTTTGTTACTACGTAGATAGTCATGAGTATTGTAATCGAATTCGAGAGTAATGCCCCTTTTGGCCAAACATTCTTCGAATTTGTCGAAGAGTGTGCCAGTGAATTCGCCAGTGGCACCAATTTTGAATATGAATCTGAAGTATCGACTGTCATGATCGGGATGAATTCCAAGATCAGGAAGGAATTCATAGTATGCTTTTGCGAGTGCTAAGGTGGGGAGTCTATCCTTTGGAGGTAGAGTGGGCAAGATATGTTGTGCGCGAACAACGATATCATGTAAGATAACCAAATCTATGAAACATGTTAGCATTCATCATTGCGCATGTTCAATTGAACTGAAACACACCATCATCAGTATAATATGGTTCATCAGTGGTGGTTGTCCAACTGTATGATTGACCGCCGTCATACAGGGACGGAAGTGACAAAGGAGACATGGGACCTTGTCAAGAGGGCATATACGTGGGAAAGTAGGATTGTTATAATTTGTACATACAGTATCGCGTCTCGGCGATAAAACAGCAATCAAAAGCGGAAATCGTGAAGAGAAAGGTACAGCAGGGGTATACAGCAATTGAACTGGGAACGAGAATGAGAATTGGAATTGCAAAATTTCTTTGAAGCTTTTGATATCTGAATTTGTGAATGGACGACGCGCGCTGAAGAGAGGAACATGATTTCGCGACTTTGGGTGGTGGAAAGTATGAAATGGAATTGTCGGACGCGACGAGAATAAAGTTTCCCGGTCGACTTTTGGTGTTGAAGCTTTCAGGCGCTAATCGAAGCTAGCGGATCCTTGTATTTCAAGCTAAATTTAGCGAATGTCGACGGCCGTACTTTTGATTTGATCGATAACATGTCTTATCGTGATGACTAATCATCGGATCCGTGGAAATCGAAGTCCGTCCTTTTAACTCCTTCTATTCGTATCACCATGTTAATTATCATGCTATCTGAACTCTATCAATACAAATCATAATTTTTAGTCTTCACTACAACATCAGCTCATATCAATCACCAATTGAATCACAATACGGGGTGTGCCTTTCCCAGATACTAGGAAAAGTCCAAGGGCTTGTTATTATACCAGTCTTCACTAAGTAACTGGTACCTCGCTACTTTTTCTACTTTCTTGCCTCACCTCACTCACCAACCACGCAACCACTCAACCGCCATCATCGTCACCAAAAACAAACCAATTTTATATCCTCACAAACCATGCCTCCACGAACAACTCCAATAAGACCCATTGAGAAGTTTGCACAAGCCGTTGCCAAATGCTCTACAGAGGTACGTTTGGATTGGATTCTTCTTTCTACTTGGATCCCGCTCCACATGATTCGCTCTGCAACATCCATACCGCTTCAAACCCTACCCCTCCATACATCCCATTATTACCCACCACCCATCCATCATACATTCATCCCCTACCTTTATCCTTTACGCTGGTAACCCCCTTGGTACCTTGCACCTTTAAACTTTCGCCTCCACGACCTATTACTGCCCCTCTCATCACCCCCTCATCAAAAACTGACAACACCAACCACAGGCCTCCCTATATGGCAAATGCATAGTGGCCGATTACAATTCTGTTCACAAAGATAAATGTCTTACTGAATTCATGAAATTGAAAGATTGTTATTTGGTAAGTGCATTCAACTCATATTTTCACTAGTACTGTTCATGACTTATGATTATTCAGATTGCCGCGAAGAAGAAGTAGGGGAGTGTTGTTGATCTATTTCTAGAAGAGGAAATTAAATTCATTCAAGAACCGTATACTATCTGTCATCTTGTTCAACTAAATGTGCACCCGTATGTATCGCTGTATATGAAGTTTCAATCCGTAGGTTTGAATGTATTCAAAGCAAAGTTTGGTATGTACATAGCATAATATCATGCTACTGTCTCCTTTCGGCGTCTCAAGCAACTGAGATCATTCTAAACACATTCTTCGGGTCACACTAATTTTCACGTTTTCATGAACATGTTATTTTGCCTGACTTTCACGAATTTATGAAATGAACACATCCTATCTATGCAATGATACTCATGTGTTTGTGAAAATAGGTACTTGTAAGCTAGAGAGATAGGTGTCTAGATGGTCTGTTTATACCCGATTTTTTTTCCTATAAAACATCAAATCATAACTTCAACAACCTAAGCGAAAATGTAGCTTTTTGGATCTCCTGCTCCTCTTCCAGAATGACACTCTCTTCTGCTGCACTTCCTTCTGCTTCGCTCAAAGGTCTTCGCAATGCTTTTTCAATGGCCTGTGCTTGACTAGTGAAAGCTTCACGTAGACCAATGCTCGAAGGATCCTCCAAGACCTTGTACTCCATCTTAATATCATCCGTTGGTTGAAGACCAGCCTTCTTGCGTAATCTTTGCACACGATTGATGATCTCGCGGCCTAATGCTTCATCTGCAAGATCTGCATGAAGTTCAACATCTAAGATAGTAAGAACATCCTCATCTGTATTAGTCTCGAGGTTCTTCGAGGATTCATCATCCTTGAGGCCTCGCTTGACAACCAAATCACCCTCTTCGAGCTTGATACCATCAACGACAATTGATTTCTCCAACACATAGTTGTGAACTTGCTCACTAGTCAATCCTGGCAAAGCCTTCTTGACCTTCTGCACTTCCTTCTTTAACTTCTTACCAAGGACTGGCCAATCAGCATTGACACTGTATTGTACGTTGTACTTCGCTTCATCCGAGGTGAGGATAAGTTCTCTGATGTTGAGCTCCTCAGTAATGTAGCCTTCCAATGAACGGACATCTTCAAGATAAACTGGGTCGTGGTGGATGACAATCAAGGTTTTCAGAGGAGTCTTGAGACCAATTGTACGACGCTCTCTGGAAACTCTGCCCAACTCAATAACACGTTGCATGCGACCTACACGACGCTCAACATCTACATCAAAGAGTTCCTCTCTCACATCTGGGAAAGCCAAAAAGTGTACACTTCGTGGATCCTCAGCTTGCAACTCTTTAGGAATGTGAGGTAACAGACGTTGATAAATGTTGTCTGTGAGGAATGGTGTGAATGGAGCAAGTCCTCTTGTTAAGGTAAAGAGGACTTCGAAGAGG
Organism: Botrytis pseudocinerea; assembly: GCA_019395245.1. Classification (NCBI taxonomy): domain Eukaryota; kingdom Fungi; phylum Ascomycota; class Leotiomycetes; order Helotiales; family Sclerotiniaceae; genus Botrytis; species Botrytis pseudocinerea. Next base: position 1,269,361 of record JAHXJK010000184.1, on the reverse strand, counting down.
GTGTTGAGTGCGTGCTTAGTGTCGTTTAGACCAGATTCACCCTTCAGGCGTCTACGATTGAAACGAATGTACCAATTTGTGGTATTGTCAATGAGATCCAGTAATCTGGGAACAACAGTGTAGAGACGGTAACCTGAATTTATTAATCATCACCCACAGAAGAAAAATTTGAAGAGTCGACTCACCTGCCATCTCCTGGTTGACAAACTTCAGAAGACTCTGACAACTAGCAAGAATCCATCGATCCATAACATTGGTGTTAGTAGCTTCGGCAGTAGGATCGAAGACATAATCAACATTCTCCATCTTCTTTAATAATGCTACCTGTCCTTCAAAGAACTTGTAACTGTTCCACAAAGGCAATAGAACTTTGCTCACAACTTCCTTAACTCCAGCTTCCTTAAAACGCAATGGCTCGGCTCTTACAACTGGGGAATTGATAAGATACAAACGCAAAGCATCAGAACCATATTTGTCCATGACAATGCCAGGGTCAGGATAATTCTTCAGGCGTTTTGACATCTTCTTACCATCTTCTGCAAGCACAATTCCGTTGACAACACAGTTCTTAAAGGGCGAAACTCCAAATAAATGTGTGCCCAAGACAAGAAGGGTGTAGAACCATCCTCTAGTTTGATCAAGACCTTCCGCGATGAAATCACCAGGGAAGAATTGCTCGAATTTATCCTTGTTCTCGAATGGATAATGTTGACTGGCATATGGCATACTGCCAGACTCAAACCAACAATCAAAGACCTCCTCGATACGTTTGAGTTGACCTTTACCCTGCTTACTTGGAATGGTGATGTGATCAATCTTGTCTCTGTGGAGGTCTGTAATTTCGCCTTCATAGCCACTGAGCTCCTTCAACTCGGCAATACTACTAATGCATACCTTCTCCTCATAGTCGTCACTGACCCAGATTGGGATTGGAGTTCCCCAATATCTATTTCTCGAAACATTCCAGTCACGGGCGTTTTCGATCCAACTAGCGAAACGCTTTTCCTTGACGAAGGATGGAGTCCAGTGCGAGCCTTCAATATTCTTCAACATATCAGGAACAATTTCGGGAATTCTAATGAACCAAGAAGGAACAACTCGGTAGATCAATGGAGTGTCTGATCGTGGGCACATAGGATAACTATGCTTGATAGAGGATTCAACAACTAGACGCCCGGTGCCCTTCAAATATTTAATGATAGCTTTGTCGGCCGCTTTGACATGTAGACCAGCAAAATCCCGAACTTGCTCGGTAAAGTGACCGCTCTCATTGATTGGGCATGGAGCTGGTCGCTGCTCATTGATGATGCCGGCTTCCATTGCGACATTGTAATCTTCCTCTCCGAAAGCTGGTGCTTGATGAACAATACCAACACCACTGTCGTCGGTGACGTATGCAGCATTCAAGACTTTGAAGCCATGCTCCTTGAATTCTTCGTAGAAATAGTCGAAAAGTGGCTCATATTGCCAACCAAGCATATCTTTACCCTTGATCTTTTCCACAATCTTGAACTTGGCTTTTTTAGGGTCCTTGTATAATGTACCGAGTAGTTTCTCCAACAAAATATAGTTCTTTCCTGAGACTTCGTCGTGAATTTTGACGTACTCGAAATCCGGATGCGCGGCTAAACCAGTGTGCGATGGAAGAGTCCAGGGAGTAGTTGTCCATGCCAAAAGACATGTTGAGGGGTCCTTCAATAATGGGAAAGATACAACGACTGCAGGATCAGTGACATCTTGGTAGTTTTGATTTGCTTCGAAATTACTCAAAGCTGTGGTGAGAACTGTCGAGTATGGCATAACTCGGTAGCCTTGGTAAACAGATCCCTTCTTGAAGATTTCACTAAATACCCACCACTCTGATTCCATGAACTTGGGGTCCATTGTCTAAAGTCGTCAGCCTGAAGATGCCAATCCGCTTCCATGAAGGCTTACCTTGTAGTCATTATCAAAATCGATCCAACGGCCTAGTCGGTCGATTGTTGTACGCCATTCCGACGAATATCGCATAACAATAGCTCTACACTCTTCATTGTATTTTGCCAGTCCCATCTTCATGACAGCATCCTTTCCAGAAATACCAAACTTTTTGTCAATCTCGTGTTCAATCGGCAAGCCGTGTGTGTCCCATCCAAAACGTCTCTCAACATGATAGCCTTTCATTGACCAGTATCGAGGGATAATATCCTTGATGGTAGATGCGAGCAAGTGACCATAATGAGGTAAACCAGTCGCGAAAGGAGGTCCATCATAAAAGGTATATCGAGGCTTTCCCTCAGAGAGTCTATGATTGCAATAAACAAGGTCAGGACATATTGATCTTGTTTACACTCGTTGCAAGTTGACTTACTCGAGTTGACGCTCGAAAGCGTTAATCTCCTTCCACTTTCTAAGAACTTTTTCTTCTTCTCTTGGAAAATCCATATTTGCTTGTGTTTGAGTCATGGAAAGACTCGAGAATGTTGGAAGGAGTTTCCTGTGGACATAAATTTGGCGGGGTCGAAACGAGGGGCGGGCACTGAATTTCGTATGAGTCAAAATTGATCGCTCAGCCAATCAAACCAAGTCGGCTCGAGGCTGTCGGTCAGCCTTCCGTGATACAACAACTAAACCTTTTCATGCCCAAATGTCTCACCATCCAATCCATCGCCGCAACTATTGATTCTGATCCTCCCGAAAAGCATGGCAGGTAATCATATCAGACGGCTTGAACTTATTACATGGTGTTTGTATATTTAATCAAGATCTGCTCAATCATCATGTTAGTAATCATGATACATGGAGTCCGTGTTCGGCCTGCAGTAGTTCTCAGGTTACGAACACAAACAGTATGACTGGTTTGACGAGTATGGCATCCTAAAATGGTCTACCTAGGCGTTCCTTTTTGCCAGGGGTATCTGATGTCTTGTCTTGTTTTGTTACGGATTGCCGTAACCTGACTTGTGGATAGTTATTTTCTGATTACATTCCATTCTTCCAAGCTTCAGCTGCACCTAAACACACGCCAAGTATCAAGTTGGTGGTATCATTGATTACAGACCGTGCTAAGCAGCATGGTCTGAAATAGTGAGTATAAGTATATGGAGGGGTGCAAAAGCTCAGGTATCTCACTCAATGTACTGGATTATTTTGAATGTCCCTATTGATGCAATGGCAGCTCGCCGGTCATTTTTTAAGTTATTTTGCTTTCAGGCACTCCTCTCCACTGCTACTACTTCCCAGTCAGTTCAAAGTTATGACTACATGTGAGTTACAGGAAGTCTTCCACGTCGTCATGTAAATTGACCCCTTCTAGCATAATTAGGGGCGGTACAGCAGGCCTAACAATAGCAAGTCGTCTGAGTGAAGATCCCCAAACTTCTGTGCTTGTTCTAGAAGCTGGGACTGATCACTCAAGTGATATTAATGTACTTGCACCTGGTCTATATACCGGCATGTATGGTAATCCTGAGTATGACTGGAACTACAAAACTGTTCCCCAGGTAGGTTACATATCATCTTCTCTCACGAAGCATACGAGTTGACAACTTTCAAAGATACACGCCAACAATCAAGTTATAGCCCATCCAAGAGGCAAACAACTTGGAGGTTCTAGTGCTATAAACTTCCTTTATTGGACACATGCCTCTCAGCAAGATATCAATAGCTGGGGAGAGCTTGGAAACGCGAACTGGTCATGGGAAGCCCTAGATCCATTTTTCAAGCGCTCCGAGCAATTTGTTTCACCTTCAGGTGTCGTTGAGCAGGATTTACAGACTGGAAGTATTGTTCCAACTATGCATGGTGACAATGGACCGATTCTTAACATATTTCCGGATATCTATGGCCCAATAGATGAAGCGTGGCCTAGAACTTTTCAAGCTCTTGGGCTAGAAGTGAAAAGTGATCCGAGAGATGGTTTAGCTTTAGGAGGATATACCAATCTCTTAACCTTGGACCAGGATGGTAGAAAGAGAAGTTATGCTGCAACCGCATATTATCTTCCTGCTTCGAAGCGACCGAATTTGAAAGTCATCACTGGAGCACTTGTGGAAAAGATAATCCTTGAAAAGAGTCATGATATAGTCACAGCAAACGGCGTGCAACTTTCAAATGGAACTATTGCTCATGCAAACAAAGAAGTAATCTTATCTGCGGGCTCAATCGGAAGTCCCCAAGTCCTTGAGCTATCAGGCATTGGAGATCCGAATATTCTCCAGAAGCGAGGAATCAAAGTTTTTGTGAACAACAGCAATGTGGGCGAGAACTTACAAGATCATGTTTACGTCCCCATCGGGTAAGGCATCTAAATCCGCCACTTTTTAACACTATGTCTAACAAAGCGTCTCAGCTTCAAAGTCAATCCTGGTATAACCACCTTAGACAATCTCACAGACCCTACATTCTTCGATGCTGCATATGAAGAATATGTTGCCAATGCTACTGGCCCCCTTGCTACCACAGGTGCAAGTTCCGGACTTTTATCTTGTCCACAGATTGGTTGCGGGAACCTGAGACCACCTGCAAACTTTTCAAATGCCCTCACTCCTGGATTAAAGGAGCAATATGAGCTGCAAGCGAAATATTTTTCCAGTGAAGCAGTTACACAAGAGTGAGTCAGCTTTCAATTAGAATGTTTTGTTTTTGCCAGCAGATAATTATTAAGTTGCCCCACTGAAAGACCTGGTATGTATAGGCCGCCGGGCCCCCTCGACCCTTCAACTAACACACTGTCATAGACTCACTGTAAGTGGTGGAATGTCCCCTCTCAATTCCAACGACTCGTCTCAGCTTTTCCTCACTTCCTCACCTGGCAACTTCCTCAGTCTCCTGGGTGTTCTCGAACACCCATTTTCCCGCGGCTCTACTCACATATCCTCCTCTTCCCCGTCAGTCTACCCGACACTTGACCCCAATTATCTTTCTCATCCCTTCGATCTCACTGTACTCACCGCCGTCGCGTATCACCTCCAATCCCTTGCCTCAGCCTCTCCACTCTCCACCTACCTTCAAGGAAACGGCACTATCTATCAGCCTGGCTATTATCCCCTCAATGAAACCAACATTGAAGCCTTCATCAAAGCAAACCTGCAGTCTGAATTCCACCCTATTGGTACTTGTTCTATGCTCCCTGTGGGCAAGGGTGGAGTAGTTGATGAGAAATTCAGAGTATATGGTGTCCAAAGACTAAGAGTGATCGATGCTAGTGTTTCCCCACTGTTGGTGAGAGGGAATTTGCAGAGTTTGGTATATGCGATTGCAGAGAGAGGAGTCGAGTTTATTACAGAGGATCAATGATGATCAACGCGAAATGTTGATAGACAAGTGGCTAGGACCAGAACCTGACATTGTTAGAAGCTTACAGGTAGGATATCTCAAGTAGTGACGTTATATAACGAATGAACATTTTCTAAGAATAAAAACAAAAAGAATTTTGCATCAAGCTGCTCGAATGAAAGGTCATTAGGATCACCATACATACAAGATTCAAAATTGAGTTACGATGAGCCATATCATCATTGACCACATCGTCAAAACTCATAGCTTTAGTCTCACCATCCTCTCCTACTTCTCAGTACGCTTGTCTAACAACTCAAGATAGCTTTCCAAGTAATAAGTTGGGATCATATGACATCTGCCATGTTAGGATTCCCGAGCTAGCAACCATCATTTGTAGTCAACAATCCTAGCATAGATGTCAAACCCCACTGTATTTACGTTTGAAACCAGTATATTCTTTTGCAAATGTATCATTTCTATTTTCCCATTTTGACATCATTCCCGTCTATTTAGTGTCTCCTCTGAGCCCTAAACAAATACTTCATCCCACACTCTCACAATGTATTTTCCATTCGTCATCGTAACATGTCATGGATCACATCACATATCCAAACCATTCCAACCCTTGCGAGACACCCTAGAAAACTCCAGCATCGAATCGTTCTGTCCTCAGCTCCCCATCTCAGATCTCTCCTTGATGGACATAGGCAACCCCGTATCCCCAGACTACAATCGTAATATCCCATCAAACGGTTATGTACAGCAATCAGACGATATACTCGTCATCAACTCCCTACTTAATACCTCATCACAAAACAAGGGGGGGGAGGAGTTCTCCTCAGCCATTCTGCAGGAGGTCTCGTAGAGACTGCACTAGCGATCCCAGATCTCCAGACAAAAATTAGAGGCAAACGGGACTTGCAGAGGATATAGTTATTGTTTTCTATGTGTGCGCATTTTTGATACCAGTGAGATTCGATACATGGTTTTTTAATGCCGAGAGATGGGGGTGCGCCTGTTAGTCCACCACGGTCTAAATTTCATGTAGTTGATTATTTTTCATGGGATCATCTTCAACTGCATAACGTGCGAGGGAGGGAAAGAAAATTTAACAACCCAAAGAACCACGGCAGGGACGGTATTGCATCGAAGTATCACCTTCCGATGAACTATCACGGACTTGGCAAAGCATGCACATTCGACCTCGTAACCACTTATCCACAAACTATCGTGATCTAGGTCCACTACACACCAAAGCAAAACCTCGCCTTATCTTCATGCTGAATTTTAGTCTAGAGTATGTACTTGTATGAACAGGGTATCATTTATCCTAAAGCTAAAGCTAAAAAATTCAAGGAGCATTTTTATCCTATCATAAAATCATGGTTCATGCCTCATTTCGCTTTCATCATCAGCTACTAACTTGACCAATCGCATACCCTCCCTCCTTCTCCTAAAACAGCCTCATTCCATCCATTCGTTCTATTATGCTATGATAAGCTGTAATCTGAAGTCAGTCTCAACGTTACAGCAAGAAAATAAAGAATGATGCATACCTCAATGAGCCTATCAGTCAAAGTAGTGCATTCTCTGGCGACCTCATGATGGCCCTGATATGTCGAATTCTTCCACAGCCCTCCAAAACCTATACTACCCAAAACTCTATCCAACACATCAGCATCTCTCATCGCGGCCGAGAATTGAGGATTTGAGGTAATAGTGCGTAGTAACTGATGTGCGGATTCGAGTGTTATAGAATTTTGACAAGACATAAGAACGTCGTCTAATATGCTTGTGATTGGACCAGCCCTACTCATAATTAGTAATAGTCTTGATGTAAAAGAGCGTGGAGAAATGACTTACAGTCGTAACATAACGTTTGACGACGAGATAGCAAGTTTATTGAGCCATTGAAATGCACTGTTTTGTATAGTATCGTCTAAGTAGTGGAAGTCGACTAGGCCAATGGCACAAGTAAGGAGCAACTCCTTCTCATTAAGACCGGCAATTTGCATTATACTTTCCATATCTGCCTCAGTATGTGGAGTAAGATCTCCTTGAGTGGCAGTGGCCAGCCATAAGCTATGCCCTGCATCTTCTGGGTTAAGAGCTCGGCCCAGTAGAAGACCAAGATATGGCATGCAACTAACATCTTGCGGGAATGAGATTCCTTCAGGGGCATTAGTGGTGGTCGTGTCGAGAAATGTTGAGATAACACGCATAGCAGTAGATCTTGTTAATGAATCCGTCATTCCTTTGACCATGCAAGCAGAAACTGCAAAATGAAAGTTTTCTGCAGTGAAATGGATTCCATAGATCTCATCTAGTTGAATTGCTGCTTCATCAAGAGGTACTCGGCCCAGTAACAATGTTTGAATCATGCGCCCATTACCAAGTTCACCAGAAGCTCCAATATTGAGCAAGACGGCATCCAGAAACATTGCCGCGCAGTTGAAAAGTCCAATTGGAACCAATCTTACAAGAGATAGGGCAAGCCAGAATAGTTGAGTCCCATAACGTGATGCTGATGGTAATTTATCCATCATTTTGGTCAGAGCTGTGACTATAGCAACCATCATTTCGCTGTCACCGTCATCCATATATCGACCGATGCTACTTCTGAGTGCTACGAGAACTTGATAAAGTAGATCGTCATCAACGTCTTCTCGAGCCAAGCAGCCCATAACAGTAAATGCTCTGGGTTGAATGGCTGGATTGCTTTGGAAAGCAGTGCTTGCAACCAAGCTCATCCACCTGGCACGCCATGCGTTTGACAGATCAACAGTCGGGGCCGCCACAATACTAATGTCGGAAAGTAGACTCGCGAGAGATTCTGTGGCTAATAATGCTGAAGGTCCCGAGTCTTGTGACGAAGGAAGAGAAGCTCCGTCTCTTGATGCTATGCTAAACAGAGATTCTTGCCGTGGCTCCGAGATTGAAGATAGCAAAAGCTTCAATTTAGCAAGTTTGCTCTCCTCCAACACAAATGTAGTGCACATAGCATGGATAGTATTGACAAGCAAGCGATGGACAGTTAATCTCAAATCGGACGAGCCCGTGTTAGCCAGCATAGTGACAAGATGGAAGACTTCCGGGAGATATAGTTGGGACTGGACACCGCTGTCGAAAGAAACAGACAAGGTGAGTCTTAACAGAACACAAATTTCGCCCCAAACAGTATTTTCGTGAAGATGCCTAGTCGGTCGGAGCGAAGTACGATTGAGAGCCTTGCGAAGCCTTGATATCAGTTTGCCCCGAATTGTAACTGTGCCAAGTGAGGCAAGAATAGAACCAAGAATCTCAGTCCGCTCATCATCGATGCCGAAATTAAGAGCTGGTTTAAGAATTTCCTCCAGGAATATATCAATATAAACTTCATCCTGACAGATTACGGGCCAGATACTTTGTTCCAATGTAGTGCTAAGAACAACATCAGATATTGCGACTTCAATAAGCTTCCTGAAGATCACTGCGACTTTGTCTCTTCCTTTATCACTATCCGGTTCGTTAGGTATGAGGTGGGTCCTCAGACTTGGTAGCCAGGGCGCCATATACGCCAAGCTCAATGGCCTTTGCGAGTACGGAAAACTTTCCCATCCGACGAAAAATTCGTTGAGAAAGTCCCCAGTAAGCTGAGGCTCGGAGCGTGCCAATTGTGCACTAATGTCAATAATGAATTGAGATGGGTTCAAAGGAACACATAATTCTAAGATTTGTCAGCAACGATCCAGAGTTGTGGAACAGTAACTCATACCCTTTGTGCTCATGAATTTGGAATCGGCTGCAAACTTAAAGGCTCGACAAAGAGCACACAACAAATTGTATGCTGCAAGTCGTAGAACCGCGTCAGGACTCGCCATGTTAGTCAAAGCAATATTGAGAAGTGTTCCTGGTACGTCTTGCGGTCTAACCAGTCTCTCAAACGATTTCAAGGTTCTCAGCTCTTTTCCATGTCTATTCTTGGCACTGCGAATAGATTGTAGAATATCGCCCTTTCTTGGACTGGTAAAATACATCACAATCTTGCCGTTGTCAGTTCTTAAACCGAATGCAGAGTCATCTTCGGTCTGTATCGAAGTGGGTGCTTCGTCGACCTCTGATAAACGGAAGATATCATTGACTGTGGCATGTAGTCTAAGTCCTGGCACAACTTCTTGTTTCTTCGTTGTTGTCACTTGAACAAATTGACTACCAATCTTGATTATTACCTCAACCTTACCTTTTGTTTTCGATAGTCTTATGATCGGTTGGAAGACGTATCTCGTGTCTGTAACAACGCTTATTGTCTCTTTTGGCAAGTGGAGCTGCGTAAGATGGAAGTGAGATTGTAAGTCTTGAAGACTACCAATTAAGTGGTAGTCAACGTTTTTCGGATGGAAGGCGCTATTCTCACTCTTTGCAGATAGCCGAAGAATGCGCCGGAAACATTTCCTACGCTTTTGTTAGTACTACTTCTCTCAAGTCCTATTCACTACTCACCTGAATGCACTATTCATGTTGTAGACATATACTCTAGACAGCTGCTTCGAGAGCTCTGTCGGTGTAAGGAGGTCAAGTCTTCGAAAGAGAGCATCTGCAGGCTCATTTTGGCCGTTATAGCAGGTCGCATCAATCAAAATGCCAAATGGCTTATGCCACATGCGGCTTGCAATCTACAATATTTAGCAAACGCATTTCGGTATTTACGAGCTTTTACGCACCTTCAAGTAGACATATAACAAAAGGTCATAGTCTGTTCCGTCTGTATCGATGTTGCGAAGTATAATACAAATCATCGATAATCCATCCTATTGATGTTAGCGCATGGCACATTCCACATGATAACAATTGTCTACCTTGCTTTCGCCTCCATCATATACGGCTCTATTTGATACTATAGCCTCCGAGCTTCGACCAGCATTTCTAAGCATGAAATGCTGGAAGCGGGAATATGAAGGAGGTGTATTATGTGAAATGGCCGGTCTGTTCCAAGATACATCCATTGGCGGCGGTCCGAGATTAGATATCAGTGTTCGGAGGGCATCCAAAACTGGAGTATGACTTTTAATACCGTCAATTGGAGATCTAAGAGAGAGTTGCCGTTCACGTAGAACAAGTTTTTGTCGAACGTGGTCCCAGTGATCATACAAAAATCTATGTAGAGCAACGCAGGAGCCGAAATCGAACGACTCAGACTCCGCAAGTGTTTCTCTAACATTTGGAGGTGCCTTGAGTTGTTAGCTTTCTTCTTTTACTTGTTAAAGTTATAGATGGACGTACTGAGATTTCCCGTAAAAATGTCGTTACACGATATATATTTTGTGTTAAAAAGTCGTTTAGAGGGTACATATACGGCTCTTTTGCCCCAAAAAGAACGTTGTTTGCTAAATTTTGAACTACTTTGGCAATAAGAAGAAGTCCTCGGCGCATTTCTTTCGATGGTGGGGATGCTATAAGTCCTTCTGCATCAGGAGCGACAATCGCTGGACAGAAGAATCGTAGGAATATAAAAGCACCAACAGCGGTGAATTTGGCATCGGGAAACCTTCTCATCACACAAGAAGATATCTAAACAATGTCAACAATGCAACGATAGCGAATTCGATTAGCTTACAATATTACAGATCTTTCGAAAAGACACTGGAATGCGGGATGCAGAATTGCATATATCATCGATGAAGACTTTTGTCACTACACGAAGTTGAAGGGCATTTTTCTGTAACTCTTCGGGGGACGTTGTTCTAGCAGGATCAAGTTCAAGATCCAGGTCTTTCGAAGTGAGAACAAGACGCTCCAGAACTTTCTGTAGTGTTGCTTTTAGATACGCAGCTCCCTTCCATTTTGCATAGACAGACAGCAGCTTAGTAGCAACACAGTTTCTTCTTAACAGTTCAGCCTCATTTTCTAAAGGAAATTAGCATGCAACCAGAAGTTTCGTATACAAGGGAGAACTTGCCGGTCTCTTCAACCTCATGCTCGATGAGAGCCTCAAGTAAGGCAAAGCCCATACCTCGCGAGTCAAAAATGTTAAGAAGTGAGATGGTCATTTCGTCGACCTCCGTACTTGGACAGGCATCGCAAAGTGCAATTGTAAGAGTCATATCATTAACAAGTAACTATTAACAGCTCTCGTTAGTAATAAATCGATTGAACAAGACGAGTCTTGACACTAACCTCAAGCAGTTCATCGTACTTTTGATTCACCGCTGCATCCGACAAATTATTGAACTCGGTACCCTGTATCAAGATGTTACAGAGAACCTTGACGAAGGCTGTTCTAACTTCAATATCTTCATGATAACCAATACCTAAGGAATGCTTGAGGCCAACATCGATATTCGCACTCAAAAGGTTAGAAAGCGCAGAAATTGCAAGCTCCGGGCTGCTCATAGAATCGTCGCTCACAGCTGATGTAAGACGCACCTCATTCCTACCTATATCAACCGTTTCGTAGTTGAGAAGAGATAAGAACCTATTGAAATATGTATGGAACATCTGTGATTTCAAATCGCTTGTATCTGCATCAGACTGGCCCTCCGCCGGTTGTAGGGGGAGACGATATGTCAATTCTGCTAATGCCTTCAATGAGGCTCGGTCAAGGTCCTTCTGCAGACGGAAAATTTCATCCAGACGCGTGCCTACTAAATGAACACCAGTATCGGCATTTGGAGTCCCTGGGCGTGCGATCCATCCAAAAATTACCTCTAAAAGCTGATTGCGGATACGCACATCGTGTCTCAAATTCAAGAGCTCTTTCTTCTGTGTTAGAGTTTCACACAATTGGCAAATCTTAATCTTAACCCTTAACGCGCTTGCCCCATCCGCCGAGCTGTTCAAGAATTTCGCAAAATTGAGCGCCAAAGCACCGATGTCGACCGACATTCCCGTACCTAATTCAGCTGGGCTTCCGAGCTTCTCAACAATACTTTTGAGTAGTGCTGCTGCCTGTTCTGCAAAGATGATCCGAGAATCGACAGGAATCGCGTTACTTCGGGGACTATCAAATAAAATATCAAGCTCTGTTTGCAGGGCTTCGAATAGAGGCATATGTAATGGTTTGGCAAGATCGCTCGAGAGGGCATCTCTGGTGCCTTCTCGTATCCTGATATTATTGCTAGCCAATAATTGAACACTCTGTCGCATGTATCGACTAAGTAAAGTCTCGTCGTCGTAGCTTTCGGCAGGAATCTTATCGATCCATCGCAAACTGGTAAGTACTTGGTCATCCGAGGCAGAAAGGAGAGATTGGCCCACGACGCAAATTCCACCAAGAGAGGCCAGAAATCCGGAACAATTGCGCCACTCTCCCATAGACCTTTCATCAACAATTTCAGGCCGCGCAATAAGTTGCTTGGATAATCTAACCCACCGATCAAAGATAGTCTCCCATGCATTAATGATACCAGCTGTAGGGTATTGCATTCGACGCAAAAGACCCCTCGTTCGCTTCTGGAAAGCAACTATACCTGTAAATCGGAAATCTTTCGAAGCAAGCTCTTGGTATACCTCCATGTTACGCGCGCTTGCTAGGGAATGCTTTGTGAAATTCGGCGCGGATTCAACGAGGCGGATCTCTTCTGCAAACAAACAGACACTTGACGCAACTAGCTGGCAAATTGCTATGTCGGGCGAGCAAGCCGTAACTAAGAAGGTTGTCTCCATCATAGAGTATGCTGCTAACCGCTCTGAAATATCTTCCTCTAACTCGGTTAAGTCCTATAACACGTGAGAAATTGCATTCTAAGATTTTCCGTCACTGCACGATTGATCGCACATCCATTCGATGGGCTGACTGTTCGAGTGAGATGCATTTGAAAACTGTATGAATATTACTTACTTTGATCTTTTTCAAGAGATCGAGTCTTGCTTGCAAGTAGCTATGTACAAAGCTAAGAGCGTTGTGTTCCTCAACCGTCTGGTTTATAATTTTGCTTGATATTGAACTGAGTATAATGGAGCTAGATGAAAACGCGTCAGCTGCTTGAGTAGCCGGGGTGGTGACCAAGGCTCAAAACTTACGTTGATTCCCAGAAGTGGAACTTAGCGGCATTCGTGAATTTGTAGTCCTTTTTTCGCCATGCAGACATTGTTGCTTCAGTCAGTGATGATCGACAAACTTCACTGGTTAGAATTCTGATTTTCTCATCCTCGGAGGTCAAAAAGGCCATAAGAGCAGCATATACGTCCTCGAAAGCGGTGTCATTGTGGCGTGAGCCTAGATCCATGCCAACGAACAAAGCCATCGGATATACATCCAGAAATACTAGCATACTATACACCAACTCTCCCGATGATGAGAATTTCGGTTGTCTATTCATGGTCACATGTTCGATAGGATAAGAGTCTCTGAATCTAAAAGTTGTCCCCTTATTGCGAATTAGCAATGCATCTTGAAAATTATGAAAGCTCCATACCTTCATGTAAGTGCGAATGAATTCAGACAGTTTAATGAATAACGGGTTATAATCACTAGCATTAGACTGCTTGGCGAAGTGCGTACATGCTCTTATTACAGCGAGTTTAAAATCTGAAGAAGTATTGGGGGCAAGACAGAAAGGCGCGAGGCTATCAACGCAAGTTCTAAAGTTTAGATGCGCCAAACTGACAAACGCTGCGGTCATCAAACCAGAGTCTATGCTTGTGTTTTCCGCACCCACGGTATATCTCCTGAATACTGCTTCACGCACTTCTTCCTGGACATCTAAGGCATAGCTCAGAAGTGCCGAATCACTATCGAGTGGAAAGTGTCTTGCGACTCGCAAAACAGAGGTCAAACAATAAATAGCTGCTTCATTTCTGTTTCTCAAAGTCTTCCTCAGCATCTCCAAAAACGATACTTTCTTGGAGATACTGCTACTTTTAATATCTCTCATATTGCTAGCGACTTCAAAGACGTCTGGCAGAAGAAATAACAAAGACGTTTGAAATGGAAATAATAATGTTTTTCGTCTTCCCGCATCAATCATTGTGTTTGTCATATCAAAAAGGGTTTCCGCCCCACCGTCTAGCCTTTTGTGCATTGTGTGTAGTTGGATGAATTCTTCGGGGTTTCGTTCTAGCCATCGGGTGATTAATTGAGGCACGACGATTGCCACGATAGTCTGAAAAGCCTTGCGAAGGTGCAGGAAGCTGCCACACAATTCCTGTATGACAACTCCCAATTTTCGACTATCGACCCAAAACGACGGAATTAAGCGTACAGTGACGAGCGCCTCATCGTCGACTACGGCACCATTCTGTGCTTGGTTTCCATTGGAAGATTGGGCCGCAAGCAAACCACGCAGAGAACCCCTCAAATACTCTAGAGTCCGGGGCCAATTCGAAAAGGAGACAAACTCCACCACTTTCCTTATGCATGCCTCTGTGGATTCAGAATGTTCCTGTATCAATATTGCAGCCTCCGTTGTATTCTGCTGACCATTTGTACCGTTCAAGAGATCCAAACCCGGGGATTGAGAAGCAGGAGAAGTCCCGACATCGTCTAGAATGTTGAATGCCGGAAGTACATAGCCGTCCGGTATAGGATTTGAGAACAACTTTATCACATCTATTATTCTTTTGGCCAAATCATCATCCAAAGCCTCCGGAGGATTATCACGCGCCAAGAGTTTGTTTCTGGATGCCCTTCGACCTTCGGGTTTTATGCTATCGTTAGATCTGAAGCCTTGAGAGGGCGCATTTTCTCGGTCGCTGGTATTTTCTGAATCATTGATGCTCTCCCAGTGCGTTGTGCAGCACTCCGCCAACAGCTCTAGTACGTAGAATTCGGAGTGTAAAACATGCAATGGATGCGCCGATATTGTCTTATACGGTCTCGCGAGATCTTCCAGCAGTTGCACAAGAGCTTCGGTGACAACGGCTATAGATGGTTTGCTGATATCGACGAGGGTAGTGCGACTTAAAAGGGCAATCTCATCGCGATTGAGATGGTGTGCATCGGCGCCAGTTTTATGTGGGAGCTGTATTTAGACAAGCAATCTGTTAGCTGATTTGCGACACGTAGAGGAATGCGACTCCGAGTTGGGATTATACTTTTGTAATCAGCCTCTCCACCAAAGTAATGACTAGACTTGAGTTATCACTCATGACTCTTTTCGCGGACGGCGTTGGCAACTAGCCAGACTACTCAGTGATTGTCCGACATACGCTTGGAAGCATGTGCGTTCGTCGTTCTTCGTAGGGGCCCAGTGCAGCTGTGGGCTTTATGGTCTGTTTACTATCTTGTCTGGAACGAAGGAAGGGACGCAATCTCGCAGCAGTTGAATTGTAGCACCACGGGCATGACACTTATGAATGTGAGGATTTGAGAATCTAGAGGCTCGGAAAATATTAGGTGTACCTGAGGTAGCTTGAACTTTATTTAGTTGTGGTTTTTGGGGGGCTCCTTGGGACTCGCACCTCACACACGTGTAGTCATGGATAAACAAGTTCGCTGTGGAGAAAGTTATTGGGGGATGGGACTTTTTTTTCTGCCTTGGTCTCGGCAACTGAGCTTCAGCAACAAATACACAGAGAGTGCGTGTGTGAGTGAGTGTACCTACTGTCTGCGTACCTAGGTAGGTATGTGAAGGTTAAATCACATTTATTCAATGCATTGTTGTGGTTTGCTGCGTGAGAAAATACAATTGTGCGCCTACCTAGGAAGGCCAAAAACACAGGAGCGGGAACTCTATTCCATACTGTTACCGTTGCATGCTTCCGCGATTTATCCTTAAAGAAAATGACTTGCATACCCTCGTTTCATGATGTTTGTTACATATACATGAGACAACGTTGAAATTTCAGGAACAGGTCAAAATACAATCGACTTTTAGCCACCTACACTTATGGCCATGAAAGTGCACCGAATGCCCATCTTCCACTGCTGGGGCTGATTCGGTACGTTTTTGGACTCCTGACGACCAAAGTCCCAATTGTAGAATTCATTGATGCACACATAACGTTATCTCGAGGTCATCCAGCTAGATACATGGTACACAGTACATTTTATCAGTCATTGCGATATTGTCAATTTTGGTAACAATGGTAGAGTCACGGCAATTGGGTTTTCACTGATAAAATCTAGATATTTTCAAGGTACGACATTGACATTTTGATAGAGTTTTTGAATTCAGACCCAGAAACGCCCAAATATTTTTAGGTAATGTCTTGCCGTCCCATTTCTTTGCTCCGTTTTCATGATATAAGACTGTTGTATTAGACATGTATGAGATTGGATCAATAGATCTCTCTTTTTCTGTCTCATTCTTTTCTCCTCTCGGCTTTTTCCAGTTCTCTAAATTTCCCCTTAATTACCTCCCTATTCCCTGTTGAGCTCTCTCGGTTTCGATGTGGCAAGTTTGGCCTCTGGATCAGTATCATCGTATTGTACATGAAGAAATATATATCATCTTTCAATGGTAGACCAGCATAAACTATGGAAGTAACCTAATTTAACGTCTTCCACCGTAATTGTTGTAATTGTTATAGCCTCCATATCCGGGAGGAGGTGGTGGTGGTGGATAGGCACCATATGAACCTGGTGGTGGGGGAGGAGGTCCACGAGCAAACCCTCCAGCTCCGGGTGGAGGTGGTTGCCAGCCTGGTGGAGGCGGCGGTTGATTGTAGTTATTGTAATTGTTCTGAGAACCATAAGATTGGTTGTTATATCTAGGTGCTGTCGTTCCTGGACCATTGTAACGATTGCCATTGCCGCGATTGTTGTTGCCAGAACCATAGTTGAATTGGTTGCGACCTCTTCCATCACCTTGTAACGGCACTCCACCATGATTTCGACCTGATCTAGATGCCCTGCTTTTTGTCATTTCGATATCGCTCTGATTGAGTGCCGGTTTGCCGAAATCGACTCCTACTAATAACATAGACTTGTGAATGTGGTTAGACTTGGGCATCTCATAATGTACACTAGATAAATTGTAAGCGAGGTACTATTGAAGAGTTGAAGTATATAATTACCGTATTGATCGATCTTCATCAAGGCTTGGCATGGCATCACTGTCCAACGGGAACGCCAAAGAGCTGTATGGAAGGTAATCCTCGTTCTTCTCGATCCGTCCTGTCAAACCTTCACTGACCTTGGGGTTCAGTTTCATATGAGGTGCATCTTGCTTCTTTGAATAGAATTTGCTGGTAATCTCGTCATAGAGATCATGATGAGCTTCCGAGACTAAGAGAACATCTCTTCCGAGGCCATTGCGAGCCGAAACGTCCTCGGGTAGTGTGGGATATACCTTAGCCATTGCATCGAGTAATCGCTCCGAATCAATGAATGGCAATAGAGCAACGCCTTGCCAAGCGAATTTCTTACCGTTCAAATCAACTACAAAATCCTCGGGATAGAAATCAATAATCTCACTATCTTCATTGGTCATTAGATGATGAAATTGCTCCGGAATAGCTTGTCTTGAAGCTGCTGGAAGGACTCCCATGAGTTGTTCAAATGGTCTGAAAATTCTTCCTTTCTGGAAATCGATTTTCATATCCTTAAGATTGGCAAAGTCTGCGGCAAAAGGAGCATAATGGTAAGGGTAATACCAATCCCAAGATGGACACCCTTGGAAATAGTATAGCAAAACCCATGCCAATCCTTCCACATAGGCTCTGCCAACCTCATGACGAAACTCGATATCCTTAGGATCTCTGTTGAACTTCTGCTCATAGTATCTATCAGCGTATCCATCTTCCCATAGTCTGACGGTGTCAGGGGGAAGGTCGTCTCCAGGTGTTGTTGGGGTTCCTGGTGTCCCAGAAGTGGGTGTATTGCGTCCTGGTGTGCTACTGTCATCATTCTCAATGAGCTCTGCTTTACGTTTTCCCAGTGCGGTTGCTGGTGATTCCGCAGACGTATCATCGGCTTTAGGCTCACCGTTATCATCAGCTGACTTGCCATTCATCATCTCCTTCAGGGCTGCAGCCGCACTTTTGTTAGCGATACTGGCCTTGTAAGCAGCACCTCGGTTCATCACCATATCATGGGTCATAGCCTTGGCTTCCTTGTTGGCGACGCCTGGAGTGAACAGTGGTAAGCCGGTCGGAGCAGCCCCACCAGGAGGCTGTCTACCGTTATATGGCGAATCCTGTGGACCACCGTTGTTTCCACGGCCACGAGCATTTCGCTCATTGTTGAGCTTGCGCTTCTTTTGGAAATTCTCTTCGTTCTTTCTTCGTTTTCTGAAGATGGCATCCTCTTGCTTGGCCAATCCATCGAGGATGAATTGGGCCCTTTCGAGGTCTACATGACCGTCTTTGGTCAGATAACCACCCATGTATGGAATATTATCACGCCAGATGGCAATCAAAGTATTAATACCGTCCTCTCGAATTTCGAGACTAGGAAGATGAGGTAAGAAATCATTGCCGACAAAGAAACACATAAAAACCCAGTCGTCTAGAGCTCTTTCAAGATCGAATCTGAAGGGTTGGCTAGGAACATACATCTCTGCAGCTAGATATTCTCGAAGAACTGAGACGTGGAGCCAAATAAACGGTTTGAGAGTAGGGGCGCTAGCCTTTTCATCAAACTCACCATCCTTTATCTTGTACATGCCTTTGCATTCTCGAGCTTCATGCCCATGTTGGCCGCATAATTTACAGGTCCTTGGCTTTCCATCATTGAAGAAAACATCTTCTCTCAATATACGAAAATGAGGTTCATGCGTTGCAAGACCCAACATGATCAAGTCGGCATCTAATCCATACATGACATGACGGGTATTGGGATTGTGATCAGGAGAAGATCTTTGGGATCGAACAAATTCCATGATTTTGTGTTCACCCTCTCCTGGGACGGTAGAATCTGAGATGATGACTTTCATCTTTGCCCAAGCGGGGTCAGTGTTGAGTTTGTATGCAATCCAATATCTGAGACTAAGGGCCAAAATATCCATGAACGGAGTTCCCGGTGTGATTTCGTTGGAATCCCAAGCCTTCTTGACTTCCGTCTCTTCGATATGGCTACCTTGGGATTTCAACATCTTGAGCAACTCTGCCTTATCCTCTGCCTTCTCTTTTGCCTCTTGCGCGGAACGAAATCGACGAGAGCGTTGTTGATTCATCTTGGCACGGGGCGCTACTCCGTCAATAGCAATCATCAAGAGTTTCCTGGGTCGCACCATGTTAACTACTCGATCCGTGTACTTGAAGATTTCCAACATCATTTCCTCCTCGTCTTTGGGTGGGGGGCGATCCTCCGGATGACCTGAAGATTACGTATTAGCATAATTCAAGAACGGCAAACTGGTCTTCTCGACAGTCTGAGGTATTGAAATGAACATACTACAAGGGTGAACGATTCCGTTCATGTCCAAATAAAGGTTGTCGCATTCCTCTCCATTAGGATTGGGTCCCCTGATATCAATAGGAATAATTTGCCCATCTATTTCGCGTGGCTGCTCTTCAATGACAGGCGATACAATCTTGGGATATTGCTTAGTCTAGAAATCAAACAACATTATTAGCAAATCAAGAAACCATGAAGCTTGAGAATCAAACTTACCAGCCATCTAAAGAGTGCTGGAACACCCATTGCGAAGGAATGAACTACGATTTATCTCAAGGTGATAGGTGACAAAGTAAGAGAAAAGTCTTCAAAACAAGTACAGAGCTGGTATGAGTTCGAGACTGCTTTGCACTAGTCCAATCTACTTATCGGATTATCGAAATGTCGCAAAGAATAAATCGCGAGACTTCTCTTAGGCGTATGCGCCTTTCAAAGGATGAAAATTTGAAATGTCGCGGCGATGCGCAAAATAATGTTTTCAGAGAACCTTGGAACAATTGTATATGTAAAGTTGAAAGAAATAGCAACAGAATATTGAAAAGATGCTGCAGCTGCAATTCATTGTATGTTAGCTTCGGATACGCAAACTAAGGACGGAATGTTTTTCGGTTCACCGACACTAAGGCTAAAATGCGCTAGTCCCCATTTGCATGCATGTCTGGAGAAGCTCCAAAATAAGAGTTAATCCAGCAAACTCCAAACTTCGAACACATATATTCCTTGTGGTGAATTCGATATGCAAAAAAGGTGACATTATGCCACTGTGTCTCAAACCTGCAATCTATTCATCCATATTCAATGTACAAATAGAAGTCAGAAAATCATAACGAAGAAGGGGGGGAACTTGGGCACAACCAAGAACACCTTTCATATCCTATTTTAGGAAATGTCGAAAGTTGGGGAGACCATTTCCGTAAGTATATTCACATGTACAATTACATTACCGCTATCTGCTCCAGAGCCCCTTGGTTTTTTGCTTCCATATTACATCACCGGAACTAACACAAAATTGGCAAGGTCTACGCTTCTCGACTTACTTCTTCTACCCTCCTAGAAGATCGACGAGCAGCATGTTTAGGCCTTCGCAGTTTCGCAAAAGACTATCCTGCTTCTGTGGCCTCTGAAGCCCTACGAGGGCTAATCACAAGTTTGCGCAAAGATGGGGAGGATGTCGATTCCATCAAAGTGGTCCTTGAGACTCTTCTATTCCTCTTCAACCCGAACCAAAACAGCGCTGAAGCATCGGAGGAGCTTGCATATTTCATAGCTGATGAATTTACCACACGGCAAGATAATATAACATTACTATTGGATTTTCTGGATACCAATGATTTCTATTCGCGTCTATATTCATTACAACTCCTGTCGTTAATTTTATCATCCCGGGCCGAGAGAACTGAAGAATGTATATTTACGGCTCCTCTGGGTATATCAAGATTAGTGGCGGTATTAGATGATCGGAGGGAGGCAGTAAGAAATGAAGGGCTCTCATTGTTGACCTATTTGACGCCAAATTCTTCGGAATTGCAAAAATTGGTCGCTTTTGAAAATGCTTTCGATCGCATATTCAACATAATCAAGCTCGAGGGCTCCCTTCAGGATGGCGATAGAATAGTAGAAGACTGCCTGATCCTTCTCGCGAATCTTTTAAGACTTAACGTTTCTAACCAATCCTTCTTCCGAGAGACAGGTTGCGTTACTAAATTATCAAAATTATTGAATGATGCATTGGGTGCCGAAAACGAAGCTGAGGAGGTGGCTGAATGGGCTAAAGTTCAACGGAACAGAAACATATATGCTCTACTTGCAGTGCTACGATTGTTTTTGATTGCCGGGGGGGTGGGAACTCAAGCAAACCAGGCGTCTTTTGCGCAGCACGGTATTCTCAACCAAGTATTGCAATTAGCATTCAGTCGATCCACAGAGGTCCAAATAAAAGCTGAGGTATGCAATCTCTGTCCACAAAAAACTGCTTGTATATTGATTGAAAGGTATAGGCTCTCTCAACTTGTGCGGACATGATTCGAGGCAATGCAACTCTCCAAGAGAACTTTGCTCAACAACAAGTCACCTCTGTGCTTGATGAGCCCCTAGCTGATAGGAACGGCCAAGCACAACACAATGTCATTCCAAAGGTTTATGTCATTGATGGTTTACTTGATTTGACATTGAGCTTACCTACGTTGTCGGCTTTCGATTCGCGTGCTGCTGCTTGTGAATGTATTAAAGCCTATTTTCACAATCACCCAGCCATCCGCAAACATTTCCTCCGTCGAGCAATAGATGGTCATGTTTCTGGGGCCGACGAGACAGCAAACGTATTGACGACACTTCTTCAGCCTCTGGATAGTCATATATCGAGCGATCCATACCGTTATTGGTTTGCGTCGGTTCTTTTATTCCACTTGATATTCGAAGACGCTGAGGCGAAGAGTATGGCGATGGGCGTTGCTGAGGGCGATGCTGAAAATGGAGAGGAAGTTATAACTTGTATTCAATCTATCACTGCCAATCTAATTCTTGGGGTCCACAAAGCTGTGGATGAGCGCGTCTTGGTTGCGTATCTCATGCTTCTTTGTGGGTGGCTATTCGAAGATCCGGATGCTGTGAATGACTTCCTGGGCGAAGGTAGCAACATACAAAGTCTGATCCAAGCTACTCTACATACAGGCGGTGATGGCGTAATGGTTCAAGGACTCTGCGCTGTTCTGCTTGGAATTGTCTATGAGTTCTCAACCAAAGATTCCCCAGTACCCCGAGCAACCATCCATCCAATTCTTGGTTCAAAATTAGGAAGAGACCAATACATAGATCGGCTTACAAAACTGAGAGCTCACCCATTACTGCGAGACTTTGAAGTTCTTCCCCAAAAGCTCAGCTCTGCAGCTCCTGGTAGTTTACCTGATGTATTTTTTGACAAATCATTCGTGGATTTCATGAAGGACAATTTTAGTCGTTTACTACGTGCGATCGACCGAGATCCTGGGTTTGAAATTGCAGTCGTCGCAAATGGTGTTCAGAAAGGAATTTCTCGAGAGATGGTAGACACTTTAAGGTCTGAACTAGACGAAAAGACCAAGGCTTTGCTAGATGCTGAAGAAGAGTTGGTGGTTCTGGGAGGACAGTTAGGGCAGGAGCAAGCTGATCATCGAAGAACCAAGGAGACCGCAGTAGTGGAATATTCGAGGATTAAAAATGTCAATGAGGCTCTCCAGCGACACCATGAAGAAGATATGAGGTATGTATAATTCGAATCAGGCAAACTTCAAAGGCTAACGAGCAGAAGAAAACTGCGTGTAGAGCATGACCGAACGAATCAAGATTATCAACGACAGTTAAACGAGGTCAAAAAGGCAGCGGAAGCTGATATTGCGCGTATTCGAGCAGAAAGTGATCGGATAAAACAAGATCATCAGAAGCAACTAGAACAAGCTCAAAAGGGCTCGGAAGCTAACGCTGAGAGTGTACGGGCTGAGCATGAGCGGGTAGTACAAGATTATCAGAGACAGCTGGAACATGTTCAAAAGACAGCCGAGGCTAATTCTGAACGTGTGCGGCGACGGGCAGATGCGGAAATAGCAGATCTTCAAAGTAAGATTGAGCGATTAGAATCCGATCTTTCAAAGGTATGTTTTCATCCATGCCGATGGATAATGGTTCACTAATATGGTACAGGCAAACGAGAATCACGTTCAAGATCTGCAAACTGCACGTGATGAACACGCAGCGAATAAGGCTCAACAAGATGCAAGCTTGCAGCGTGCAGAGGACAAAATTAAGGAAATGGAGGAACAGGCCAGTGCCGCTCAAACCAAAGTTGCCAAAGCGGAAGAGAAAATTAAGGAAATGGAAGAACAAGCCAGTGCCACTCAAGAAGAAGTCGCCAAAGCAAAAGAGAAAATTAAGGAAATGGAAGAACAAGCCAGTGCCGCTCAAACCAAGGTTGCCAAAGAGGAAGAGAAAATTAAGGAAATGGAGAAACAAGCCATTACCGCTCAAACCAAGGCTTCCAAAGCGGAAGAGAAAATCAAGGAAATGGGGAAACAAGCCAATACCGCTCAAACCAAGGCTGCCAAAGCGGAAGCGGATCTGCAGGACAAAGAGACTGCGAGACAGACCGCTCAAAGTGAACTTGATGATCTGCTAATGGTTTTCGGTGATATGGAGGAGAAGGTAACAAAGTACAAGGAACGTTTGAAGGCCCTCGGCGAGAACGTCTCCGACGATGAGGACGATGACGATGACGATGAAGGGGAAGAAGAGGAGTCTGGTGTGGATTAAACCAAAATCTTATTTGTCTCGCATTTGAAAGACATTGGGCATTTCAATGGCGCATACATATCAAATTGACTTCAATTCAGACACGCCTTTTGACATTGAGAAGTTTGCGGGCCTGAATATCATTGGAGGTATCCTAGGATAGGAGAAATAATCGTAAAACACGGTTACCCATTGAAAATATTTCACTGCCAATCTTTAAGTTTAGTTGTTAGAACTAAAGTTTAAAAATAAATGTCTACCATTAAGTACTCATTGTACACAGGCTATGCTCAAGCGCAAGGAACTCTGCACCTTGTTGTTTTAAATATGAAGCGTGAGATTAATTGGATTCTCGTAGGCAAAGTTCATGCATTCGCTTCACTGTAGCCTTCTTTCGATTTATGGATGCCTCTGCGGTCAAAAAGTAGGATTTTAACACTCTTGAACGAAGCTCTCATCTCCGAGATATGTAGCACCGGAAGATAGCACTGACATCACACTGTTCTCATATCCAGAATTAGAGAAATTTTACCATCCATCATTATGCCAATTCCCTATCTCGTTTCAAAGTTTCTGGTGTTTTCATTGAAGATGGTTTACTCTGGCGGGTACTTCAAAATTGATGTGATCGTGGCAACTCTTTGTGAAAGTAGTTATAATGCGGTAATGATGTCCAGTAACCGCTCCACAGATCAAAATTCCAGGGCCAGTGACATGGCTAGCTAGAGGGAAAGCATCACTTGTATTATAATCGGATCTTTGCTAAAAATGAAGTATATACGTAAGAAGATATTCAAGGCTATGAAGATAGTGATTAGAGATATGATGCAAGCGCAATCTCGTTGCATATATACCCAAATGACACATGGTTTCTCTTGTGAAGGGAAGAAATCTGTATGTGAGCTGGCCATCATCGTGTCTGCCTCAAGTCCTGGACAAAGAATACTGCGAACATTTGATTTTAGGGTTGTGAAAAGAGTTTCATTCAACTAGAAGGTCAGTGCTATTCTCAGCGACAGCCGCTATATTATTTCTGGGGTGGTACAAGCTAGCTTCAGAAATACTATCAATCTCCAATGGTTCGAATTCGATCCGATCAATGACTTTCATCCGAGTAGGTTTCTGACTAGCATTACTCGTGGATTTTACCACGGTAAGATTCATGTACTATCGTTGTCCCGATGATTGTGACAAGTTTCTCTTGGTTGGCATTACTGCAAATAGATCGAGGTTTGCAACATAAGTTGGTAGACGTCGACGCCAATTGAGAAGGAATTCGTATCACTGAACGTTTTTTATGGAGAAGGAGATGAGCTCTTGGAGTCAAGTACGGCCTGGGTCAGAGAGATATGCTTATAATCCAGACACAAAGAGAATGTAAGATGACAGCTGTGCCTGCCTCCAATTCACTCAGCCTATAACAACGATGACTTCATCATACGCATATGAATGAATTTACACCAGAATATGTATGCTTCTTTTGAACTTCAGAAATCTGGGACTTCGCAGATTTTCGCCCATAATACCCAATGTAAACATCCTCCCATTCAGCAGCAAATGCAAGACGGTCACAGAATGTTCCACTTGGAACGATAGAAGTTTTCTGACCTACGTTGTTGATAATTCTTTCCTCGGCTCTCAGAGGTTTCAGATCCGGCGTCATAAAGATAGATAAACCCTTTTTGTGAAAGAAAAATGTATAACATCTGGACTTATTCAATGTATTGATATTTTAGGTTGTCAGCCTTCAGTTCATAGGGAGCGAACCCGCCAAAAATCGGTAAAAACCACTCAAGAAGCGGGGTTGTACAGGCCACAAACGCGAAATCCGCGTCGAAATTATAGCACCGCGACACCCCTACCCACCCTCACATTCATACCCACAACGCCAGGATGCTGAGCTCCCCATCCTCATTTTACACGGCTTTGGATTCCCCATCGTCGCCGTCTCTATCCTCCATGGCAGATAGCACAGATGAACGTGGAAATTCTTTAGAGAATCCGCGATATTGCCAAGCAAGCAAAATCTCTAGAGAAATTGAGGACCATGTCAAAATATACTTTGATGAGCGGATGTGTATGGATTCATATTTTGACTACATTGGTTGTTGAGCGACTACTTACATGTTAAATAGATAACCACGCACTCATTCTACTTTCCGATGTCCTTGCCTCTGGCATTTCGCATTCGACTGCAGCCTCGAAAGCTCCCTGTATACCGAACCCCAAGTTTCTACAAATAGCCAGCACATTACTAGTACATCCTATTACTACAACTCGAGCCCAGCATGATCATGTCGAAGTAGCCTCTAGATCCATTACCCTACTACGAAATACCCTTACCGAAATTGGTCCTAAGAGCGCCAATCTCCAAAAAGCATTCTCCTTTGAATCTGGCAGACACACCCGTCGAGTCTATGGCGACGGAGAGAGTGATTCTAACAGTGATGACGACGATGATATCAAAGGGGTTATGTCTCAAAATGGACTGTGGAGATGCGCCAAGGACTTTTGGCAGATAGTGGGCTGGTCGTTTAACTGCAGTGTTAGGTATCCCAAGAGGTGGAGGTATTGGAAGGTGCTTCTGAAGTATCTATTAGATGTGCTGGATGCGGACTGGCACGAACGAGAGGCTATGGATAAAACGGCATTCAACGCTCAAATAAATCAGAACCAAGGGAATGAGGAAATTTCTCCCGGCCATGAGATGCTTCAAGACTCGTTATTAGTACAATATCTGGGCGTCTCCGGTCAAAATCGCAACGGAACTGCTGTTAGGCGGATTGTAAAGGCAGCCTTTGCGGACGGATCCGCGCAATCTATGAACGCATATCCAGAAATTTTTGAAAACGAAACCAAAGACATCAAGAAAGACGAATCACAAAAAAGAAAATGGGAGGACAGCAAAAGTACTAAGGAAATGGGCTTTGGTGATTTCGATGAAGAGGAAGAGGGAGATTTAGCATCAGATACATCAGAGGGACAAGAGGAAGTAGCCCCAAAGCAGAATAAGAAAGGCAGTCCGACATACTCTTCTAATATTGGAGACCCGGACTCTATTCGCTTGCGTCAACGAGTCATAACTCTGGTAAGAAACCTCTTCCTGTTTTCTAATCGCATACTAAACTTCGCAGCTGTCACGCGTATCCGCGACCCTCCCGGAAAAATCCATGCCACTACGCGATGTTTACGATCTCCTCGCAGAGTTCACCGTGGGACTTCCTATCGCATCATTCTCACTTCTTCTTAATATTTCACATACATCACCTTTCCCTTCAGTGGTTCTCGTCTCGCTTATACAACTATTATGCTCGCGATATCTTCCAAAATCTGCAATCCGTCCTCAAGATGTCGAAAGTTTCAATAACGACACACTTACGCAACGAATCCTTGAAATCTGCTATCTTCCGCATTGTCCTATGACTTCATCCATAGAGGACAATGCAAAATATTCAATACTGGTAGAAAATCTATTTCGCCTATTCTTGACAGATTGTGAAGGTCTGCATACACCTGATTTGGATGATGCGATTGAAAGGGGAATTAGTGCAAGGGAGAAGAAGGCCAAGGTGGATGGTAGACGGAAAGCAGATGCAGTAAAGAAGGAGGAGGAAATTGCGAAGGTCTTTCTAGATGCAAGCTCAAGAAGACTAAGGAGTTTAGTGGATTGGGTAGAACAGACCAGTTCTTAGTTGGATTGTTAACATCGTGTTGGAGTTAATCACATTTGGACTGAACGAGTTCACATCAGCAAGGAGTTTACTGGTCATTGGGGTTTTCAACGATACCACTTACTTTCAGGTTACGGAGGGAAAGCGTATGTCAATTTAAAGTTTTACATAGATACTGTGGCTTGTGGAAATCGTAGCAAGAATATGGCATTTTGAGCAACAGTATATCTTAATAGATACTCATGGAGCAACAGGAAGATACAAAGTGGGCGAAATTGCCTTCTAATTCATGCATTTGGATCGTAATTACTATAATAATATTACTACATTATCTTCGAGCTGCTGGCATTTCATTCGGATCCCAAGCTTGGGGTTGCCATTCTTCACTTGGTCCTCCTCTTGCCTTCTTCCATGGATCATCCTTATATGCCTTCTCCTCTCTCGGCTGTGTCGCCGCATCATACTGTATTTCACCACTCGCCGAATTTTCCGTAGCAACCACTTTCTCCTTCTCCACCTCCTGCGCCTCACCCGCAACAGCATTCGCCACACCCTTTCCATCTACCCTCGGATCCGTTCCCGTATACGCCCCTCCATCTCTCACCTGCGTGGCCGGCAACGCCTGCGGCCTCGCCGCTGGCTGATCCAGAAAACTCGCTTTCGCATTCCACCTCTCGTCAGCCTTTCTAGCTAGTATCTTTAATCTTTCCTGTCTCGCTATATCCCCCACCAATTCTTCTATACTGGGTGCATCTTCCCGCGTATGCCGTAGCCACTGATGCCATTGAGGACTTATTCTTACATCTGAATATTGGATCGAGGATGGTGTTTGGACTATTCTGCGCATGCGACCTGCATTTATAGCGTCGCGGAATTCCCAGAAGGAATTATTTTGGAGATCGAGACCTGCAGGGTGTTGGTGAGCTTCATCGAGGGAGGGAGAGGAGTGGCGAGTTGAGTAGGGGAGTACAAACCGACGAAGAAACGTTTACGCCAAGGAAGACGCAGGGCTTTCCATTGGTACCAGGCTTTGCGAATTGGTGATAGTGGTTTTGTAGACATTTTTGTTGTGGTGTCTTTTGTGAAGTTGTGATGGATTGTTCACTGAACTTTCTTGGATATCTAGGATTCCACATACAGTGAACTTCTTCAGCCTTATGAGAAATAGAGCTCCGAGGTTTAACCACCACCAATCAACAGTCACCCAAAACAAATATTGCATAGAATTCTAGAACATTGGCAACTACAGGTTGGATTGCCTGTACTCATGGTGAGCTGAAGTTCAAAGCGCAATGAGTACTCATCTCTCTGTCCGCCGGCCCATGACATATGTATCGAGTAGCCTTCCTCTTGGGTGTCGACGACTTAGATACTGTCAAGATGGATGGAATGGAAGAGAGTGGCTCAGAGTGGCTCGCCGATATCGATAATGGCGGCGGCAGCTAAATTTATCTTATCAGGGACGCCACCCGTCTTATCGGATTATTTCTACTTTATCAAGTCCAGGGTTCTAGACTTAAATTTCTATTCTCTTCACAACACGTCTATCCGTCACTCCACACACACACATACATTTTGTTTCCGCATATTCTGGTTCAAGATTACGAAGCCTCTGGTCTGTTATGCTGGATGACATCTAGATTTGTGCTCATCTTCACCGCAATTAATAGGTAGCTTACGCAACGAGAGTTGCACCTGAAGAGGCTTCGCTCTCGCAACTGCTCGTCATCACAACATCCCGAGCATAGAATTCTTCTGCTAATTGATCAAGGCAAATGAAGAAGACGGCGTAATCGGAGCTCGTGTCGTTCTTTTCAGGTTGCCAATCTTTCGTATTGGATTATTAAGACACCATGCATTCCACATCTCAACGTTCAGCCCAAGATGCCCAAGATACGATGTCTGTGTCGCCGAGCCTGCATTTAGCATTTTGCGTCTCGTACCTGCAACTCGCTATCCACTCTGGTGATTAACGGGGAGCTTGTCCAAACAGATTCTAATGTATGTACATAGGATGTCGGAAGTACTTGGATGTTTCAAACTCTTCGGATGAACTATTCCGACTTTCACGGCCGAGAACTCACCTGCATGTCGACATTTACGATCAACGATGGTGTTTGTGAATTGGAATTACCAATCCAACATCCGACAGTACCGAAATACCCGATTCTTCTATCACTAGAACGGAGATAATTCTTGATATCTTGGTCGGAAGAATTCTGTTGCTGTAGTTCAATGGAAGAATTCGGAAGAAACGATGTCGTTGAGATGGTGTCAGAAATGGGGGGTCCAGACCTTAAAAAAAGAATTTATGTGGAAACGCCGCGGAACTTATGTCGCGGGAAGTAGCGAGGAAGAATCCAGAACATTACTATATCAATACATGGAACCGACGAACGCTCTCTGTTTGGAAATTAAATCCGAATCCTTCGCGTAAGAATGTCATTTCGATGTGGCTTGCTCAAGCCTCGCAGCCATGGCTGGCATCATGCATGTCTACCATGCGATGAGGAAACCGATCTCACTGTGTACAGTTTCTCTGCATACCTGCATGGAGGAGTGTTCCAGTAATCTACTTGTCGGTTCCGCGTTTAGATGCCATAAGACTCTTCCGGATGCTTGGGAATCGACCTTCGGGTCAAGATGTACAGGATAGGGAAATGAAGGAGTAATCAATTGAGAAAGGGAATACAGGAGTGCGAGCAGCAACGAGTATTTGACTGGCTGAGCTTGAGATTTATTCCAGTTCAGGACAATAGGGGTTGCAAAATCCCAATGGACATCTTCCAGGTTTAATCGTAAGGAGATGAGCATTGTTTGAATCGATCCCATAGTGTGTAATCATCCATATTTGGAATCTTCACCCTGCAAACCGGCGGCGTGGTACATATGTGCCAGTGTTACATTATGCGCTGCGTGTGCTTTGGAAGATTCTTTTCGTGCAAGAGAATGATTTTCTTCATGTTGTGTAGCCAGCCCATTTTCACGGCGATCCCGGCCAGAGCCATAATTGGAAATAATCACGTTACCTCCGCGTAGGAAATCATTTGCATTTCACAACGTTGTACTGAGCCGTAATTGTGCGTCACGACTACCTAGGACAGATCGGGGCATAATTGTTCGAATGTGAGCATAATACAATGTTTCTTGACCCTGCAGACGGAAGTTTATCGCTCACCCCGAAGATCAAGGGTCCTTCAAGGCTTAGTGGACAACAAACACAGTGGCTGTGCAACGTGCATCGAACCTCCCCACAAAAAAAAAAGTCGTTTCAAAGCTAGACCAGCATTGATCTTTTCTAGATTGATTAATGATCTCCAACATGCGAGTGAGAGACTGGCCTTGTTGCGGGGAAAGTGAAGCTGTCACTTTCTCATTTGTCTATTTGCTATCTCTTGCTATCTGCTACCAGTGAACTTACCTTGGGTCAGCTTTTCATGGATGTTGTGTTTGATGCCCACGTTGTTTTCTCAGTTTGCACGAGGTGCCTGCAGTAGTATGGAATAGTCCCTGCTTGTAAATTTTTGCTCAAGGAGTAAAATGTCTCTTGTCAAAGTTTTCCTGGGCCGCATCCAACGACAGGTAACAGCAAAGGAGGAGTCATTCATTCTGTCCTCTACCTAGTAATGATATTGGGTTACGAACTGTAGCTTGGCACAATAATCCATTGCCGGTGGGCCATTTACTCCGGCTTAGCAATTCCCCAGTGCCTCTCCCCCGAGGGGTTTGTAGACTTAAGCCGACGATATGTCACATATCCCGTGTAGACTTTCGAAGCAGCCCAGCTAAGTCTGCTCGGCTATCGTGAGTGCCGTACCATATCTTGATCGGCCGTTTCCCGATATGGCATCGTGAAAAAGATTAGCTTCAAGAGCATATGAGTCAGCTAGGTTGAGCAAAGCTGACGTGGTGCATGACTCCTTGGTGAGGGCCAGGTTACTCAAGATGAGTCCTATTTTGATTAGCATTCAGTTACGGCGCTAGTATAACGTCGAAATATTAAGTATTGTGACGGAAGTACGATGTGCTCTATACGCGGGGAAATTTCGAGTGACAAGTTGCATTTTTTGGTAGCCGGAGTTACGGCGGGAAGGAGTCACAAAATGAACCTCTCGGTTAAGGTGAATAAATGTATTATGAATAGCTTGAAAGATTTTTTATTGAGAGCCATTGCATAGACCTGGTCTTGGTCAGTGGATAGATAGCTTTTCACATGGGTCATAGTCAAATGACCAGTATTTAGGTACCTAGTAGATATCGAGGAAGGGCAAGCTGTAAAATGTGTTATCGATAGAATCAAAAAGAGAAAACTAGGCCTTCAATAGGGCCCCTCAGCCACTATTTTCGATAGCAAGTGCGTTAGAGACACCACTGTACAGTTAGGCAGCGGCTTCTTCGTCGAGATGATTCATTGATCGTATTCTTTGAGTCTTTGACACGCTGGTGATTAGATATCAGCAATGGTAACAAGAATGGATAAGCTGCCATTCATCGAGATTTGCATGGCATTTTATCGAGAATCGTAAAATCCCATTCCGCATAGTAGGGGAAACTAAACAAGGGTAAACATGCAGTGGTCATGGAAGAGGTGATCCCAAAGGAGTAGCGGGATCCCCACTTAGAAAATGCAACCTTGAAATTTGCAAGGTAAACCCGAGAAGATGGGAGTGCCGGTATCACTAGTGTCATCAATGGGTACCGACCCATCTTTGGGGTCACATCTCTCCGTGTAACATCAGTACGAGTACGGATCTCGTACCACTCATCGGGACCTTCCTAAGATCAAGAATGGAGGAAAAGGGTGGGAGAGTGGTACAAAAGTGGCTGAACAACTGGACTTTTGCCAATCTGTCTTAAAGTATAAAAAATGGAATCAGAGGATCTGGATAGGATTAACGGTATTCCCGAGGAAGATTGACAAACGTTATGCAAATCTCCATAGTCAGTCAGCACCTTATTTGACGAATGGGATCTTTAGCCCATGAGTGAGTTAGCTAGCGAGCTAGCGCTTACAGGACATTGGCTCGCAAATACGAAGGAATGATTCCAAAAATTGACAAATCTAGATCTACGAAGTAACGATACACTCCTCCGGTGGCTGTGCCTTGGAGAAATGGAATATCCGAGAACGGCGTAGGTAATTCCTTTGTCGTGAGTGGTTCTTTGTTTTAGAATATCATGCATTTGTAACGCTCTGGGATGCTTGGTGGGATTCCAACAGCCTTACAAATCCATTTCTGCGTTGTACGACCAAGATCGCAATGGCTGTGAAGTGCAGTTAGTGTGGACAACATTCCGTCGCTTCTCCGCGTTTCTCTCGTGCTCGTTCTCGCAAGGAAATGCATTGTGGAGCGAATTATTGTGGGTGGTGTGGCTCGTACAATCTTCTGTGGGTGTGTGGCTTGTTACGATTGTTACGATTGTTACGAAGCATTGTTATCAGAACCCTTCTTCCGTTCCGTTGAAAGCCGAGCTAACGACGATTATGCGCTAGGCCCATCCCATCCCACTGTAATTTTAAGGGTCTTTTGTTAGGGTGTTGCTGCCGATTGCCCAACTGGGCAATGTAGGTGGTAGATTGCAGGCCGATTCAATAAATCATGCCAGTCACTAGAGCTCGTAACGAGGCACAACCCTTCGAATATCGAAGCACCAGCACCGGAGTACGCAAACACCTAATAAGTAGGCATGTATATCTGGGCATGTCTAGGCGTAAGTCACACGTGATGGTTTTCTTTTGTGGCCGTTGGGACTCTGGAATGGACATTCATGCATTCTTGTTGTTGCTGCTGCTGGTTTTATTTGGTCTGCACGAGCAACGATTCCGCTATGTTGTTTTGTTTTGGGAACTTGGGAACTTTCCTGCTAGCGACCCCTGCTCGTTGTGCGTCATTATGGGCTGCATGGACCCTTACATGTCGAGTGGAAAAAGAAAAAAAGAGGAAAACGCCATCTTCCACATCTTCTTGCCAAACCCTTGGTCGGTCGCGGTTGTGACCCTCCCTAGTCCTCCCTTCCCACCCTCCAAAAAATCTCTTGACTGTGCATGGTGCGTAGGGTAGGGGTCAGGGTAAGGAAGGGGCCGATGGAAATCGTCACTCCATACATGAAATTTCAAATGTTTGGCCGGAAAGACATCCTCCTATCCTATATAGCTATCCCCTTTAACCGATATCCATATCGTACATACACATACATATCATACATATCATGACACTGGAAGATCTTCACTTCTCTTGATCCTGTTTGCTCCTTAGTCTCTCACCAGAATTCAAGCATCATATCAGTCATCCATCTCTAGTCAATACTTTATCTACAAGTCTCTGGTCTCACTAGTGTCATTCAACCACCACCTTTTCCATTCCACCTCCAAAACACACCACTATACAAAAACCAGACCACTCCCCTCATCAGATCTCACAAATATCAAATCCTTATCAACAAGAGAAAGAGAAAGAGAAAGAGAAAGAGAAAAAGAGAGAACAACTGAGAATCAAAAATTCGATCTGCTGACCAGATGATCTGATTATACATCACTTAAATCCGAGTATTCTACATCATTCCAAAAGCTACGCCTGCTGCGACTACTATCGAGGGACAAAAAAAGGTACCTCCTCATTCTTCCTTTCCCTTCTCCATATTGATCCATCCGTTCCCGAGTACGAGTCGCAGAGGGCCGAGGTCGAAATCTTTTTCCATACACAAACATTCGCCACCTTATTAAAGTCGAACTTTCTTACTAAAAGCCTTTCACAGATCCTCAAAGCTATATCACTATGTTAGCTCATAACTCAGCATCGAGACGTCAGTTACCACATCACCCCCAACAAGCATCTTATAATCAGCACGGTTCCATATTTAATCCTTCTCTACCACACCAACTGCCACAATTACCTCAACAACCTCAAACCCCATTGCAACCACAACCACAATCTCAGTCTCTGACGCCTTCAACACTCACACCACACTCCGCTTTCACCACAAACAATCTCTCAAATCCCAACAGCTTTGATTTTGAAGGCGATCAAATTCTATTCGACATCCAACAGCCAATATCATTTACCTCGAATCGATTTCAACAACAAGCTCCACTACGGACTGCGGAATATTCCTCGGATAGAATATTTCAATTGCCATCTCATATGCAACAACCTATCCAATCGAACAGTTTGATGTCTAACGGACAATTGACTCCGACTTCGACCTCCAGGCAAAATCATCATCGAGAATCTTCGCTGTCGTCATTTGGATCTCCAGCCGCCCCAGCTTCACCTTACGCACCGTCCACCTTGAATCCTCAAGTAGCTGGCGAATCATATCATGATTTTCAAGATTTCCATCCAACAGCATCGAAGACCTTGACACCAGCACACACTCCACTGCAAGAGAATTTCTTCTCGTCTCAGTACACACACCCAAACCAATATCAAAATCAGAACAACCTTCCCTTCACAATGCTTAATGACGGCTTACCAAGATTGGCGGGTAACGAGCTGATGTCGGCACCAGAGATTTATCACAGTCAAGTGTCGAGCAGGCCACCGCTAGCAACGGTGGCGAGTAATGACTCACCCTCAACGCCACCGGCCTGCGAGGATGAAAGACAACAGTTCGGTATGACTCCTAGTGTGGATTCCTGGCTGAGCGAATACTTACTTTCATCCGATTTCAAAGCTGCTCACAGATCTTCTCCACATCAAATGCCAAAACTCGACCGCACAATGACAGATGCTTACAATGATGAGCTGTTCAACCCCAACATATCTATGATTTCCGCTCCTTCCACAGCTCCTGCCACCACTCAAACAACCTCGAATTTGAGTAACGACATATTCACGCAAAGGTTACAAGCAGCAAACAATGGACACCTAAGTACTCAACGAGAAGCCTCAGTCTTGTCTCCTCGCGAACGTTCGCCCTTTCAACCAGGCTCACCTTTAGCTCCTACCCCGGCAGGGTACAATACCCACAATATGGGATTTGGAACTGCAAAGCACATGCGAGAACAACAAAAGGCCAAAGACGATGCGTTAGCTATGCAGGTACAGTACGAGAGGAGCAACCCAGGACAAGTTACTCCAAAAACCATTTCGCCCAAAGATGTCAACTTAGTGTACAACGAAACCGAGGAGGATGCAAACAACCCATTGTTTCCACCACCACGACCTGCGCAGTCAAAGGCGGGCTATTGTCAGCAGCCATCGATTGATGCAGAGCCATCCGAGTCGGAAGACATGTCATTATCACAACAAAGCTATGCTAGCATGGCTACAACTCGACGAGAAAGCTCATCGGCAATGTCTACAACCTCACAAAGCACCCCCACGCAGACTCAGTTCAAATCGACAAGTCCTATAATTACTCAAGACAATCTACGACAAATACCACAACGTTACCCATTCGTTCCATCCACGCAAAGACAAGCAAGTAACATGTCAAATATGTCGAATATTTCCAATATTTCGAACATTTCCCACGACTTTACACCCACCTTAGGATCGATGGAGTCTAGCAGCAGTGACTATTCCCCCGATCAAGAAATCCAGAGGCCAAGCAATACATCAGCAGATAGTGGAACATACACATGCACGTATCATGGATGCACAAGAAGGTTCGAGACACCCCCCAAACTTCAAAAACACAAGCGGGATGTTCACCGGAACTCGACATCCTTGATCAACAACATGGGTGGGGAAAATCGGGGTGGTATGACATCAATGGCGCAAAAGTTAAACAGTCAAAGTGGGCCTCACAAATGCGAACGGATCAACCCATCGACGAACAAACCCTGCAACACCATCTTCTCTCGTCCGTATGATCTGACACGACATGAAGACACAATTCACAACGCCGGAAAGCAAAAGCTGCGATGTAAATACTGTACCGAGGAGAAGACGTTCAGTCGGAATGATGCTCTGACGCGACATTTACGAGTTGTGCATCCCGAAATCCCGGCGACTCTTACGAAAGGAAAGAGAAGAGGACTAGGACTTAATTCGGAATAAGAGTACCGTCTATTTAGAGATGCCCTCCTCCTCCTTCCCCTTGAGGGATTTGATAAGCCAACATGGACGTGGTGGAGCGAAAGGAGAGGATATGATTGGAACCAATTAATCAGCGATTTAATACCAATTACCAATAATGGAACGATTGGACACGCAAGAATCAAGAATCCAGTGAAGAAAGACAAAGTTCGATCGCACCACCTCAGCCACATCCACCTCGATCACTCCACTTTATTGGGTTTTCTGTCCGCTCCACTTTTATTGGTTGGCTGTCGACTTCTCCCTCCCACCGCCCGACGGCCATCATAGCTACTCTCGTCCATTACCAATATCATCATCATCATTATAACACGGCGATCTGCATGCTGGATGGGACCTCGTGAAGTCTCTCTCATGGCGGGAAATGGAAATGGAAATGGAATTGGAATTGGAATTGGAAATGAAGTTTTGCTGGAGTGTTTGTGATTGGACGATAGAATGGTCGAAATCCCCATCTTCTCTTCTCCCACAAATCCAAACTCCTCAACTCCATTTGCTCCCCGTCTCTTCGTGTTTCCATCTACGTCCCACGCCCTTCTCTTTTCTCGACTTCGGCACGCAAGGGAACTTGGCCCGAGTCAATGCATGGTTTTTCCAGAAATCCATGGTTTCATGATTCATGGATTTCTTGACGCGGTTCAAAATAAACATTTGATGACGAAATGAATTATGCACCATTTGATGCACGAAGGGTCTTTTTTCTTCTCTTTTTATCTCCGCATATTTGTGGATACGTCGGGTACCAGACAGACAGACCGAGAGAGTCGCGTTTGCTTCTTTGAAATGGTTCGATTTCGGAAGCTCGGACTTTTTCTCAATATGTAGACTGACGGTCGGATTGTGTTCCAGTTGGTTAGTCAGTCAGTCACTCAGTCAACTCAATTGAGCGACCGGGGGTTGTGGTGGTGGTACACTTTTCCGTTCCATGACATCATCACTGATAACGATCCATGATATGATGGACTCGTGACGCGCTACACTTTGGACACGTTTATACCTTCACACCCTCGAATCTTCTACAATTCCACCAGCAGAAGATTGTGTGTAGCACATCATGTGATGCAGACACAATGCATTATGCCCTTACGATTCAGGATCTGGTTTTGGTTTTATTTTGGGGTTTGCTGTTTATGTTTACTATTTACTATTTACTATTTACTATTTTTTATTTTTTATTGTTGGAAAAAGGCATCATGTCATGATCAAGGAATGGGATGGGATGGAATAAACTATATCTGATTAACTTTTAGCGGGAATTGGGCTCAACGGATATTGGGCATAGCATTTTGGGATCCATGAATCGATGGCACTAAATTTATTTTATTTTGTCGATGCTCTATCTAGCAGTTGCAATATTTCATATGTTTTGTTTTTGTTTTTTCCTCATTCCCTTCTCTCTCCTTGGGGCTGAAAAGCTCAGATTGGATTTGTATATCATCATCATCATTACCAGTCTTACACTGATTGTATTATATTGGATACCTTGTTGCCCGCTCATCTCTTTTGTTTTTCCTTTCCTTTCCTCAAAAGACTGTACGATGAACTAAATGGATATCCAAGGGGAGCGGAGAAGAGAGGAGAGGAATGTATTACGCAAGAGTACAGTCTCATTGTCATGTTACGATATAGGAGGATATATTAAAAAAATATTTAGAATTTAGATGCGTATTATATTTAATACATGAAATCAATTGTGTGTATCATTTGTTGATTGAGATGAGATGTGCTTGTGATGTGAAATGTTCGTGAGCTTTGGTGATTGGTTGTATCAAATCAATTGTGGTGAGAGTAATGAGAGTGACAACATGAGAAATAGAAAGGTGCGGGATGAATGAGGACGTATATCATTTATCTACAAATATATAATACGTATTGAAACAGAATAGAAACAGCTGCGAGAAATTTGACTTCAGGTTTATTAGGGTACACAATGTCCCTTTGCCAGCTAGTAATATAGGACTCGTAATCATATTTCAGGAAAGATAGTAGTGACTACTCTTACCACTCACCATATACCCCTAGTACACCTTGGAGCCTGTCAACTTCTTGTCTCGCTTTTTTAAAAGGGGGGGGGGGGGGGGGGAGGGGTTCTCCTATCTCCCTTTCATACCTTACAATGATATGGAAGAGATCAAATGAATATTTGTATCTTTCCAAGGGGGGGGGGGGGTGCATAATCCTGCGAGGTAAAATATAATTCATGGTCCCTCGCATTTATGAGAGTGAAAAGTTCCCACTGATCATTGAGAGTAAATCTAGTTAATTTTGTGATTGCAAAATCACACAATCAGGTCTCAGCTTTCAAGCCATTTTTCGCTTAGCAGAATCTAAGACTTCCTTCATCCCATCCCATTTCACACTCGATATCCTTCAGTACTGCACCGATGGGAGTCGCATATGTAACATCCCTGAAGCCCGAAATAATGGTTCCATGGTGATTGCCACCCCAAATCATAGCCATGGGTATGAGAGCCGCAGTATGCTTGTCGGCATCTGTGGTGTCAATATCGATGTCGTAGATTAGAGCACCAGAATCGCCTCCACCAGATACTCTTCCGCCGTGTTGTCTGCCGACAAACACACATTCCTCTGAAATTCCATGGCCTTCTCGATGGTGGATGCTTTTGATGCAATTCATTTCGCATGCCAACCAATCCAATGTTCGACTTGGTGCCTTGAAGTAGACTTTATTTGTGCAAAGAACCGAAGATGAGCTGGGGTGCTTGATTACGAATTCCTCGGAAGCTTGTAACATCTGGCATTTCGAATCAAAAGCTTTGCATTCATCGTTTGACCACTGGCATTCTTCTTGTTTACGTTGAATAAAGTTGGAGATTTGAGGTTCTTCTAGGAATCTTGCTTGGGGTAACTACAATGGAAATTAGCATTTCTACACAAAAAATGGTCTTGAATGCGAATGAACGACTTACTGTGTTACTGGGAGCAGCGAAAACATTATGGATGATAGCTCAATCGAGATTTCCAACATAACCAGGAACTTTGCGCCATTCCTCTGGAGCAGCAGAAATGTAGCCAGCATTAGGACAGTAGTCTTCAGCCGCATTGTATCGAAAGAGAGCGTCCTTTCGAAAGATTTCGTTTCTATACTTTTTATCAATATTCGCTGCATCTTTAAATGCTAAATTTTTGATTGCGAATTCGATACTGTCAAGAGTAGATTTCAATCTTCTCTTGGTTTCGACATGATCTTTCATTGCGGGTATAGATACTTGCAAATTTTCCTCTCCATTTCGATATTTGTATTCAGATCGAAAGTTGTCGTCCGGGAAAGCAACGTGTCTGCAATTGAGACTGTAGATATCATCATTTTGTTTCAGGAAACCAGTCAAGGAGCCAGCAATCGTGTAATCTTCACGGCCAATCGAGATACCAGGACGTGGAGTGTATTCTCCATAAATGTTTGCCAAATTATGAGTGAGATCAATCTCTCCATAGCTTTGCGGTGTGGAGCCTCTGAGCGTTGAACCATGAATTCGGCAAATGTCGATGAAGAATCTAAATATTTCAAGTCAGTTGAATATCCCCATGAACGAGTCGAAGTGAGTATAAAGAGATACGTACTCTTCAGGAGTCTTCTTATTTTAGGAGATAACCTCTTCCATGCCTTCCAGAACCTTGATAGCATTGTCCGCATTGTCGGGGAAGTAGTCTGGGGTTTGAACAAATAGATGAATGACAATGGGATTGTCATATCTGTTGCCCTCAAAGCCAAGTCGGAGAACATTCAAGGTCCATGTGCAATCAGATAGCCGGGAGACAAGAAAATCTTTGAGTGGCAAGCGGATGTTGTTTTCGAAGCCTTGAATATACGGCTGATCTTTTTGACCTTGAACAGCAAGCACGGTCTTCTGTGGAGGATAATAATAGCTGTGTGGACCGAGGACGACATTGGGAGCTTGATTGGTAGCAATCACTTCCTGCCATTTAATACCATAGTCGGAGCGGTTTTTTTCTTTGACAAGCCAAAGGTGAGACATGTTTCGACGTCAAATGTTTTTCTGTTGAATGTGAGTTGAATTGTCAGAAACGGTTCTGTATGTAATGCTAAGGAATGTCTTTCTGAAAGTATTGTTGATTTTTGTGTGATAGGAAGGAACAAGAAAAGACTTTATGTCTTTCCCATATTGATTCATTGTCGTAGACTTGGATGAAGTAGATTTAGCGTCCATCTTGCGCATAGGCATACTCATGGCCTAGACCTTTGCGATTTGAGATATGCCTAAAACTTGATCAGGAGGTAGGGAAGATGTGGGTGACCAAAGTTGTTCTCCGGCAGAACCCAAGGTTTAAGAATACTTTTTCAAAGAAATTCTTGAGGGTAAATGCTACAGTATGGCACAGAAATACAACATGATGCTGTACTTGCGAGGCATTGCCGAATGAGAGCCGTAAATCATCCATTGCTTCAAAAGCATGCAGGTATCAAGAGGTTGTCCGGTTAATATGCATGTGTCTGACCGTACAGTAATGAGTAGGTCATTTGAACCGAACCATGGAATACTCCAAACAGATACAAGGATATACAGATTGTAAAAATGCTACGGTTAAATACATCTAGCTATATTGTAAATCAGGGACATATCACATTCTCTTCAATCGCTATAATCAAACCCCATATCTAATCGACAACCCCTCTCCTAAGCGAGTGAACAAAGAACACCTAGACCCTATTCCTACTAAGTTATCAAACATAGAAAAAATTTCCCATATAATCCAACCAAACCAGAGCCTACAAGTTCTTACTATCTGGGATTCAAACTCCTTACCTCTAAGCCCCTTTCTTTCACCCCTCCCAATCTTCCACGCACTTACTCTTCGCTTAGCCTCTGCCTTTCACTTCTCCTTTTTCGAACTAAACTAATGTGAACCAAAAGTAATCAATCCACTCTTCATTCAACATTTATTTAGCTCCCAAAATTGCGAGAGAGATAAAGGTCAGAGAACTAGAGATATATGAATGTAAATAGAGAAGGGTATGGTAAGAAAGTGAAGCCACCCTTGAAAATTTGAAGATCCTCAAATCCCGGCCAAGGTACTCGACGTTTTATCAGTCAATGCAATTTTTGTGTGCGCATACTTTCGTTTTGCAAGTATAGATCTAACCGTTACCTTGAAAGTGAATTTCCATCTGACGGGTCTATTATTCATGATTCTCTTGGATGAGAGGGGGAATACGCTTGGAATAATGTTGGAATCCAATGTCTTCATTCATCCTGAATACTACTTCAAGTAGAAAACTTGTGTTGGTGACACTTTAAATTTTTTATCATTATCGAGGGACAAATCAAAATAAGTGGGGAAAGGTCGTCTTGGTTATGATTACTTGACTGTGCTTCCCAGCTCGATGTACCAACGTGGAGGAAGAAGATTATTCACTTCGACGCGAGGTGGGTAGAGGTGGTGAACTTCGATGTATGAATGATGGTTTTTGACGTGATATTCAACACTGGGTATGTAGCAATTGAAATTCTTCAGCGATTAAGCTGACACGAAAGATCCTTTGGTGATAACTCGTAGTTTAATTACCTAGAAGCTTCACGTCACCAATCTCCACTCTGGAAACGTAAGCCTCAAGAGGCTTTCGGTAGTAGTCTTACTGCAAAGACAGCGGGGCTCAAAATCTGTTCACAATGATTGAAGCAGGCCAGTGAATGTATGTATTGTTGACTATGTAGTGCACATGCCTCGATCTTCCGGCAAATTTGTTGAATAAAATCCAACCAGAAGCCCGATAAAGTTACCTCAAACAACGCCTGATAACATTCATCCCTATCAGACCCTTCATTGGGTGACTTGATAAACCGAGGGTTCCTCATGTCCCTCCTGTCATGTCCCTCCTGTCATGCCCCTTCCCCCTTATCAAAGAAAATAAACAATCCACCCACGCCCTCTTCGAAAACACCTTTAGTACTGCTA
Source organism: Botrytis pseudocinerea (assembly GCA_019395245.1). Lineage (NCBI taxonomy): Eukaryota > Fungi > Ascomycota > Leotiomycetes > Helotiales > Sclerotiniaceae > Botrytis > Botrytis pseudocinerea. Next base: position 1,226,933 of record JAHXJK010000184.1, on the reverse strand, counting down.
ATCACCAGAGCAGCTCTGCAGCTACAATACGTATACACTGTGCCAAGTGATATCTTATGAGGATGAGTCCGAGCTATAACCACCGCCACGACGAGGAGTGTCTTGCATTCCTTGAATTCCTTCAGGATTACCTCTTCTATCACCCGCAACCCCTGCACCTCTACATTTTCTCGCTTCCATATCACGCCTTCATGAGCTTCCCTGACGTTCCCTCTCTCCCCCAAAAGTACAGGATCTTTCTCGCGCACTCGGTTCACTATATAATCGCGACTTTCAGACGGTTAATTTTGAGCGATTTCTGGTGTATAATAAGGAGATCGACTAGAAGGGTGATGAAGGTGGCGGTGGGAAGATTGATTGTGAGGTGGTGGAGGAGGAGGAGGAGGAGGTGTAGAGCTAATTGTAGAACACGGCGATTCTGTTTGTATTGGAGAAAAAGATGAGCAACTCCCAGTTGATACCGGGTTGATCGGGACCAGGGTATATTTGATCGGTGCAGTGGTTGGACAGTAGTCTCGTCTTATTGATGGTGTAGACAGGGAGCCGTCTGATCTGTGATATCATTAGTATTAGTAATTTTCCCACGGTTGTGCAATTATTTGCATTGTTGCTTGTGATTACATGTGTGGAAGGACGCCTTAGCCTTGTGCTAGATAATATCGAGAACCCTGAAGATAGCGGAACAAGGTACCTGCTTATAATACTGATTGCAGGACACTGGTCTTCCACACCACATATCAGTGTGCATTCCAGCGGAACCATCTCGTTTCATTGTGATTGCGTCTTCCTCCGGATTTGGCTCTCGCCAAGTTCGCTTCTGTTTAGCCGTCATATACGTCCCCGCTTGTCGGAGTGGATCTCTTCTTGGTGCAGTGTTTCCTGTCTTCCGCGGATTTCTGTCGATAAATGATCCTGGTTGGATGAAATGCGGCTTGAAAACTGAAGAAAAAACTGAAATTAAGAACAACTTCCCTTCTTAATGCTGTAATACCATCCCCGCACTCTCCCTCGAGTCACCATTTAAAGTCTCACCCCGCCCCGCTGGCGTACACCTCGAGAAAGATCTTTCAGCCGGTATGGCTCTCGCGAAAAGACAACCCCTACCCTCTTCACAATGAACCTCCCTGTTTCAATAGTTACGTCCAGCTAACTATGATTCGCGCAAGGTTAGCTCCCCAAGCCATTAGCGCAAGATGTGTTTGTGACAAAAGCAGCTGGGCTTTTTAGGAGGAAGAGTGGGTGGGTCCTGCGATTCAGGGGAGGTCTTGGGTTCTCTAGTTCTTGCGACCATTTTGCATTCATTATCAACTCAATTGAATTATTTGTGGTGGAGATATGAATGGGACAACAATGAATCAAGCGTCGAGGTTCCATGTTTAACCAGAATTCACGTGAGTAATAAAATTTAGGGTTTTAGAAGCTACTAGGCAGGGTAGCTCAGGGTAGTATCTAGTTACTATGTATGAAATTGATTCTATGTCTTGATGCATGTTTCATGCCCTTCGTGTACAACGTGTGTATACACGGCAATGAAGTTTGGAATAAGTTTGAACAATATCGTGTTATCATGATTTTGAAAACTCATCATTACATTAATCAATTCATTGCGCCTTCAGTGGTCTTCATGAAACATATGATCAACTCTCGCAGCCATTTGGACTGTACTATTTGTAATATCATTTGCTGGGATATCCAGCACAGTACAGTTATGTTACTTGTGTGCTTGTTTGCGCCTTGTCAAACTACGAGGAATGGGTGTTTTTTTGAGTTGTGAACGGTGATTGGCTACCTAATCCCATCATTTCAATAAAGTAAGGATATAGAACATGCACATGCAATATTCTCCCTTTCCAAGTCTCCTTCCCTCGGCCTAATAACAATAGGTAAGATCTTCATATCTACCCCTCTTGATCTAAATGAGCGAGAACAGAAAGCAAACTTCCACTCAATCTAGGTGTCGTTCGGGTCTTTGGGCTTGACTTCAACCCCAAGTCAAGATGTTAAATGGATGACATACATCCTGTGACAAGGATCACGAGTAGGTATCAACACTATACCAATACCGTATCAAGGTCATTGGCCTTGGCTTCACGATATCAAGGCTTTTTTGCGCATATTTATTCTGAGAATCGGAGCTGTAAATATGTCACCAGCGTTATGGCATGGGACAGAAGATACACAGGGCAATGGATAATTTCGAAGTGTCGACCAAAGAGGGAATGGAGCCGCTACACAGGAAAAGAACTGCGACTAGGAGGGTGGAAGGCAAAAACATCATTATCTTAGATCTGAGGGGTGGAACCTTTCTTGAATGAATCAGCGCCAAAAACTAGGGTTTATAAGGTCTTCTTGGAGGGATTTTATTGTCGAATTGTAGGCAGGTGTCGCCTTGGGATTGTTACCCAGAACTCTATTATAGAATTTCTCGGTGTGTTCGTACCTGAAGCAGAGAATAGGGTTCTTTGGTAATTATCCATTGAGCCAACATGCGCAATCGTATTTGCCCGATTGCTACTAAGGTCTTGCTTTGCATCAATGGGCTTTTATTTTAACGAATTAAAGAAATTTTATAAGCAGGCGATTTTACTCAAAACAATTCTCACAAATGATTGGATCAACTCGAACGAAACAAACCAAATGCTTCGCTTCAAGAGAAAGTTTGAAACAAGGAATGTAGATTGAGGAGTTCTTAGTCTCGAATAAAAAAAGAGTCAGGATTATTCAGGGACACACAAGAAGGTGACTAATTTGTGAGAGCTCGGTTAGGTTTTCTTCCTCCTATTGCCTCTGCGACTTCCATTTCCAATGTATTCATAATTCGTCTCACCAGCTCAGATCCACAGTCGTCCGAATCTGATACGTGAATAACTTCCCGAGCAGCGTTCTTGGTTGTATTTCGGGTTAAGCTTCTATTTTCACAGAAAGTTGACTACTAACGTTCCCACCTTTGTCGAGCTCAGATCCAACCTTACCCTCATCATTAAAGTCTCGTTGATATTGGTACTCATCATTATCTAAATGGTCAAATGTAGGTGAAAATGCCGGAATGTATTCCGGAAGTACTGATGGGCTCATGTTAAACATGTAGGCACATTAAGAGACCTGATTGGTTTGTTTTGCTTATTATCTCGCCCCAAATTTATAACAATTACAATCAAGTAAAGGGCTTGGCTATTTTTGACAAAGGCAGAAATAAAAAGAATAGAAAGAGATGCGGATTATACACAAAAAAGAAGTTGATGATACAAGTAAAGGACCGGAAAGGAAGAGTTAGATACAAAAATGTAAGCCTGCGAGTATTTAGTTTGATATGCAATAGGGTATTGAACTGGAGGCTCTGGAGAGGTCGCCTTTGATGGAATATAATATAGATATAAAAGCAGAAAGATTTTTGGTGAAATTGATCCTAGAAAGAAGAAAATAGGGGAAATTTGGTTATAAAACACTCTCCGGAGTGCAAAAAAAGTCTGTCTCCACTATCTTGAAGCCACAAATTCAACGAGTCTTCATGATTAAGACGATAATAAATAGCTACACCGAAGAAAAGATTCGAACACACTAGTCTAATCATAATATAGTTCTTACCTGTAAATAAATGACCGCCATCAAAAAGAATAGCAGCGTGGCTAAATAAACACCAGGGGTTTTCAAGAGGCTAATGAGTAGAGAAAGCGCAACCATATTGAATTCCCGATTAAACAGCTGAGTAAATATCTAGAACTTAATGTTTGTTTAAAATGATTTAGACTCACTAGGTAGCCCACCAGTGGGTGTACAGACTGATGGGACAGTGCGAAAATGGACTTATAAGCATCTCTTGGGGTACCAATTCGCATAGTTTAGGAATTCTGGTAATGATTTATTAGAAATTAAACAAGGAACAGATAGATTTTGATACCAAATAATTGAAGAATGAAATTGTTGAAATTTTCGAAAGTTGAGAAGTGTTCTGTCAGTCTGCATCCAATGGTGGCCTTATAAAATTGGTGCATATGTGTAAAGTGTAGAAATGGATGAATGAGAAGGATACGGATACGGATAATGTAGCATTTACAATGGTAGGTCCTAAATGTCAAACTGTATTTTATATAAAGAGCTAGTTATATACAAGAACTAATAGACGTTGATTAAAGGCTATTGAAAGAGCTAGTCTCTTTCGTATTCGTTTAAGATTATAATACAGTAGCCTTTGAGTTGAAGGAGAGTGCTGTATTGAGAGAAATAATGTAGTTCTGAGTTGACTCTCAGAAAAAAGCGCCTCACGTGTGCTCCTCTAGTGTTCCTCTAGTGTTCCTTCAAGGAAATAAAGTCTTGGCAGGTATTCGGTTAATTTTTCGCGAAAATAACCGACAGTAGAATTGATCTATGTAGCTTTGTCGTTTCAACAACTAATTTACAACTTTTCAAAGATTCACAACATCCAAAGACTCACAATATTCAAAGACTCAAAACATTCAAAGCTCACAACATCCAAAAGCTTACAGCGTCTAATCCAAGATTCATCAACTCGATTGAATTGGTACAGCTCACTTGAAATCGTACAGCCACGTATTGAATAACAACATTAGCCCGAGCTCACCGCTTAGGAAAAACTTCATCATGTTCTGCTTATTTAAAGATCGCTCGTTCACCTTCCGCATCTCATTCCTCTTTGTATCGTTCCTCGCAAGAAAATACATTCAGAAACTCGAACCAACTACTCCAACAAGAAATACCATTAAACTTATCATTCTTAAGATCTCTAAAGTCTTCATCATCTATCAATCAATCGGCATTATGGCTGGTTTGGCTCCTGCACTGGTCAAGATGATTACTAAATTCATAGACGGCGGAGATGATGCCAATATTTCCGAGGTTTTCGACTTCTGTACAACAATGATGGCCGGATTCAACTTGGCTCTATTCGGTTTCACATGTTCAAAACTCAGAAACTCCCCTCGCAGCCTCGCGGGATACTCAATTGCAGCATTTCCGGCTGGTTGCCTATACGCTGTACACGTTTACAACAACACATCTTGATGGGCATTTTGGGTGTTGTCTTTGTAATGTGGATGTATAGTAAGTTATAAATTTATATTCAACTCCTTGTAGATAAACTCGAATACTAACCAATATCATAGAGACATTGAGTCAAACGTGGCTTCAAAACAATCGAATTGTCGAACCACAACCAAATTGAGATCCTGTCATTTTGTGGGCTGTTCTATTCTCGACATTACTCTTTCCGACCTACATAGTTGATGTACATTGATCTCTGATAACTCTGAGAGAGCCCCCGCCTTGTGATGACTTGTTTCACTCATTCTCTTTCGCCGATGGAGGGTGTTGCTCTGTTCCTAGGATATATGGTTATTTGTTGTTGCTGTAATATGTACTCTACATAGGTATAGTGGGATAGAGGCTCACATAGTATAGGTTCTCTTCCGACGAAGGGGATAGATATAATCAATACAAACCAATTTAACCCCCAAATGTCTTATATACGCACCATACGACGTTATTGAACTTTGCCGAGAAATATTACTGTAACCTATATAATGTGAAGGGGTTGAGCATATAAGCCTCCTCCAAACTTTGTAATCTTTTTTTTTAACTTCCTGATATCTTTAAAAACAAAGAGCTCTTCAGAAACACATGAGAAGACATCAGCTACTAAGCGGGAAGAGGTGGTCTTACTAACGGGCGCTTCAGAGACAAACCTGAAGGAGGCTTTTATAGGTCCTGTCCGGGTATGACCAAAGATGACATCCCCTGCCTGGAAGGACATAATAACTAATCAACGCCTGAGGTTGGATCGTTATAGCTACAACGTTATGTAAAGATATGACCTGAAAGGTTGTAAGGAATTTTCCTGGGGTGTTTTTCCTAGAAAGCTGGTTTTTTTTTGGAAAATTTAAAATTATTAATAGGACAAAATGCTTGTCTTTGGTGTGAATTTTGGAATTGACAAATATCTGTGCACAATTACTGTACACTAGAAAGTTAAATTTTGTCACTATTTGTTCTAAAAATACTCCATAGATTCAAAGGAATGGCTATAATATCAGTTCAAGCTGGAAACTTCAGAATGAATTAACAATCCCTCGAATCCCAAAATGCGCGTTCCTAATCTGATCCTCTATTTCTCTACATTTGCAAACTATGATCGGCATGGGCGTGTGTCCTGACATCTCAACTAGAAAATGAAGAACAACTTTCGCCACCACAATTAAGCAAAGGAGAAAAGTTCTCAATTTGATCAACCGACGATTCATGCGGACTTCCCTAGAACCTAGATTGGACGCCCATCAGCGTTCGGCTCTCATAATGGTGAGTTTTCATCAGAACTTTGTAAACAAGACAGATTTCCTGGACCAATTACATCATCTTTTGGTGGTCTTGAAAGAGTTGAGGGGTAACATTCCATTAGTAACTCGCATCTCAATGTATAGCATCTACCTCATTTCAATCGTCAGTAAACCAATTCGCAACAGACCAACTTTCAGTATCCCTACCCCTGTCATTTCAATTGAGGAAATTCGAATTCACTTGTATAATTAAACTCAAGACTCAACAAACTTACCATCTTGATGCTTCCAATTCATATGAGGTACTATACTTGAGGCATGAACAAAACCTGGTGCCCGACGAGATGCTGGGGGTTGTTTTGTGTGGAGGGGAGTTTGGAGGTCATCTGGGAGGGGTGAGGCGAGTCAAGGTAGGAAGGGGAACGGGAGTCCTCCCTATGATCCATTTCAAGACCTGCCAATGATCAGCATCATGGACAAATGGAACCTGGCCTCAACTCACCCTCCCCAACTTTATATGATTTTAACATCCCAGATAAGTTGTCTTCGCAATCAAGGCCCCCAGACATCCTTCAAACATTCATTCTCTTTCTGAAAACGACTCATCTGTTAATCTTCCCAGAGGATTTCATTCTTTCTCCCGAACTACACGCCATTATTCAGACTTCCGAGTTGAACCCCATTCACAAGTTGCGGAAGGTTCACCAGATTTTTAAGATCATTGGGTATCCGTGTTATTATGGGAAATTCGAGATAGAGAGTGGCTGTTCTATGGCAAAGGTGGTTGTAGTCGTGATCGGGATCGTAGTAGGGGTCGTGAAGTAGTAGTGGTCGTAAAGGACTTGGGGGTTGATATTTGTATGATGTAAGGAACAAGGAAATCATAAAATACCCAAGAGAACTCAATCATGGTAGTCATTAAAAGACACGAGACCAATTATGTCAAGAAAGAAATCTCATCTAGAATCAACATGATTGAAATACGTGTTTCCTTGGGAGTTTTTCCTTTGTTTCATACCAAATCATCGGTGCTAACCATGGAACACCGGTGCTTGCACCAAAAGCGAAATTGTGGCGGCGACTATGCAATGCTATTGCGGAAAGGAATGTGTCGGCAGATAGATGTATTTAGATCTGAATCTGGATCTAAATATGATTATGTTAACCCTTTGAGGGCGCAATACAAGTCTCCTCGTCATATCGTACCTAAGTGAGTCAGTGCTCGTGATGGGCGGGTTTCGTACTTTTCTTTCCCAAAACCCAACTTCGCATATATACTCCGTAATCTGATTCATAATTGATTGAGAATTCTGAAATCATCTTGACTCTTGCTTCTTGATTGTAGTACATGGTATTGAGCAATCACGTGTCGTATATGCGTTTAGTTAATGAATACTAGGTACTACGCAAAATGTTTATCAAGGGCCAGGCCCCTCGACAAACACAGTACGTGGGTGCGTCGTATATCCCCCCAAAAAGTTCAAAATATGTTCACCATGCCTGATATTAGAGCAAGGGCTGAGCGTCCATTACCTAATTTGGATTTTGGCCCAAGTACAACTCATATTCGCTGGGAAGATATGACTGAAAGATTCGAAGACACTTTACTAGCTCCGGGTCACGTTTATTCTGACCCAGCTCCAATTTACACTTCCCATCTTAGACATCGCGAAGTGTTGGTACATGTCACTTGGGCGATCATTTCATCATTCCTTTGTCAATTTTATATCATCGTTTTAATGATAGGTTGGGCTGAAAGGGCAGCCTAACGGTCCGGACTACCGAACTAAATCTCATTTTTCACAATCTGAAAAAAGTATAACATTCAAAAGGCGTACAATCTCAATTTTTTTATAATTGTCGGATCGTTTACTCAGATCTACGAAGTAAAAATAGAAAACTTCTGGTTGCCAGACTGCGGCCTCCGTCAGTGCGAATACTTTTCAAAAGAATTTGATGTCACTATCAGATAGACGTTATAGTCTCCAACATTAGCCAAAGATCTTCCTGATACAACACCTGTTGACCAGAGAAAAGGCAAGACCTTTGAGCATCAACTATTGGCTTCTGACTTCTGGCCACTAGCCACAATCGGCAAATACACATAGTCATGCCGAGCAAGCAGGAGAAAGCAGACTTGTCTCTGTAAGGACATTGACTTTATCGCTTAGAGTTTGAGGAGCTTTGTTGTTCGTAATTTAACTTAGTCATGGCGGGGCATTTCATTTAAGATCTGAGTTCGGGCGTTGAAACGGCATACAAGTATTGTGCTTGAGTAGTGGACGGGTGGAGAACTGCCCAGTCTTTTTCGATCAAAAGGTCAAGAGCTTCAATGGCACGTGATTTGTGAATCGCGCACTCCGCATGATTTATTAGGAGCGTATGAATACCCCACAGTTACCGGCATCTTTTCTCGCTGTTCATCGTGAATGCCGTCCACAAGGAACAGATAGACTCGCGATATATTCATCCGAGGCCGGGAAAACCCCTTCTGTGATGGCTGGCCGTCCACACGCACTTTCACACATCGTCGTATCTCCATACCGACGATGGTTGGATTTCACTTGGCTACATCACGTAAATCGATGGAAAACAACCCCCAGCCACCCCTTTCTTCACAGACATGTGTTTGTATCGGTATAAGAGGCTTCTTGAATGTTTCCCACATCAGGATAACTTCAAGCTCAAACACACCATCATCGCGTCTCAAAACCACGTGACTACATCCATTCCGTATCGGCAGCAGGAGATCAAGTGGTTCTGACTTGCAGGCTCTATGGCTGGTATTGTCACTATGACTCCTAGTGTTGCTCAATATTTTACGACATGTTTCTTGTTAACAACCCAGATTGCTGCACTTGCCACGGGATCGAGGCTTTCTCCCCATCCCCGAGATCTCCACAGGCATGTCAACATTCGAAATAACAGCGAATAACGCTAACCTTACACGCACTCAGTTTGTCTACTTCTGTGACCAAGCCGGTTAAGATAGGGCTGGCGGCCGAACCAACTTTACCCCTATCGAGTGGGGGCAGATTTGAGCTTACTCCATCGACACCCGTGGCCACAATAGATTACGGCCATGAAGTCGCAGGTTACCCATTCTACGATGTAGAATTCATCAGTGGAAAAGTTCAAATCGAGGTTAAATATTCGGAAGAATTCATTGGTCTCGATACTAACTTCTCCGACGGACCTTTCCCCTTTGCAAGTGGTCTTTCGAATACGTATCGCGTTGAAACCTTCGAACTCACCGAAACTGGACCTTTCGAAGCATTTCTACTTCAAGGAGGGCAAAGATGGCAATCGATCCGTCTCTTGACATCGGGCAGTGTAGTATTTTCAACTATTGGATTTACTGCGTCAGTGCCAGATATTGATGTCAGTACATTGCCCGGTGGATTTGAGTCGGACAATGCCGTGCTGAACGATATCTGGGCCCTTGGAGCTAGGGCATCATCATTAGCCTGTATTGATCGCGGAAGCCAGGGTTCCATGTGGGAATTTGATGTGAATGGTGCTCTTGTAAGAGGTATGAAACCAGGACTTACAATTAAAGGCGCATCATTTCAGAATTACACATTGGAGTTTAACACCATGATCAAAAGAGGTGGCATAGGCTGGGCAATTGGGATTCCAATTGCTACTCCCTTAGGCCTCCAACTGAACCTGATTGGGGAGCTACCTGACAATACAACCTTTGTCAATACGAACACCACACTTACTCCACCAAATTCCTTGATTCTCTCCTATGGTTACTCTTTAGTCAATGTCACGACACTTCCTTCCTACCGTCTAGATGTATTCAACACACCTGTCATAAAAGAGAACACGTGGTATACGGTACGGACCACCATTGATACTGCAGACAACCTTGCGGTATATATCGATGATTTCGAGATTTTCAACACTTCTTTGTCATCTTACTATGTTGGTGGAACACCAATACAGACGGCTGGCACTTTTGGATTTGGTGGCTGGCAAGATCACATTGGCTACATCAAAAATGTGATCGTTCGGGACACATTCAATCAGTCGCTTTTGTATAATAACACAATGTTGACCGATACAGATTTGGTACTGACTGAGTACGGCGTTCACTCTAACCTCCAAACCACGTGTCTAGATGGCGCGAAACGAGATCGCCTAGTATGGCTAGGTGACTTTTATCACACAAGCCGCATAATCCCGGTTACTACTTCTCGAAATGACCATTTGAAGGGAACTCTGAATACATTTCTAGACTGGCAAATAGAAGATGGACTATTACCATTTGCTCCGCCAATTGGTTACAATGCATCTGGCGCCAAGAAGACATTTGCCTTCGGTAGTGGTGCATCCGCTGGTCTTGAAATTTATGGTGTTGTTCTAGTTGATTACCAAATTCTTGGATTGATATCCTATTCTAATTATATCTCGTCAAGCAATGACCTTGAGTTTGCAAATCAAACATGGTCAAACTGGCAACTTCTGGCAGATTGGTTGATCGCACAACTCAGTCCTGAAACTGGTCTACCTGTCTTTCTCTCTGCGTTTCTTGGTCCGAGCCAGGGCTCTGCTGTCTCTTGCGCCCTTGTGCAAGCATTGAGCCAGCTCGCGGAAGTGGCTATGGCTTTAAACGATCTGGCATCGGCTACCAAGTATCAATCCGCGGCAACGGAAATATCCAATGCGGTCAACAGGCAGTTGTGGAATTCAACCATTGGCGTTTATTCTCTTTCTGCCACTTCGCCTGGCGATTATTCTATTGCGGCAATTGGATTATGTATCACATCAGGAACGGCAAACACGACCCAAGCATCTCAGTCCTTACAAGCTCTCGAGGCCCTAAAGCTTGGGCCGGGATATAAAGATTCGACTCAAGTCAATAGTTCAGATCTCAGCACAAATATTTCGCCTAATATAAATGGATTTTTGCTTGCGGCGATTATCTCACACAATGCAAGTAGCAAAGCTCTGAGCTTACTCGAAAGTCTCTGGTCCCCAATGTTATCAAACCCAAAATCATCCACAGGCGCAAGTTGGGAGTACGTAAACCTTGAAGGTAACCCAGGACTTGGGTTATTTACAAGTCTTGCACATCCATGGGGTGGAGCACCTACATATTTACTCACCGAATGGGCTGCTGGATTAAGACGTGCTGATGGCCCATCTGGATATGGCTATAGAAATTGGGTCATCAATCCGGATGTTGGCTTGGCCATGGGGCTCAAGACTGCTAACGCCAGGGTGGTGACTGCTTTCAATGGAAGCTTGAGCGTGGAGTGGACATTGAATAGAGGTGTTGTGGACGTCAATATAAACGCACCGAATAATACTAGTGGTGTATTTGAGATGGCTGGAGCGAGAAAAGTGCTCGTCGGTGGAAGTTCATACCGGTTCAATATAAATATATGAATTTATAATTCGCTTGCTTCTGAATACCGTGCTGTTTAAGATATATTAATAAATACATTTTTTCTTCATAGCAACACCGCTTCGATTTGATCCTGCCAGAGATGACAACCGCTCCTCTCCAGTACACTCCTCTCTTAATGGTTTGATAGAACCCTCCTCGATCGGTAAAGATGCAAGGATAAAAGACTGTAACCAAAGAAAAGAGCTGAATATAGGTAATTCGCCCTTTGTACAGAAACTACAATGTCCAACATCCCACAAGTCCTAGAATGGCAGCCAGGCCTGACTTGCTGTAAACCCCTCTAGCGACTGTGACAAAAGCTTGATGTAAGGAACGAGACTGGTATATAAGTATTGAAGGAGATTTGGTATGATGTATCTTGTCAAGAAGATGAAAGGTACCAAGGCCAACAAGGAGATATAGCACAAGCATGAGACCATTGGATTTTGGATGATTTCTAATTGGTATTTTAGTACTTCTCCCTTGAGAATTTCCAGTGGATCTAGCTTTCCTATTCTCCGGCATCTAGTGGAAGTCTGACAACTGAGCTCACTGAAATGTCTGGGATATGACAGCCAAGAGAAAGCAGGAGTTTCCATGATCCGGAGAAAGCTGATGAACCGGAGAAGATCATCTGGTTCATCTCTCAACGATTTCTATATAGCGAAGGATTTAGAAGATGTTTTCCTCGGAGATGCTAAAACGTAAGACAGATGTCAGGTCAGGTAAAGGATAGGTTACGAAGCTGTAGTCTGAAGACGTGCTGCTGACGGGACTATCACTACCTACCACAATACCCAAGAGTCAATTGACTTGCTGATGGTGTGCTTAGTCATGATCAATTCTGAAAATGCAGAAGTACGCACAGAGCAGAATTTGACAACAAGTAAAAAAAGAGGGCTCGTATATCTTTGTTTGATTTCTACCCATCGACGAAAATTCAAAATCAAGTAGTGCTACGCATTTATAGTGAGAAGTGAAAAAAGTGAAAAATACACAAGATCTCTATATTCACGTTGTGTTCAATAACCTTCACATTTATCACATTCACCGTCTTTCATTCCAACTCGGGACCTGCATCGAGCGCCGTCTCGGCTCTTTGTTTGAAATCCCTGTCAAAAAAAAGTTTCGGATCCGGATCAACTATTGAGTCAACCATTGAGTCATTGTGAGTCCCTCATCTTTCAACCCTTCCCCTCTCACTTCAAGTACTAAGTAATCATAAGTGGATGTCCCTTTGCCTTGCTGACTCTATGGGCAATTGGCAAATATAAGCTCTCCCCGTCAACAAATCCACACACCTGTCATTGAGAAAAGGACAGAGCAGACGACCCTCTACTATAACGTTTCGAGGTCTGAAGTCGGGCCAGATCAACTCAAGATGGGATCTTCAACTCCTCAAAATCCTACGCGGATCGCCATTCTGGGAAACGAAGATATCATCGTTGATTTCGATATCTGGCGCAATTTCGTCGCAGAAGATTTGCTCTCAGACCTCCCCTCATCTACCTATGTTCTCATCACCGATACCAATCTCTCACCTCTCTATGTCCCCGCTTTCCAGCAATCCTTCGAGGCACTTGCTGCCAAATCGAGCTCAACACCTCGACTTCTTACCTACGAAATCCCTCCAGGGGAGAATTCTAAGAGCAGAGAAACAAAGGCCGAGATTGAGGATTGGATGTTGTCGCACCAATGTACAAGGGATACGGTTATAATTGCTTTGGGGGGAGGAGTCATTGGTGACATGATTGGCTATGTTGCAGCAACTTTTATGCGCGGTGTACGATTCGTACAAGTCCCAACAACATTGCTAGCCATGGTTGACTCCTCGATTGGTGGAAAGACCGCAATTGATACGCCTTTGGGAAAGAATTTGGTTGGTGCCTTTTGGCAGCCAAAGAGAATCTACATAGATTTGCGATTCTTAGAAACCCTACCAGTTCGCGAATTCATCAATGGCATGGCAGAAGTGGTTAAAACTGCCGCAATCTGGGACGAAGCTGAATTCTCCGCCCTTGAGAATAACGCAAATCTTATCATGACTACAATTCGAGCCAAGAATACCGAACGTTCTACAAGATTAGCTCCTATTCGGGACATATTGAAGAGGATAGTACTAGGCTCAGCGAAAACTAAGGCAGATGTTGTATCAGCAGATGAGAGAGAAGGTGGATTACGAAATATTTTAAACTTTGGTCATTCAATTGGACACGCATTTGAAGCAATCTTGACACCACAGGTTCTTCACGGAGAAGCTGTAGCTATTGGAATGGTAAAGGAGGCGGAATTGGCCCGTCATCTGGGTGTTTTGAAACCAGGAGCAGTTGCTCGTCTTGTCAAATGCATAGCAAGTTATGGCCTCCCCACTTCCCTTGCAGACAAACGCATTCAAAAACTCACGGCAGGCAAGCCATGCCCTGTTGATGTTTTGTTGGAGAAAATGGGTGTTGATAAGAAGAATGATGGAAAGAAGAAGAAGATTGTTTTGCTTTCCGCCATTGGTAAAACACACGAACCGAAGGCCAGTGTCGTGGACGACCGAGCAATCCGAGTCGTCTTGTCTGACTCGATAGAGGTTACCCCAGGCGTGCCCGAGACTTTGAAGGTGGAGGTTACACCACCAGGCTCAAAGAGTGTTTCTAACAGAGCACTTGTACTTGCGGCTCTTGGCACAGGCCCTTGTCGCATCAAGAACCTCCTACATTCGGATGACGTAGAATTCATGCTTACATCAATTGGTAAACTTGGTGGTGCTACATATGCATGGGAAGATGCAGGTGAGATTCTTTGTGTGCAAGGTAAAGGTGGTGATTTGCATGCCAGTCCTACGGAACTCTACATTGGAAATGCAGGCACCGCATCTCGTTTCCTCACAACCGTCCTCTCGCTGTGCAAGCCTTCAGCCACCACAAAGTCTACCGTTCTTACAGGAAATGCACGTATGAAGGTCAGACCTATTGGTCCATTGGTTGACTCATTACGTACCAATGGTGTTGATATTGAATACCTTGAGAATGAACACAGTCTTCCGGTCAATGTTGCTGCTTCTGGTGGGTTTGCAGGAGGAGACATCAATCTAGCCGCTACTGTATCGTCTCAGTATGTCTCCTCTCTTCTTATGTGTGCTCCATACGCCAAAAATCCAGTGACTCTACGTCTTGTTGGTGGGAAGCCAATTTCCCAACTCTATATTGATATGACGACGGCGATGATGGCAGCTTTCGGTATTCACGTCGTTCGATCGCAGACGGAAGAACACACATATCATATCCCGCAAGGTGTCTACAAAAATCCAGAAGAGTATATAGTTGAGAGCGATGCTAGCTCAGCGACTTACCCACTTGCTGTAGCTGCTATCTCTGGAACCACTTGCACGATCCCAAATATTGGATCCAAATCGATTCAAGGCGACGCCCGATTTGCTATTGATGTTTTGAAACCAATGGGATGTACTGTAGTACAAACTGATTATTCTACCACTGTGACTGGTCCTCCTATTGGTTCACTTCAAGCTATTGAGGAGGTTGATATGGAGCCAATGACAGACGCTTTCTTGACCGCCTCAGTATTAGGGGCAGTGGCTAAGGGTACAACTAGAATAAGGGGAATCGCTAACCAGCGTGTTAAAGAGTGCAACCGAATCAAAGCCATGAAAGATGAACTTGCAAAGTTCGGTGTCACATGTCGTGAGCTCGAAGATGGAATTGAGGTCGATGGCCTACCTATAAACGAGTTGAAGCACCCCGTTCAAGGCATTCACTCCTATGACGATCACCGTGTTGCAATGAGTTTCAGTGTGTTGTCTGTCGCTGCAACCCAACCAGTTCTAGTTGAAGAGCGTGAATGTGTTGGCAAGACCTGGCCAGGATGGTGGGATATCCTTTCGCAATCATTCCAAGTAGGACTTGCTGGCAAGGAAGTTAAAGCTACGCATAGCAAGAAGAGTGGAATTCCAGCCCTTCCAGACAAGTCTATCTTCATTATTGGCATGCGCGGAGCTGGAAAAACAACCGCTGGTGCCTGGGCTGCGAAGATTCTTGGTCGACCTTACAAGGATCTTGATGTAGAATTGGAACGCATCTCAGGGATGTCAATACCTGACATGGTCAGATCAAAGGGTTGGGAATTCTTCAGAGCTGCCGAATTAGATCTTCTAAAGCATTGCGTGAAAGATCAGTCAGAGAAGCATGTGTTTGCTTGTGGTGGTGGAGTCGTCGAGATGCCCGAGGCCAGAGAGCTTTTGATCAACTTCCATAAATCAGGTGGAATTGTCCTTTTGGTTCACAGAGACACAGACCAGGTCATGAATTATCTTCGCATAGATAAAACTCGGCCTGCCTATGTTGAGGATATGATGGGAGTCTACATTCGTCGCAAGCCGTGGTTCAATGAATGCAGTAATTTCCAATACCATAGTAAGGGCAGCGGGACTGGTGCTCTGTCTGTTGCGGAGCAGGACTTTTCTAGGTTCCTACATCACATCTCAGGAAAAAGTCTACACTTTGATGAGATGCGAAATAAGCCACACTCATTCTTCGTTTCCCTCACAATGCCCGATATATCATCAGCAGCAGATATATTGCCCGGCATTGCGGTAGGCTCCGATGCCGTGGAAGTGCGTGTTGATTTATTGGAGGATCCATCTTCCACGAATGGAATTCCGACTATTGATTTCTTAAGTGTTCAGATTGCACATCTGAGATCAATGGTTCATTTACCTGTGATTTTTACCGTGCGAACAGTTGGTCAGGGAGGTCGCTTCCCGGACGCTGCATATGAAGAGGCACTGAAACTCTATAAGCTGGCTGTAAGGATGGGTATCGAATACATCGACTTGGAAATTGCTTTCCCTGATGAGCTTTTACAGGAAGTTACTGAAGCTAAAGGATTCTCTAGAATTATAGCTTCACACCATGACCCTGAAGGGACTTTGTCGTGGAAAAATGGCGGATGGTTCCAGCATTACAATAGAGCTCTTCAGTATGGAGATATTATCAAGCTTGTCGGATCTGCTAAAAGTATCGAGGATAACTTTGCTCTTGCTAAATTCAAGAAGACGATGGCTGTTGCTCACGATACACCCTTGATCGCCATCAATATGGGCGTAGCTGGAAAACTCAGTCGTGTTTTAAATGGTTTCATGACACCGGTGTCACATCCAGCATTGCCATTTAAAGCAGCTCCTGGTCAACTCTCCGCTGCTGAGATCAGATCAACTTTGTCGACTCTTGGAGAGATCGAGGCAAAATCATTCTACCTTTTCGGTACCCCTATCTCCCAGTCGCGATCACCTGCGCTACACAACACTCTTTTCAAGCAGTCAGGATTGCCCCATCAATATTCTAGACTGGAAACTGATAAAGCATCTGATGTACAAGATGTCATTCGTGCTCCAAATTTCGGCGGTGCATCTGTTACAATTCCATTGAAACTTGACATCATACCTCTTCTCGACTCGGTCACCGATGCAGTGAAGGTCATTGGAGCAGTCAATACCATAATTCCTAGCGCAGATAACCCACCCCGTCTCATTGGCGAAAATACGGATTATCTTGGAATGACTCACTCACTCATATCCGCCTCTTACACTCCATCACCCGTTGACTCACCTTCTCCCGCTCTCGTCATCGGTGCTGGGGGTACCGCTCGCGCTGCTATCTACGCCCTACACTCTCTTGGTCACTCTCCTATCTACATTGTCGCGCGTACCCCTTCTAAGCTCGAGGTTTTGATCTCTTCATTCCCCGCATCTTTTAACATAATCGCGCTTCCAAGCACTACTTCGGCGACCGAACTCACCATTCCTCCTTCAGTTGCCATCAGTACTATACCTGCTGATCGCCCAATTGAAAGTAACATGCGGGAAATTCTTGCCATCTTGTTGAGACATGAGAAGAGGGACGAGGGAAATCAGAGGACTTTGTTGGAGATGGCTTACAAGCCTTCTCAAACTCCTCTAATGAGAATGGCAGAAGATGCTGGTTGGGTTGCGATCCCTGGATTGGAGGTTTTGAGTGCACAGGGTTGGTTTCAGGTTAGTCTATCTTGATGATTATCATTTTCCCTCGCTTGTTAGGGGTGTGTGCTTGAACAATTTTACTAATACTCAATGTGTAGTTCCAAAAATGGACAGGAATTAGACCTTTGTACGCCGATGCTAGAGCAGCAGTTATGGATGATACTATTGCTTAGATTTGGGATGAGTCCAACTCATGTTTAGGTATCGATGATTAGATGAGAGATAAATGCACACTATGATTTATTTAGTTTATGAGAAAACAAAATTAATCGACTGTTGATTTGATAGAAAATGAAAAATTGTTCTTTGACATTTTGTATTTGTTTGAGTGTGGCAATTTTTTTATACATGTCAATTGTTGATTGGTGATTCGGTCTAGTTTTGAACGAGGGGCTTCCAAAGAAGCCCCTCGTTCCACTCGTTAAAGAAAAATCATTTTGACTTGTTAATTGAAAAGCTTTTAGTATATTAATACACGATGAACGTAAAAAACGATATATCAAATCTTTTAGAATCAAATAGCAAAGTAGTAATGGTTTTTATCAACATTCAATGAGTTAGTATAAAATCGATCCTAGGAATCTTTCAAAAAATATAGAAATATATTAAATTATAAATCTATTTAGATATTACGAAAAGTAATTTATTTATAAAAGATTAATCATTGATTCTAGTAACTCTTTCTTTATTAAAATATAATTAATATATATTTAGAGATTTTGAAAAACTGAATATAGTTCTTAGAAACAAATAATACTAAAATTTTAAGAATTAGATATTGATATGTTAATAATAAAAACTTTTATTAAGAGAAATCTAGTATATCATTATAAAAATGTTAACACATTATTAATATAGAATTATCAATAATTTTAGTAAATTTTAAATTTATTACTATCTGTATTTTGTTTTAATACATTATATATTCGTATCTACTGAGTTTTTACTAATTTTCAAATTATATAAGAGAATTGAAATCTTAAAAAAAAATCGATCTTTTTTAAAATTAACAATACTAGACATTGAGGGGAAAAAATCGGACTGTGAAATTGTAGAATTTCTTTTCTTTCACTTATTATTATTAATTTTAAAATCCTTCGATTTCGTAAATTTCAATTTGTTTTTTTCCCGACAGCTACTATATTCTCAATTCATTTAATATGATTTGTCATCGAATAGCCTATGTCATAGAATAAACCATTCTTTTCATTAATTCACATCTTCAAATTTGATATACAATTTATTGATTATCTATTATACAATCAAACAACTAAAAAGTTTGAATATTATTAATTATCAAAATCATTTCTAAAAATAAACGATCTAATATTGAAAATATCATTAAAGCTTGACATTAAAAATATTATTAAGTTTTATAATACCTTTTAAATAATTCTTTAATATAAAATAAATAGTTAATTATTTTGTGATAAAACTTGAACGAATTATTATAATAGTAGAAAAGGTTAGAAACATTTCAATATATATTTGATACAAAAAAATGAAAAGATATAGCGAATTTTACTTTTAAATTATAAAAAAGCAATAAAGATTGAAAAACGTTATATTTATTAATTTGGTAAAACATTATATAAAACTAAAAATATTTCTCGATAACAAATCATATTAACATTATATAACTATACATAATATAATATATATAGAGCCGAGTGAGTAATCTTTAATCTTCACTGTACTCAAGCTTTGAAAATAATGTATCAAAAATAGTCATTAAAATTGTAACAAGTTATTATAACGAATTACTCTCATGCCTCCAAATATTATTTATTTGATTTTATACGCTAAAATCAAAAGAAGATTTATGCTTATACTCCCTAGATTCTAGCTTTTTAAAGCTAACTTCTATTTCATTATTATAGAATTTATTTCTCTATATTAAAAAAGCTAGTCAACTATACTTAAAGATTAAATTAATAAAAATTAATCTCTCTTACATTCATATAAAATTACAATATAACAACCATTAAATTAAGCATATTCACTACACTTATACATTTTCTTACTATAAGATCTACTCATTTTATTATAGATTTCAAGTAAGATTATAATACATTTTACACAAAATCTATTATAGAGTTCAAAAGGTACAACAGTGAAATAAATGTGAACTCTGGGGTACAAAAGTGATTTGCTATTATTGTTTTTATTATTTTCTCTCAAAAGCAGAATGGTTTAATAGTTTAATAGTTTAACAGTTTAACACGATAATATTGAAATAATGTAACTATTATGTATTTCTGAATTCTGCTCTAATATGTGTTATTATTTAGATTTTATTTAAATAATTCATAAATTGAACTCTTATTCAAATTTATTATTTAGATTGATTAGATTTTTATTTCAGATTCTAATTCAAGTTTTGATTCAAGTTTTGACTCAAATTTTAATTCAGAGAAACATCCAAGTCAATTACATCTCAAATGTCCATTCCATGGTTTTCAAATGTATCTTTGAACTTTAATCAATCTAAATCTATCATTATTATGAAGCTTCATCTAAATCTAAATACAAATTAAACTCTAAAAGAATTTACTTGATTCAATCTAATTATTATCTCTTCAGTGATTTTATCCATTAATTCAGAATGCTATACTAAATTGAAATATAATATTGAACATTTCAATTTATTCAAAATAAAACAATCATCCCCTAATGTCAGCACATCATTTATAACAAATTATAAGAAATTCTATACAGAATTTATTAAAGATGCCCTGACTATATAAAGATATTGATTGTGTAAAATAGAGCTCAATTTGCTTTCGTTTGATCCTACGAGTTTATGATTAAAAACTAAAAGATAGATTACAGCGACTATATAATAACAATTCTAAGAAGGCTAGTTTAGTAATTCAAGAATGATTTTTTTAATATGTAAAACTGATTTTCTTACGAATTAAACTTTCAAGTCTATTAAAAATAAACAATCAGGGAATAAACAAACACTATATGTTACAAATTACTGTTAAATAGATGTAAGAATTATAAGTCAGTATTATATTCTAATTCTATTATACATACATGTTAATATCCAATTATAATTTAAAGTTTAAAGTCTACTTTTGAAACAACCTTATAAAATTGATTCATTTGAATCTTAATATTATGCTTTCAAAGGTGAACATTCAAATGTATGTATTCATTTCTTTTCCCTTTTCCCCTTTGATTTGGATCTTTAAATCTCTTGAATTTCCTTATAATCTTTCTTACGCAGGCTTTCTTCTAATCAATAATGATTTGATTTCGACTAAGTGAATATTTAGTAAGCTTTAGTAATTTGATTTTTGAAATTATCATCGTTTTAATTAGAGGAACAAAAGAAATGATGTACAAAATTATACTTCTGAATATAGAGAATCATATCTCGAAATGTACACGAAATATCGGATTAATATCAACATGTAAAAAGGAACTCAGTTATGTGAAAAGAATGAATTAAGTGTAAATCTATAGATTTTCTTTTTCAATGAAAGCTTACTGTTTATATTTAATATGACAAATATCAAATACAGGCGATTTTAGTAAAGTAGCATTTTTAAATAGATATTATGATAGAAGAGTTTATCGAAATAGTACATAAAATCAAATTACATATTATTGAA
This sequence comes from Botrytis pseudocinerea, assembly GCA_019395245.1. Lineage (NCBI taxonomy): Eukaryota > Fungi > Ascomycota > Leotiomycetes > Helotiales > Sclerotiniaceae > Botrytis > Botrytis pseudocinerea. The sequence goes on along the minus strand of JAHXJK010000184.1, from coordinate 1,205,603 downwards.
GATAGTAATAATATTGAAAGTAGTTCGTATGCTGATGTGATCTATATGCTGACAAATCATATTAACATTATGAAAATATATCACAATGATAAAAAAACTTTACAATATAATTCTTTAAAATAATCTAAATTTAAATTTGTGATTATATATCAAGCATTTTGAATCAAAGATTTAATCTCATAAATTTATTTTCGAGTGGATGTCATTAATTATTCCACATAAACAATAATTATAATAATTCATAGAGTGATGAATAATAAGAAATTCAAATTCAGTTTATAGCACAAATTCGAGATATCTTTAGATTTTTAATTCCAATTTCAATTTGATTATAACAACTTTCTAATTTTAATGAATAATTTTATTTCATCGAATTAATATTTGTTTCATCATGTTACTAATAATTGGTAGAGTATTCTGAATATTATATTGAACATTAATGTATGTAGTCATTATAAGTCATAACACTATTTTCAGTATCTCTTAATTATTTTATATGAATATCTTTAATATGGAATTATTATTTATACCTGGATATTAATTTGTTTTTCATATATCTCAGTATTCATATTCAATCTTTGTTTTTATCGTATTTACTATTGATTTCAAAATTCCGGGATAGATTATCAAGCTAACAATTCCTTTAATACTAACTTTTTCTCATATATGTGAAAAATAAATTATTTCAAAACAGTTTCTATGATTTTATATCCAACAAATTTTTTAATTTAACTTATATTGAAATTGGAGATCATTTTTCCAATGAAAAATCGGTATCTTACATAACGAATCCATTGTTTCTAGTTTTTCTCAAATTAAAGTTTAATAAGATCATTGAAAAAAACACAATAATTAGTATTTCGGATATGATTTTTATGCCTCTAGATTAAATGTTTATTCCTCCAAACAAGAATATTTGAAACTCTTGATCTAATATATATATATACATATAAGTAATAAAAGGTTTCGTTGATTTTTAACATTATAATTGTAAAAAGATCTAAGATCTATTATAATTAGATTATTGTAAAAGTTCTTGTTTTTTATTCGTATATTTGGTATCAATCAAAAACAATCAAGAAAATTACAATCTCAATAAAAAGTTTCTCAAAAATCATAAACGTAACTAAAATGTATTCTTAATTTTATACGATATCTTATAGATCGATAGACTTAAAGCTTTTCAATATTTTTTGTATTTTTCGATTTGAGAATATAATTTATTATATTTCTATAGCTATGTTTCTCTAAATGGCTTTGATAATCAGAAGTATGTAGACTTTTTGATTATCTAGGTATTCAAATTTATTATAAATCACGAACAAACTACCTATATTATGCAGGAGAAAAGAAGAAATAAAAGTGAAAGTGATTTATATAGTGACATAATCTATATACTAATAAATCATATTGTGATTAAATCAATTACTTATCTGGATTGTTGTTTAACTAATGAAATAAAGAAAAAAGAAATGATACTTATTTGCATGAATATTGAACCTTCTGAGAATTACCTAGGTAGCTTCTTTTAAGTTTTGTAATTATGAGATAACAATCAATAAATATGTTTATTATTTCATATACGTTAGATTGATCGTACAAATCTAATATAATATAATAATTTTTCTTTTTTGTTAAAGAAAATAGAGATTGGGTATCATCAAGAGTAGAAAATTGTAAAGATTACTGTATGTATAAGAATACCTCTAGTGATATTGATTTAAAAAACTTGAAAGTTACATGATTAGATTGACTAACTATAAAGTAGTATTTTTTTTAGAAGATAATAAAGTTCTTCTAATATTTAATTTGGAACAAAGTATAATAATCACAGAAAGTTACTTTTAAGCTAGCCAAAGTCGAAAATATCACTTTTATGTGATTGGAACTGATATATAATTATTCTCATCCTATTCAAATTCTAAGTTTAATAGATTAGATTCTACTTCAATTCTAAGGATTAATTTCAAGATTTTGATCATTACTTATAATTTCCGATTTCAAACAACCATTTTAAATCCTATAGATTCTAATTCAAAGCTAAACTCTAAGTTCTATAACTTATTATGCAATCAATTAACGTATTTTGATGAAATGAAAGAGTTACTGCTGAAAAAATAGTGATATGTTTTAATACTTGTATTGTATTGAATACAAATGGAAAGTCGAATTTATTTATTCAAATGACAATATTCCTAGCATTCAAGGTTGCTTATTATGAATTATTAGAAAATCGAAAAATATAAAAGGTTGCATTAATTTTTGACGAATGCTAACTTTTTAGTATAGAATCTTATATTTGTTATTTTCCCACCACCCCATTTGGGATTGGGATGGATGAAATGTAAGGCCTAGTAAAACGTATACGTGATAAAATAGCTCCGAATTTAGGAATTTAAACTCTTAAAAGTTAGTCAAGACCATTCGATATTATATATAGTATATAGCTGTACTAAGATAATGGAATTAAAAATACATGAAAAAAATGATAGATTAACTCGATATTAAATTCTCATATTCTTATTTTAAATTTTGACTTTGTCATGTTATCATAAAGTGATAATAAACCATAAACAATGTATATCTTACTGGAGCATATATTATATCTATTGCAATCCTAAGGGAGTTAGAAAAATAATTACCTACTCGCCAACGATTATTCTAATCAATATATTAATGTACATAATCTCAATTATATTTTTATTAATTTTATATTGAAATGAATTAGTGTGATATAAATATTATTAGATTTATTTATAAGCAATTAAAATTATAATTACATTATCAAATAGATTTTCAAAGGAAAATAGGTACACTATAATAATATAATTATATTATATTTCGTATTTTCTTGGAATTATAATATTAAAACTTTGAATGATCTTTTACTAATTATTGAACATATAAATCGAAAGCTACCTAGGTAATTAATGAAGAAAAATACATGCAATCTATATATTTAGTTTCTATTTTCAAAATTGAAGTTTCTAGAATAAAATATGTAGAAAGTAAATATGAAATTTTTAAATAATAAGTAATATATAGGTTAAAAGCCTTTTACTAATTTATTAATTGTTGAAATAATTGAGTTAAAAAACGTGTTATAATATTTCCGAAAAAAAAAGTTCATTTAAACGACTTTCAATATATCTAAATGGAGTAATGTAAAATTTCATAAGAAAGTGATTTTTGAGATTAGATTTAAATTCAGATTCCATTCAGATTCTCTATTCAAATTCTTTGAATTATAAACCATTATTTTAGTTGAACAAATTTACATATTATTATCTTTGAATGGCTTCGAAATATTGATTCTAACAAAAAAGCGATTAAAATCTTTCAAATTCTTTAAAATTTCAAGACCTATATAATTGAAGTAATAGTAGTAATAGATTTTTAATACACTCAGCTTATGTAGCTATATTATCTAACAATATAACATATCTCTATACATTTAATTAAACAAATTAAATAAATTTTTTATAAAAATCTATCCCTTTTTGAATGCCCTCAAACTATCACTCAACTTTCTTCGAATCAATATAATACGTAGATATTCTAAATTCGAGATATCTGTATATTTTTGTATTTGATCATTTAAAAAGTTATTTAATTTGATTATTATCTTATTTTTGAATATTAAATATTCAACTTCAAATGGTCTATTGAAACTTCCTTTAAAAACAATATATTGTGTATAACCGAAACAGTGTGCCGGGATCACATAGATTATTCATATAATTGATTCTCTTTTCATGACGATAAATCAATAAGCACTCCCGAATAAAACTTAGCAATAGACATTAATATCAGCACTAATCCATAGCTTCTCTAATTGAATACTAGAATCTCTTAAATATTTATATGTATTTTCTTTCTGATTGAAAAGATAATTAGTTTATATTATTACTTAACATATAACCCCATTATTGATTATTTGTTCAGCTATTTACCTTCCTTGTGATATACTATTATTGCGTAAAATGTTATTAGATATTAATAGAAGCTTTTTATGTTAGATGTAGTATAACAAGAAAAATGTAATTATGAAAAGCATATTTTGGAGAAAAAAAAAATGTAATTATGAAAAGCATAATGTGGAAAAAAAAAAAAAGTATTATATCGAATTATTAATTAGTACAAGCAAAATTTCAATCTATAAAAAAAATTTCAGAAAAAAAAAGAAAAAAAAAGACATTAATTTATTTCAATATCAATTATAATTGTGATAAAAAAACCATTTCTAACAATTAAAGCAAATCAAACATTTGAAATTAGTTTTACCTTGTGTTTTTTTTAAAAAAAAAATTATTATTAGACAGTCTAAGATCTTGCTGTGTATAAGTTATATTTATTTATGTTACTTTGAAAAGATGATTAAGAATCGAATAATCTTAGCATGTATTCTATATACAATCAAAAGTTGTTTTGTTTCAAAAACTTGAAATCATTAGTCATTACAGATACTTCAGATACTTATGCTATATTTCCAAAATAGCAATTACCAAACAATATGATTTTGTAAAATCAATCTCTAAATTCATTAAAATTCATTGACCTTAATCTTAGAAACAAATCTTTACAAATTGAATCAGAAAATTCAATCATATTTAATTAAAATATGTTATATCTTATACCGCTTAATTTTAATCATTGTAAATATTTAAATAGGTAATACTCGTATTTATCAGATTATTAGGTCTGTGGATATAAATTTCCTTGTTTTTATAATTAATATAAGTACCTGCTTAATGTTTTTGAATAAAATATAGATAAGAAAATTGTCTTTGTTTCCAAAGAGTTTAAAGTGATTTATTTAACAAAAATGAAAAGCTATCATATTTTTTATTTAATATATGAAGTAAACTAAAAATTATATTAATTATTACAATTATTATAACTATTTTTTTAAAAGAAAGTTAAATTTGAAACAACATGAAATCTACTTTAATAAATATTTCGTTTTCAAAATCTAAATTATAGCTAATTAGACCTAAAATCTGATTAGAATAGTTTCTAATTCTTTAATTTAATGCTATGAAAAACTATATCTTTCTACACCTAGGTATTATTTAATTTTTTATATATAAAACAAAATTGTAGAATCATAAAACACAAAACCCTGTTGTTTTAAATATATAAGTTACAATTGTATAATTAGTATATATATAAACTAATATCTAAAATACTTGAAAATCCTTATCTTTACGATTAGAAATATTTTCTCTATATGGAAAACTACTGACACTATCTTATTCTTTCTCAAAATTCAAATATCAAATCAATTAATACTATACTTCCGATTTTAATCTACTCTATTCTATTTCTATTTGTTACAAAAAATACAAATATTAAAAGATAACAGACTCATAAAACAAAGATTTAGTAGTTAGAAACAGTCTTTTTTGATATTATTAGATTTGCATTCTAAGGTTACGATTTTTATATATCTTTCCATAATACAGAAACAATTGAAGAGATAATAGAAATGAAGAAGTTATTATTAATTTTAAAATAATAGTAGCTTGTATAACTTTTCGACAAGATTTTGATTGTTTTAAATAGTTTGAATAAATTCAAAAGAAACTAAAGTTTATTTTGTA